>CM070746.1:13539090-14004438 GCA_036346245.1 Bonia amplexicaulis | reverse complement strand
CCACCAAGCTCTAGTCGTGCTTCCATGGCTACCGCACCTATAGTTCCCTCCCTCTCTATTTCGATTTAGGAGAGAAGGTTGTGGCGACCCATGTCCATTATCGAGGGGTAATAACACTAGTCACGGATTATTACTCGTTTATTCAGTAGAACACCGCTTCAACGAATAATAAGCCCATCAGGGTAGTTGCAGCAGACTAATAATTAGAGACTAATGCACTTTATTAATTACAAGCCGCATAGGGCTTAAGGTCCGGGTACACAGAAGCCCGAAGTTATTACAATATTAACTATTCTTCACCATTAATTATACATGATACTAAAATAAAAGAAAAGTATATATCATAGTACATGTCTGATCCAGTATGGCGAACTACAGATTGTCTAGTCCTTTCACCTGCAGTATAAGGTCTCCACCTCGTCGTACTCCCAGTCAGCCTCAACCTCATACCCCTAGGTGTCTTCATTATCAACCCCACACTTATCAAATCCTAAGTATAACTCAGCTGAATATGACTCTAAAAGGGAGATTTAATAGCAAGGGTGAGTATGAAGTACCAAAGTTATCTTATAATGATGAATATTCCATCATATTTTCATGATTACCTTATCTATTATTCAAAATCTATTGTTACCATTTTGAAGATGTTGCAAGATTTTAATTTCTAAAATTGTTCTAACAATCATTCTAGAGAGATACCTGGTTTTTGTAGACTTATCTAAGAGTACAACCACAAAATTCAGATTTATAATGCTCGTAGCCTTAATTACTTTATCCATAGATGGAAATATATTATGGTCATTAGGTCTTTCCTACTCATTTGATTGATCCCAAATTCAAAATAAGAAATATTTTAGACTCTCATAGGTATCTCCATCCAACTGTAAAATATCTATTGGTCGAGTGGGTCTGAATACTCGACACTCCACCTACGCTAATATAAGCGCCTTGAATCCCTCACTTCCGAGCTCTATACCAATTCTAAATTTCTCCCCTAGTTTTATACTACTTACCTATTATGGAGATCATAACAATAAAAGAGAGTAACATGTTTCGCCTGCCTGAGATGGGAAATATGGTCGATACTGTTTTATGGCTCATTCCATAACGAACATTGTTTTCTAGTCCTTATATTATATTCATATGTAGATGGTCTCACCTGCCTCTAAAATCCCTGCTAGAGTACCCTCTACCCTCCTTTACTATTTTCCTTTGTAGGCCACTGCTCCATCAGTGATTCTGCTCCCTTTTTTTTATCATGTTTTCCTTTCTTCCATTCATTTCTCGTTTCTTTTAGAAATAATTTTGATGCAAGGAAATCATAGAAAATAATTGTATCCAAAATAATTCATGTACCATAGCATGCTTAAAAGCCTGCTTTACTTGCTATTTAGGAAGATATCTTAGTGGTGGCCTGATTGGTCTCTTCCCCTTGTAACAAGTTCTTCCCCTATATTGATTTGAGGTCAAAAATAACTATTTAGAACTTTTAAATTTATTTCGAGAGCAACAACCCAGTTGAATTTTATATATTTGTGGACTTTTCTATTATTTGAAATGCGGTGTTGTTGATCAACCAAGGATGGAAGAAGGCTAAAATAAGTGTATGGCAATGTATAGGAGTGGTAAATACATGATAATTCAATCGAATGCAATCTGAAATTGAAAAATACAAGGATTGACCCAAAATTGAAAATTAAAGAATTCTGTCCACTGGACAGCGCGTCGGTATTTTGGCCGTAAATTCTTTTTAATTGCCGTTTTTTCAATGATTCTTTTTTTCTCCATTTTCTAACGGCTTTTCTACAACTTCCGTTTTGGGGCCAAGTTCTGAAAACCGACTGAAAAATTCGCACAAAAATCACAAGTGCAGACTATTGCAGATTCAAACTGGAATTTTAGGTTACTTTTTACCGCAGATATCTCTGGACTGCCTTACTGGAATGATGCGAAATTTCACAGGAAGATGGATAATGAAGTTGTGAATCTAAGGGCAGTGGTCTCACTCAAAAAGGATCACGGAATCAAAAGTTATGGCTTTTCTGGTGGCGGCTGCAGAGAAAGAAAAAATCAACCGAATTGGAATTAGGGTTTGGAGTGGGGAAAATTTTTCTTGTTTGGATTTTTATGGAATCAAGGATATAATCAGCAACTAGACAAAGCTAAAATAGACACAAATTCAATTTACCAAACTAAAACTAATAGATTGAAAGGCACAATTGGGTTTGGATAGCGGGAATAAACTCTTTTTGTGGGGCAATTTTTTTTGGACTATAGGAAATAAAAAAATCAATCTAATAACTATGGATACAAAAAATTCCTACCGGTCAACTAAAGCTCTGATACCACTTACTGAGTTAATGGTGTCCCGATCTTCCGATATGATGATAACTTCGATTTGGAGGAGAACGACTTTGACTACGCAGGCTTCTAACCGGCCACGACCAGAACACCAAGCAATCGCTAAACCACACTCCAAGTCATTATCAAGTGTGCCAAGAACGCGGTTGACCTAACCACGAAGGTCTATTTCTGCATACAACCGAAGAACACGCAAGAACAAGATAACAAGCAATCTGAAATTGCAAATATTTATATTGAGTTCAAAAGGTGGGATTCCGCAGAGGTTCTTTATGGTTGGTCTAGTCGACACAAGCGAAGAACAAGAGTTTTCACAATGAAAAAACATAGCAAATGAAATCTAAGAAAACTAGAAGGGTGCTACCTCCTTAAATAGGGGAGGGAAATCCGCACAAAACTAAGAAATAAGGGGTGATACTATTCACAGTACTATTTATATAAATAGTATAGCTGTGAATAGTACGGGCCTAGAGGGGGGCGCCTCTCACTTGGGCCCAAGCATTACAAGGCCCAATTTGGCCAAAACAGGTGACGCGGCACCTTGTTTTGATGATTACGATTTACACAGGAGGAATTTGAAGTTGAGACTAGATCCATTGGAGAGAGGACGAGAAAATTTTTCTAACAAGTACTCATGGAGCTCAAACTGACTCCGTATGTGAAAGTTATGCACATTTGAAGTTGGGCCTATTAGGCTGAATCCGAATTGATCTGAAGGCCGAATTAGATTCCAAAACCTATCCAACTTGAACTCTTACTTCAATTGTTCCAAAGTGATGTGGTACTACAAAAATATATATTTTCATAATTAGGCAGCATCATATTCTCATTTAAAGTATGTTGAAGCTGAATGAACGAATTCACCTTTAATTCAATCTTGATATTGGGCGCTATGGTCGTGTGTCTTTGTGGCATGGTCACATCAGGTAGGGCTTGGGCGGCTCTGTCACGTGTAAATGGGAGGAAGAACGGAGCTCTGCCGAGGGAGTGAAGGCGTAGGCGAGATGGCGTATGATGTCTAAAGGAGTTGGCAAGCATGAGGCAGCTGGTACGCCTCGAGTGGGCGTGTTGGCCAAGAAGTGGCAGCGAGTTGCGGCGGGAGAGGGCGCCGATCAATTGGGCATGCCAAGCGAGGAGAGGGAGTATAGGGTGGGTGACTGGTTGGTGGGACCACGACACTAGGAGTTGCAAGGCGGGTGTGAACGGGAGGAAGCGGTATGGCCACAATCGGAGGCAGCGACACAGTGAGGCATTGGGGAAGTGGCTTTGCTACAGGGCACCAGAGGAACGGCAAAAGAGGAATGCGGATTTTCAAGAGAGGTTGCTAATTGGGTAAGAAAATGGAATTCAAGAAAAAATCTAAAAAGAATTCAAATCTTTTGAATTTTAAAGTTATTTCAGGCAGCACGACTAACAAACACGATGATGACTAACATGGACAACAACAACTTGGATCGAGCCACTAGATGTGAGGATGTGGCCACGTTGCTATTCACAACACTGGCGAGCATAGCCTAGATAGCTAGATCCTGATTAGGGATGGCAATTATGCCCGTTTACTCGTATACCAATGGGTAATACCCTAATAGAGCCGGATATGTGGTATTTTCTTTACACACGGGTATAGAAATGGGGAACACTCTGCTAGTCGGGTAAACGGGCTCGAGTATGGGTAAGCTCCACCCGTACCTGCCCTGCCCGTTTACCCACGATATAGATTGACAGGTGACACATCCATAGCAATATCTCTAATTGCTATTGATTGTTATAAACTTTTTTGATAGCTATTATATTTCCTAGCAACAGCTACTGCTTATATGTACCTGTCATTAGTTCAACTCTCAGGTGGTGACTCTCAGTTCGCGGGTAAACGGGCATGCCCACGGGGCGACGGGTATGAACGAGGTTCTTCATCCGTCGTCCTTCGCGGGTATGCCCGTTGGCGTAAATCAGGGTCGCAGGTACAGGTAGGGGCGAGCACTACTCGTACCCGCCGCGTTCGATTGCCATCCCTAATCCTGATGCCGCTGCTCAGATTTGACCAGCAACAACTCCATGGTGCGGCGTGGGGAGGTGGCCACTGTCGAGCTTGGTCATCAAAGATGGAGGTGGAGGCAATGGCGGTAAGGGAGAAATAGAGTTACATAAATATAGCTAACAGGCGGACAATTCAAATTTCAAAATGATGATATGGAGTATGTGGGCCCGTCTTTTATAGATAAACGGTTGGATTGGTTGGCTTTAGTTGTAGATAATTTGAAACAGTGGGTTTGAGATGCTGGCTCATGATAATAATGTTAACAATGGTGGTGGTCACGCAAGAAATGACAATGCTCGCTAGTGTTTTTACCTGAGTTTGTCAAGGTCCAATGGAAAGACATGTTTGTAGAAGAAGGTTTGCTTTTCGAGAATCGAAGCAGATTTGTAGAATCGCAAGGAAAGTTTTGAAAAATCAAGATAGCGGTGACTTATTAATTTCTAATTGTTGCTTTGGACCGCTGTTATGACGATCGATAGAAAGTTCCAAGTAAAGTAGTCATTAACCATGAAGATGTCATTCTCTTGTGACGACAATTTAACTACAGGAACCATCCACTGATTTCATCCAAGAATGAAGAATCCATCTTCCGTGTGTAGCGGAGAAAAAGTAGACAGGTTAATGTACCCCATCCCTGTGCAATCACCTGTATGCCGCCAATAACAACACCATGTTCATAGTGAATTCTGTTGATGGCTTTTTGACTGCGCTGATGAATAATAGTGGTCGATGAATAGTAGTAGCTGATAGAAATGGCTGATAAATAGTAGTGACTGCTGAATAGTAGTGCATTATATAAGAAAAACAGAGCAACGAAAGGCACTACAAGATTTAGACCGCCATGCGATTTACAGAATTATGATATAATAAATACAAAGTACGTTACAATATGTGAAAGCGTATATTGTAGTAACTAATAAATAGTAGTGACTGATAGAAACAATTTATATAAATTGAGGCGTTCATATTGGATTCGGTTTCTAAAAGCAAAAGCAAAAAATAGAATACAATATGAACATACCCTAACTTAGTTCATCCAACTTCACACAAACAGGTAGAGATAGCGCCTAGACTATGGAGTGGAAGCTTCTGTTTTCCTAACCCTGTGATAGAAGCGAGGCAAAGATTGTTGTTGAACTTGCCTATCAATCTCACATTGCAAAGATGTAAGAAGATCCATAATACTATTGTGATGAACCATTGCAATGTTCGTGGAGTAGTCAATTGGTTTTTGCAAAGATTACATTTGATTTGAACTATTTTCTGGAAGTGTCAGGAAAATCAAAAGTATCGCAAGTATTAGTGTGGTAGTTCCGCTTTGTGGAAGTACCGCATGCATAAGTGCGATAGCACCGCTTGGCAGTAGTACTGGGTTAAGTTGCGGTACGTTTTTTTTCAGAGAGGTCCAGGTGAGGTTTTCAACGTGCGAAAGTACCGCTTTGGGGAGCAGTAGCACCACAGAGCGGAAGTACCAGCATGGTAAGTACGATACTTCCGATCTTCCCAAAAAAATTGGGTTTTGGGGAATTGAGTCATGGATTAAGTTGGGCTGACCTGAGTCATTGGATTAAGGGTGTATGATGCATGTCTCGACTAATGTAGGTCAAGTTGTGAAGAATTTGTGTCTGAAAACGATTTCTCTGTCTTTGGATGTGCAGGATCGTTTAGGGTCAACTGTGGTCAACAGCGATGATCGGGGCTAGACTCATGGAGGAGTTGAGACCTAGAATGATCGAGAATGTCGGGTGAGACGATGAGCTCAAGCATGGCACGAGAAAGGTGAGAAATGTTGAATACGAGTTCGAACGAGGGGATTATGCCATGTGGAACTGGAACGAAAGAGATTTGGCGGCGCGTGGCAAGCTAGTGGTGCACTTACACGTGGCAAGCATGAAAATTGCTTGTAGTGGTTGGTGATGGCCGGGGTCAAGGAAAGGTATTTTGGTAGTTCGACCAAAATACCGAAAACCATCTTGAATCAAAACAGCACATTGGCGATGCATTGGAGAGCGGTTTAGGTCAAGGTGGAACTGGTTGGATCAAGACTAAGGATTTAGCGGATGCACACTTATACACTTTGAAAAGCGTGTATAAGTGAACTTGTGAGAAAAATCCGTGTGTGGGGGGTTAACGGGTTTCCCCATTGTAATAGTGGATATGATCCACTAAGGGGTGTAGGTGGCTGGTTGCTCACCTGTAAAAAGGGTTGGGATGGAGCCATGTAAGATTAACCATCCAACCCGTTTCTTGTGTTCTCTTCTCTAGGTTTAGGGTTAGGGTTAGAGAGTGAGTACCTTGGGTGCTCTTTGTCCTCCAAGGTGGAGTGACTGTAAAACCTACCTTTTTCAAGTAAGCAATACATCAAACGTTGTGCAACTCTTGATTCTCTCTTGTTTTGTTTGATGTGCTTGCGATTTTGGTTGATTTTGATCTTTCCTTTTCTCTTCTTGTGATCTTGTTGTGCCAAAGATGTGTAACAGATAGAGATAATCCTTGAAAATTTATCTCCATCTATTTAGGCACTTTGATAGCAAGATTCCTAAGAAAACCCGGTTTTGCTTGATTTTGGCCTCTTTGGTCCATCTCTTGATCCGAGAGTTTTTGGCTGAGATTCTTCGGTGTTCTAACTTGCTGTGACATGTGAGTCCTTCATCCCTGGGGAAGGAGCCGCTGCCTGGCGTGCGACGAACGAAGCGACGGCACCGGCCGTGGGCACCAGTAGCAGGTGGAGCCCTTGCTAGTGCTGTGTGGCATGTGTGAGGCGGCGGCTGCGGGCCGGAGTTGTGGTAGGCGCACATCTCGTGGAAGAAGAGGTGCGAGCACGGACTGATGCTGGAGGCCACCAGTGCCATGGTGATCTGCCTGCTGGAACACATGCATCTACAGCTACAGCGGGTGGGCGACTGTGTGAGGTGCATCTCCAGCCCTAGCCCCTACCATTGCCACTGAAGGCTTGGACTGAATTGCTAGATATTCGGCCTTGGCATAATTCGGATAATTCATATTCAAATTTGATGAATATTGGGGCTACCGTATTAGTATTCGTTTCTAAAAAAAATCCATACTCGTTTTTGATCTGAGGATTATTCGAGAGAAATCTGATCCGAGACAATCCGAATTTATTTTCATCCGAATCGGTCGGAAACTATCTAATCCGTTTTCACCCCTAGCAACACCACACAACATGAGTTTGTACTTGGCCCTCTCAGGTTCATTTCACTTTTGCTGCAACAAGCAGCTAGCCCACGAAGCAGCCAGGGGTGAGGCAGTCCGTGTAGCGCGACCATTCCATGTGGACATGTGGTGCATGCAGATGGACGAAGGATAAAGAAGTTTCGAGACGTCTGGCTCCTCGCATCCATGCAGCTCAAAATTGGGCCTCAGCCAACTGAATCTATTCGTCTCAGCCATTTAAGGTGGTACAAAGGTAAATGGGATCATGCTGTTCAGAACAGTATGGTTCGTTCCATTTGGTCGAACAACATGATACAGGTGGTGATCGGTTCGGCTGAAAGCTGAAGGCTTATGGCTGAAAACACTGTAGCTGGCTGAAAAAAACACTGTAGTTGAGAGAGGCTTATTTGACATAATTAAATTTAAAAAAAATTAAAAAATATAAAAAATATGCTAGCTCATCACAGACAACGCAAACGAATACGAGAAAAAAAGAACCGACAAAAAAGCTCAAAAAAAAGTTAAAAATTCAGAAAAAAACGAAATTATAAATAGTGCAAAAAAAGCTTAAGCCAATAAGCTTAAGCTATATTGAGCAGGGCGACAATATCTAGATGGAATATTCTTCACCCAACCACCAACCATCTCGTCTAGAATGGAATTGTTCCTTCCACCGAACCGAATAATGCTGTTTCCAGTTGGCCCGAGAGGAAGCGGTGGAGTAGAGATGGGCCTTGCCCCAAGCGAAAATGACAGCTGGGGTGGGCTAGGTCTTGTTCTTCTAATCGGGAGAATGTAATGTTTCTCTTGATCTGGACGGTAGATCATGTCGAGGCTTTTGATGGGTCCAACAAAATCAGCAGGCCCTGCATGCGTGCACAATGCACCCATGCGTACGGGTGTCGCACTGGCAAGGCAAGTTATCCTCCAGCTTTGCGCTTTTGGCGCGCTCGCCGGTACGGCTGGTGGGCTTTGCCTTTTTTACCTTCTATTCTCATTGCCCGGTATAGAAGAGTCGATATGTGTGGTAGGCCCAGCCTAGTACACGTACAACTAAAATCTCGTAGGCTGTTGCCCATCAGTTGGCCTAATACACATCTGGGAGCACATTAAGTGTCAGTACATACAGGCCTGTTCTTTTCGGTTTTTGAAACCGATTTTTGACTTTGCTATAAGAACTAACTTTTAAGCGGGTATTTTTTAAGACAAAGTCTACAAGTTAATTGTAGTACATGTTAAAAGCCCAACATCATACTATCCACAATCGCAAGTGAGTATCTTTCTCCATAATTTACGTGCAAGCAATTAAAATTCAAAAATTCATTAAAAGCCATAAACTACGACCATAAAGAACAAGCTCATAGGCTTTTGCTTTAGTTTATAAAAAGTAATAACTTATAAATAAACTTGTAAAGAGGTACTCTTATATAATTTTAGCTGATATAAATAAAGTCACTGCAGTGTACACTACAATCAACTAATAGACCCTGTTTTAAAAAGGCACTATATCTAAAACTAGGTAATATAGAAAAATATATTTCAGAAACTAATATGAATAAGGGCATCCACAATGTATGAAAATAGAGGGTTCTAAGACACATTAAGGTCGACCTTATACATTACAAGGGTGACCTTAAGCGGTATATAGCAAAAAAGCTTAAGACAGTCCTCAAGCTAAAGACCGATCATAAGCATTAAAATACAATTTTTCTTTATCTGCCGAGTGGGACCATCTTAAGACCTCTTGGGTTATATACATTAAAGTATCAATCTTAAGGTTTAGATAGGACCCATCTTAAGACCCCTTGGGTTATATACACTGTGGATGCCCTAAGGCCTAAGGCCTCACCAGCAATTCCCAAACGGATTGGATAAAAAAGAAGAAAAGATACAAGAACATACGGATTGCGTCTATCCGAATTCAGCTAACGGTAATACATGTATAACAGCTTTACTAACGCATGACGCGGTATATGCCTTCTGATTCGGAGGAGAAGAGCATGTGGCCTGTTAGTATTGATTTCTAAAATCTATTTTTATAGTAATATATTTTTATAATATCTAACTTTTAAATAAAATGTCTTTTAAAACTATGGCCTACTAATCGATTGTAGAACATACTGTAGTACTTTTATTTATATCGACTAAATTGTACGTGAGTGACTCGCTACAATCTGTTATTATTCATAAATTAAAATCAAAAAATAATGCCAAAAGATAATATGAATGGACTCTTATATCATCTCATAACATGAGGTGGGATATTTTGAACACAAATTTATTAGAAAAACTTGGATATTATACATAATCGCTGCTCAAGCATATTGGCATATCACATACCTAAGCACAGGCATATATACCCTTGACCAGCCGCAGAAATCACGATGGCTTGCCCCACAGCCCTAAAGTTGCCGAGATAAAACCCCACCTCCTCCCGTTGCCCACGCCTCCCTCCCTCGGGTCGCAAACGGAACCCAGGAGGAAAAAAAGTTTCGATTTCTCCGCGATTTTCCCCGGGCGCTCGCCGATTCCTCTCGATCGAGCTCGCGCGGTTTGTTGCTCGGATTCGCACACCGGAAGCATGCAGTCGGATCAGCAGGTGATCAGCTTACGCCCTGGCGGCGGCGGCGGCGGCCCGCGAGCCGGCCGCCTCTTCTCCCCCGCCTTCGCCGCTGCCACCTCCGGCTCCGGCGACTTCCTCCGCCTGCATGGCGGCGCCGCCTCCGGCGTCTCCAAGGTGAGAGAGCTTGCCGCGCCCCATCTGGCGGTGGGGGTGTTACTGTTCGATGGGGATTCGATTGGCTTCGCGGCGGGGTGGGAGGGGAGATCCGGGGAGAAGATCAGATCTCGGGATTAGGGGCTGCGCTAATCTGGGAGGAGCGTGCATTAGTGCGGGATGCTGTTTGGTTATTACATTTGGGAGATTTAGCAGTCAATCGCACTGTTTAACGATGTTTTAAGAGTTGTTAATGCGTAACAAGGGATTGCTACTCGTAACTGCGATGTGATTGTGCTCGTACTGATCAAAGTTGGGTGTTTCAGTAGACTAACGCTGGGATTTTTAGCGGATTCCGGTGCGTGGTGTGTGCTTGCGGGTGGATTTCAGCTTTCATTTCTTCACTTGCGCTTGTGTATGCTTTGTGGGATACGATGGGCTGTGCATAAGTAGTGAACTGAACCTGGCTTTGCTGGTTATGCTGCTACTTGCATATAGAACTATGTTTTAATAGTCAACATCATGTAAGTATTACATGCCTAGCTGGACCAAACAAGCAGTGTTCACCAAGGCGCTAGGCACTAATTGAGCGGCAGACCAACGCCTAATCGCCGATTAGGCGGTCCTAGGCGGTGGCCTAAGCGGGATAAATCGGTTAGGTGGGTGAGGTGGGAGGGTGTCAACTAGTGACTACGCAGGCTAGGTGGCCGCCTTTTCGAACACTCAAAACAATTGATTCCAAACTTGGCAGTTGTTTGTATTGTTTATTTTATTGTTCTAAGTATTTTGAATTGATTGGGTTCAAATTCTCAAATTTTTACCCATATTGTAGTCTACTCTTTAAGTTTAATTTGATTTATAGATATATATTTTTCTATGCTGACATAGCTGGTATATTGGTGCAGATTGGTGATTCACAGTTTGAGACACGTGAGCGTATTCGTTATACAAGAGATCAACTTCTCAAGCTGCATGAGGTACTTGGGATCTGATACTTCATGTAAAGTCAGTTTCTACATGGAAAATTTGCTGTAAATATCTTCTTTGATGTGTTCTGCTTAGTGTATCCCCATTTTCTGGTTTTGGTGAAAAGTGTCTGTAGTGTGATGTTAGGGATTCTTATTGGGGCAATCACTATAACAGGCGGCAGGAACCTGCAAGCCAGTCCGAATAGCAATAAGAATCCTATTTGGATTCTGTAAGGGGGTTCAATTAGGAAGCTATTAGATAAGGTTTTGTAACCGAATAGGAATCTTCTAGTCGGCAGCTGTTATATATTAGCCTCCTGCGGTTTAGCAAGGTAGGCAAGAAGAATAAAGAGTTCTATTTTCCCCAAATCTCTAATTCTCTTAAGCCAGTTTCAATCACGGCGAGGCAGGGACTGCTGAGCCGGGAAACTGAAGATCTATCCCTGCCTTTACACCCTTACAATCACAGATCAAGAGGTAAGAACCATAACATGTGACCTAGCAGATTTGAGATACATTAGAGCAGAAATTTCAATTGAGTATTCTAGGATACTTTGGGCTATGGCAAAAACAGTACATAGGCAGTGAAAAAAATACTCTCATTGTGGTATGTGAAAAAAAAACTCACTGTGGTATTCTAGGATACTTTGGGCTATGGCAAAAATACTTTGGGCTAGTTTACTATTGTATGTCACTGTGGTATGTGTGCAGTCAAGCTTAACCCACTTTGGCCACAATAAACATAAAAATGTCTGCATTGGCCACATGAAAATGATTCCAATAAATTTGCTGCTAGAAATACTTCCATAACCTATGTTTTGCTAGCATATGGCTGGGAAAATTAACTGTCACTGCGAAAGTTATATCTCGTAGACCGTGATATGTCCAAAGCAACATTCATTTATGAACAGAGGGGAGTAATGCTCAAGGTTGAAGTAGAGGCATTCACAAGAGGTAATAGCGAAACTGCACCTGTTGCCGTCAATTGGAAGTGTCATAAAAATTTCAAGCTGTCTAAACTTCTCTGAGTCCCTGATCAGTAGCAGCTTTTGTAACTTGTTTTAATTTGAATGTGAGAAAAGAGGATTGAATTTTCGGCAGCCTAATTTCTTCCCAATTTGGATGGCTCTGTTTTTAAGAGGGTGGAAACTGAAAAGGCTATATAGAGCACCTTTTCATTTACGTGTAAGATGGGTTTCGATAGGGATGTGCTATCTTTCCTTATCGAGGTAAGTGTGCTACAGTCCTGTTAAGTGAACTTCAATGACTAGGTTAATAATTTTATCTGCACGTATGACCTAAACATTCAACAGGGCATACATTATATTGAGTACAAGTCTAAAATTCTTCCTGACAATGCAGACATGTTATTTAATTTGCATGCATTGATTATGATTCCACTTCCTCACAGATTGCTCAGGTACCTGATGACATCTTGAGAATTAAGCAAGAGATTGATGCAGAGCTTCACGGTGACGATCAGAGCTGGGTTCGCAATGATTCAAATGTGAGCTCTTCATTATGTCCCATTGGCATCATAATTCACTTGTTTTTACCTTCTGTATACTAACGCTCCTCAGACTTGCCAAATGGTCTTCATGACACCGTTTTGCTAAAATTATTAAAATGCTATTCTTTTTGCACATTTGGAATATGGCATCCTTATGGTAGTTTTTTGTTATGCAGGTGCAAGTGCAGTCTGTGCAGACACAAACACAGACACACAATCGGTATGCTGAGACAGATAACCGTGACTGGCGTGCACGCACAGTTCAACCTCCCGCAGTTAATGAAGAGAAGTCTTGGGACAACATACGTGAAGCAAAAGAAGCATATGCTTCAAGTGGTAGGCAGCAAGAGCAAGTTAACAGGCAAGATCAGTTTGCTTCAAAAGCTCAGGTACCTTCAACATATGGAGCATCAGTAACTCAGATTACTTTTGTTGCTCCATTTAACCTCTCACATTATTTGCTTGTAATTTGAATAAGCTCCTGCTTCTTCCTGTGCTAATTGTGGTTACTATGGATCACTTCTTATTTTGTTTTGTGGTCACCACTGATTCTGATTCAGTACACATTTGCCTCGGTTAATCAATGCTTATGTGTGATGTAACTCTTTTCATCAAATTATAGTGGAGCAACTTGGTTTTGCTGACCTGTCATTCTGTCAATGTTGGGATCATCGATCCAACTCAACAGCATAGTTTAAACATGTTTCACTTGTCCTATTATACAAGTTGCTTCATTAAATATCATGCTATGCAATTGTAAACACATCATTCTGGCAACGAGTGTTGAAATGCAAACTGCATGTAGAAGTTGTGGGATTAAAAGCAAAAAAGGTAACAAGATTATTCGCTATAGAACATTGTCAACATTCAACAACGAGGCATATGTCCCTAGCAATTTGCTGTATGCATTCAATCTCATTTGTTGTAATGCTGTATTGTTTTATTTTCTAGACTTGAATGTATAGTGTTTAGCTGTATGCATATGATATCTGCTATTTTCTATTTTGTATGCAGATACTTTTTTCTTCATATTATCATTATTTCACATGACTTTGTTTTCAAAATTTCAGGTTGGCCCCACTCCTGCTCTTATCAAGGCTGAGGTACCTTGGTCAGCCCGAAGAGGCAATCTTTCGGAGAAAGATAGAGTCCTGAAAACAGTGAAAGGGTAATATAATAATAATGTTTTTTTGCTTGTTTGTTCATTTTGAAGGGGTTGTTTGTTTTCTTGTTTACAAAGTAAAACTGTCCCAGTTCTTGTCTTGCCTTTTTCATGCTGTTTATTTGCTCTTGCTTGTGCAGTATATTAAACAAACTGACGCCAGAGAAATTTGATCTACTCAAGGGCCAACTGATGGATGCTGGAATTACTACCGCTGATATTTTGAAGGTTTGATTATTTCCAGCTGTCTGTTCCATAGCTTTCTATTATCTTGACAGTTTCCTGGTGATTAATCCATTATCTGCTTTTGATTCAGGATGTTATTTCTCTCATATTTGAGAAGGCTGTTTTTGAGCCCACCTTCTGTCCGATGTATGCCCAACTTTGTTGTGATCTCAATGACAACCTCCATCATTCCTCCTGAAGAACCAGGTGGTAAAGAGATTACATTCAAACGTGTGCTGTTGAACAATTGTCAGGAAGCCTTTGAAGGCGCTGACAGCCTAAGGGCTGATATCGCAAAATTGACTGGCCCTGATCAAGAGATGGACAGAAGGGAGAAAGAAAGGAGTGTCAAACTTAGAACGCTTGGTAATATCCGTCTAATTGGTGAGCTACTCAAGCAAAAGATGGTACCTGAGAAGATAGTTCATCACATTGTTCAGGTACACATCAGGGAATTGGTAATACAATTATTATTCAATGAAAAACTTGCCTAATCCATTTTCCATGTGTAGGAACTATTGGGGCCTGAGCCTGATAAAAAGGTTTGCCCTGAAGAGGAAAATGTCGAGGCCATTTGTCAGTTCTTCAATACGATCGGTAAACAGCTTGATGAAAACCCAAAATCTCGCCGAATTAATGATAACTACTTCAACCAGATGAAGGAGCTAACAAAAAACCCTCAGTTGGCACCACGTTTGAGGTTCATGGTCCGCAATGTGCTTGACCTCCGTTCGAACAACTGGGTGCCTCGACGTGAGGAGGTAAATAAAATCACTCAACTGTATGAATTAGCTACTCTACATGGCGTGTCTTTCATAATGATATTAATGGACTGATTTTACTTGTGTACTGCTATTACTTTGCAGTATATCAGCCTTTAAGTCTTAACCACTACCACTGGATAGTGGCTTATCACACTTTAGTGCCATAATACTATTGTCACTTTGTAGGAAAGATTTTAAGCTCTTAACGGTGAGCTGGCTAGAAGAACAAGCATGCATGTTTGGAGTGGCTAGAAGTGCATTTTTGAAAATTAGTGAGGCATGCATTTTGCTTTGTACACCCCAACTTGACACATAAATAGGAGATTGCACATGCTTATAGTCATTATGTTAAATTAATCCACCACTTCTATTATACTGAAGGGTGTAATGCTTGGTACCAAATATTGCTTCTGATCTCAATACTTAAACTGGTCACTACGCATAGCTTCAACATTATTTTTCCACTTTTAGTTTTCTGTTCTTACAGCGATTGCTATCCAGCTGGGTTCGTACATTCAATCATTCTGAGCTTTATGCTGTTTGTGATCTTCAGATTAAGGCCAAGACAATCAGTGAAATTCACATTGAGGCTGAAAAGAATCTAGGATTACGTCCAGGGGCAACAGCGATCATTAGGAATGGCCGTAATGCACCAGGTAGTCCCCATTCGCCTGGAGGTTTTCCAGTGAACCGACCAGGAACAGGAGGGATGATGCCTGGGATGCCTGGATCAAGAAAGATGCCTGGGATGCCTGGGTTAGATAATGATAACTGGGAAGTTCCACGTTCTAAATCAATGCCAAGAGGCGACCCACTTCGCAACCAGAGTCTGTTGCTCAATAAGCCATCATCTATCAACCCCAGGCTTCTTCCTCAAGGCAGTGGAGCACTAATCGGCAAGAGTGCACTTTTGGGCACTGGTGGTCCACCATCTCACCCTTCCAGCTTTACGGCTGGTCCTATTCATTCACCAGTTCAAACTACAGCATTACCAAAACCATTAAGTGCAG
This sequence comes from Bonia amplexicaulis, assembly GCA_036346245.1. Classification (NCBI taxonomy): domain Eukaryota; kingdom Viridiplantae; phylum Streptophyta; class Magnoliopsida; order Poales; family Poaceae; genus Bonia; species Bonia amplexicaulis. Next base: position 13,988,510 of record CM070746.1, on the reverse strand, counting down.
CTCCAGCTGTTGCACCTGTCCCTGACAAACCAGCCAGTTCTCCCAAGGTGATCCCCGCTGAGCTTCAGAAGAAGACAGTAGCCCTTCTTGAGGAGTATTTGAATATACGTATTTTGGATGAAGCTCAACAATGTATTGAGGAGTTGCAGAGGCCTGATTACTACCCTGAGGTTGTTGAAGAAGCTATCAATCTTGCTCTGGATAAAGGTACCAGTTTTGTTGATCCGCTTGTTAGGCTTCTGGAGCATTTGTACACCAAGAAAATTTTCAAGACTGAAGACCTGGAAACTGGATGCTTGCTATACGGGTCCCTGCTGGATGATATCGGTATTGACCTTCCTAAAGCTCCAGCACAATTTGGTGAAGTTGTTGCTCGTCTGATTTTGTCGTGTGGCTTGAGCTTTGAAGCCGTTGAGGAGATTCTAAAGAAAATGGAGGATACCTTCTTACGTAAAGCAATTTTTAACGCCGTCACGAAAACCCTGGAAACAAAACCAGCAGGTCAGGCTATCTTGAGCTCACATGCTGCTGTAACCGACGCCTGCAACAGCCTTTTGAAATAATAGCTCTTGGCTGCTTTGGCCTATCAACATTTTAGATGCTATATCTAGGCAAAACAGCATCGTGTATTCTCTATAGTTTAGGTGTTTCACCCCTGAGGAACTCTCGTGCTGGAGATGTGAGCAACAGCCAGTTTTGAGCTGTATATTTTGCGAGGTCAGATGAGTGTTTACTATTGTTTCGACAACCAAGGAAAGAAAGAAAGCCATGGATTTTGCTCTCGGGTGTCGGCTTATTTCGCTGGAGCCTGAGATGAACAAGGCTTAATGTGATATTTTTGTGTCCCCTTAATGTTATTAGTTCTTTTCTGTGCCTACGCATTATGTAACAATGTATGGGTTTGGAGTATTCTGCTGGTTACAATATATTTTGTGTTATTGTAGGAGTCAAAATTTGAGATCTAAGACTGCTTCAGCCTATACCTAATTACCTATCATATGATATTTTTTTGCTTATCCATGGCCAAGCATTGCCTCGTTGTCTGCGTGGTGCATGTGTTATTTCCTGAATATTCATTCTGACAGCAGAGGAAGTATACGATGATAACGAAATGTCTGCACATGGTATTCTGCTTGCTGCTGCCATTTCATCCCGAGCAATTAGCATCTGGTGGTTACGGTGTTCTCAAAATTTTACCCAGTTAGTCGAGTTATTACTAAAGATCTTTCATATTCTCTTCTATTTCTAGTGTTGTTTATGTGAACACTTGGTTTCTATACTTTTGCTCGTCTCGTTTTGAGGATAAGTTAGGTATCATAGACGTATCATCTCTTATTTTTTGCGTTTTTACTTTATACACATATCTTTCTCTTACTTTTTACAGCATTTGCTCTTTTTTTAAAGGTATTTTTTTAAATGTTACTGTTTATTTTCAGCTAAAAAATCACCAGCAAGACTCAATATAAACGCTAGTCCCCTCTCCCTTTTCTCCTTTCGCTTTTTTCGTTGAAAGGATTTCTCTCCTATTTCGATCGACGGTGAATTGCAAAACTCACGCACCCTTCGCCTGTCTCTCCGCGTTGTTCCTAAGCCACGTCCGCCCAACCTGCCCATGCCGCTTTCACCCACCATCTTCCAAAACCCGCTGTTGCAAGGTGACCGGCAGTCGTGTTTCCCAGTAACCCTTAATCGACTTCACTTTCCCCTACTCTGCGAGTGAGCAATCTTCCTCCCTGGTTTTATTAGATAAGGAAAGAAGATAATTGCTTTTGACTGATTTGAAGAGAATGGGAAAACCAATGAATAAAAAAAAGGAACTGCTCAATGTAATATTACTGTCCATACAAATCAAATGGTATTGTCTTGTTCTCTCTATAAAAGAGGGGAAAAAAGGACATTGTTGTTTCACCTACTGCTCAGCTCCTTTTACCTGTAGAAAATACAGATAAACAAACGGTCAAAACGGTACAAACTAACAAACATCGTATTGTCAGTCAGCTACCGAAGAGACGAAGAGTAGAATCACAATGTCAATGACATTAAATGAATCATGAACCAAGTCTGCTGTTCATGAGCTGGTCAGTCAACTGCTGTCTCTGTGGTCTTGTTCATGAGTGGGATCAGCTCTATATCATCTGCTCCAGAATCAAGCATTTTGATTCTTTCATTTTCAACAATCACATTGGAAGGATGATGGCTAGAATTATCTGCAACAAGGATGGAGAATTCAACAGTGTCTGATCCTGCTTTCACAGTTTCTGTAGATTCGCTGTCTTCAAGCATCTCCGCAGGAAGGAGTGTCGAATTCTGATCACTTTGAGGAACAAGAAATAGTAACGTCAACGGAAGCAGCCTTGATAAGTTTCTAATCAAGACAGCAACCCAAAGGTTACTGAACCCTGTTCGAGTCACATTCAGCATGTGCAGCAGCAGGCCACCCCACCAAGCAGACATAAGCAAGCCAGCATTTTGTATAGACATGAGTAGTGCATAAAAGTTCCTTCAATTCCGGAGGGCAGAGCTTGGAGCAAAGTACGAAGCGGCAGCCATTTGAGTCTACCAACCATTTGGGAAACACTGTTATCAATCACCGCAAAGACGTAATCTGGTATGCCAATTTTTGTGTTTAGTCGGGTCACTAGTACTAGATCGAGCATTCCTGCCAGACTTGACAGCACTTGACTCCATAAAAGCACACTGCGGAAATTATAGTCCTTTAAAGCGCTTTGGTATAGTAAAACTCCGAGCAGTGAACCAACTGAACCCATTGAAAAGATGAGACCGATAAGCCCCTGTACCAATGCAAATGTTCTGTAAGTTCCTTTGACAGGAAACCCTTAATGGAACAGGTAAAAGCAAATAATAAATTTCGAAAAAACCTATATAGCACGCACATGCAAAATTTTACCACAGACAAGCACATTGAGTATACATGATAAAGGGTTAAGATCAGCTTGAGACTGCTTTCTTGGAACATTTGGCAAATTGGCAGGCCATTTTGACAAGCTCGTTCATCAAATATGAATTTATATTGCTCTAGCTATAAGCAGGTAATACAAAATCTCATAATCATCTACTTAAAGAAACTACAAAAGTAACTTGCATCGAAGTGGCATCTTGCTGTCTTTCCTAAGCTCTTTACTAGATAATCAGAGTGGCATCAGATGCTTAGCAGCGCACCATAATGAAGTTGTCTGAAACAATACCTCTCTATACGGATTTAATCATTGATGGCATGTATTTTCAGGCTTTTAGTCTATGTGGTGAATTGGTGATATCCAGGATATGTGCATACCTCCGAAAATCCTGGTCCATCGAGTGGGTCAGTGTACCAGTAGAACATTCCTCCTTGAATATCCAGGCTTAGATTGAGAGAAACATACATATATACATGGCCGCCAGACCTCGGGGCACTTCAGTGTTGCCCCCATGGACTGAATTGCTCTGTAGAACTTCTTAGGAACCTGAATTCAGCAAAGTCATTAAGTGGCGTTACTGTGCATGAATGCACCCAGCAATTTAACTCAAACAAATAGGTTGGGTGTTTTATCTGACCTGCTTGTGATCAAAATCTGTAGCAAGGCTCTCCTTCAGCAGAATCCCCGCTGACAACACCAGTGCAGAGGGGATGCTTAACATACCAAGAGCCCCTTTCAACAACAAAAACAAGGCATAGCATTCGGCGAGAACATTCAATTCACATATTGCACTTTGTGAGGAACAAAAATTTATACCATAGTCTATCAGGAAATCGAACCTGAGAGCCCATTGAGTGGACAAGAAGGCCGCTGATGGAGAATCCAATCAGAGCCCCAACTGAGGAGCTAAACCCACACAGGCTTTGCATGTCTGAAGCAAGGGGCGGGTGTGTTATGCTGTTCTGCGCAACCAGGGCGTCCACCGTCACGTCGGCTATCGCCGCGCCTGTGCTCTGCGCCGTCAGCGCCAAAATTGCCGGCATGATCCCCAACTGGCGGTGCAGAGAAAGCACAAGCATAGACGACAAGCCAATCACACCTACATTATCTCAAAACCGAGAGGCATCACGATACTGACCATAACAAGCATCAAGGCACCCTGTTTATGTGATGGAAATCAAGAAAGGCCCTATCAGCCTATCTTTCACCTGCAAGAACGAAGTACGGGCGGCGGCGGTAGCCGGCGACGGGGACGACATCGGTGAGCAGGCCCCAGAGGGGCTTGACGACCCACGGCGCGTCGGTCACCCCCTGGTAGAACTGGGCCGCGGACGGCTGCACGCGCTGCACGTCCTTCCAGTAGTACCCTGCGGCGACTCCTCCGACGGCGTTGCCCACGCCCTGGCAGGCCCCGTAGACGGCGATGACAGCGAGCACGAAGCTCCAGTGCAGCTCCCGGAACATTCGCCGAACCCAGCTGCAGGGGGAGGCGATGCCACATTCGCCATCGCCGCCACCGCTGCCGTCGTAGTGGTCACTGCCGGCGCCGGCGCCGGCGGCTTCTTGAAGTGCCCCGTCCTCTTGGGGATCCATTTGAGCAGCGCGTGAAGAGCGATTTCTTCCAGTGTTTCTTGGGGATTTACGAAGAAGCCACCGGAATTCGCACAGCAAGAATGCAAGTTGCGGCGATTGCTTACTGCCGGGAGAGGTTGACGAGATGCATAAATTTTTTCTTGGCAAGCTGAGCACGAGGCGAAGTGTTCGATGGGTATCCAAGCTCGAAGTCTGACTTCAACTTGCAACTTGTTAAGTTACTAGTAGTAGTAGTAAAGAAATGCTCGTGTCCTCGGGAAATCCGGGTGTTTTGCAGACATAAAAAAAAGGAATTTTTGGAAGGGGGTGACTTCATCAGAGAAAACTCATTTCATCCGAGAACAGAAGAGGCAGACGAAGAGAAGTAATGAAATGGTTAATCTTCTCATTTGATCTTGCTAAAAGTAACTGATACTGATAAGCAAGCAAATGATAGGGAGGTTTTTTAGCTACGTCTTATTAATCTAAAAAAATAATAATCACTAAAAAAATACTGGAATCAAAAGCAAAATAAAATACTGAAAAGAAGCCAGATGATACATTTGTTATGCTGACTCACATTTGCTTTGCTGGCAATAAAATCACTTATTAATAAAGCAATAAAGTCGGTGCATCACTGGTGCATGTCCCTTCGCTTTTCCGTAAAAGAGGGGAAGGTGTATGTTGCACCCGTAACATACAATTTTCCTTGGCTATTTGGTAAAAGAAAATGGTTTATCATTTTGGTTAATTGTTAGTGTTGTGGTTACAAGTCGAACCCTTAAATAATAAGGGTTATAAGGAGGTCACAAAAGAATTATCTAGAGCCTAAAACTCACAGTAATAAGTGGATATAAAAGATGTGTATATTATGTCTAAGCTATAGTCTTTTTCTAAAAAAATGAATAATCTCTCCTCATGTATAAGGAACGTATTTATAGCTATGATATGGTTGCTTACACAAATGTCTCAATTGGGTCTATAATAATAAGGGTAAACATGTTTTCTCCCTGTCTTAGATCTTGTGGGCTTGCCATACGTTTATATGTTTTAACGGCCTTTTGACATGGTGGGCTTATTGGGCCATGGTAGGAGCCACTCCTCTAACACTAGCATCTCATGATAAATGACTTCATTACGGTAGGCCGCATGATACTTGCTTATTGGCCCCTTCCGTCCTTTCTACTCACCGGTCAATTGCCTTAATTTTGTCACATTATCTTGATTGTCATTGTTGTCGCTTGTTTGCCGCGACTCATGTCAAATGTGTGGTGGTCCATGTGGCATGGGTTGCTGCGTTGGTTACGAGGAGATATATGTCCCCTGAAAAGGAGCGCCTGCTCTGTCGCCATTAATGTTGCGTGTCCCATCAATACTTAAGCACTGTTGCGCTTTGGTTTCGATCGTTTTCTTCTTCTTTCTTATGCTTGGCCACCGCCATCTGTATCCGCTTTGCTCGCCGTCTCCTCTTCCTCATAATACTCTCACCATTCGCATTTTCGTTGTCGCACTCTTTCTGTTCAAGATAGGCTATGGAAGTGACCACAACGATCGCATGGCGCGTCGACTGCCTCAAGTAGTCATGGTGGTGAAGATGAGCGGTCCGAGCCTATCGCCGGCAAGCGATGGAAGGCATCGGAGAAGGTCTTTGGTGTGTGCGTGAACACCCTCGGTTAGCTAATCGCGACAAACGAGTTGCTGGATACACTCATGTGTGACGACAAGGTGTCCTCTCGTGAGCTTGTTCGCCTTCCCGTCGGCGATGAGGTCGACTCGTAGCCATGTGAGCGCAAGAAGGTTGTTTTTGCGGCCTAGTTCAACATCGGCCTTCGCATCCTCGCGACACGCTTCATATATGATCTCCTCCGACTATACGAACTTGAGCTTCGTAGATTACATCGAACACCATCGTTCGGCTCACGGTCTTTTCCTGGGCAGCCCATTTGGAGGGCATAATTCCTAGCATGCCAATCTTCGCCAACCTACACGATGCACGGTGCCAACCAAAGCACTTGAGTGATGGGCAGTATTATAACCTTGCAACATGAACTTTTAGCTTCGGGATGCCTGCTCGAAGGACTTTCTTTCGAATTCTACCAAGACGAAGTGGGAGTCGCACTGGCTTCAGAGGTGGTTCTACCACAAGATCGTGCATGATAGCAGCCTTCGCTGGACGGGGTGAATCATGGACTTCATCTCCTCACCGCGCGTGAAGCTCGACCGGATGACGAGACACGCACCGGGAGGCTTCACGTGGTCGCGCTTCGACTGAATATGTGAGACCGCGCAAAAGATTTCTGCATGATCCGCCTGTCCCTGCTGGCTTGCTAATGGGACGAGCGGATAGGGCTTGCTCGGAGTGATGGCGTCCATCCTTCGCTAACGACGTTGGCAAAGCCCACGGGTCCTGGTAAGGTTTTTTGCACTTCGCTTTGTACATCCTCACTTGGCAGCCGGCCATGGGTTGACCCTTGGCACTAGAATGTAGTGCAGTTCTTTCTTTGGTAGAGATGGAGCGCGCAACAATTGTGTTCTTAGGGCCGTACATCTTGAAGGAGCACAACCTTCGAGCTACCTCCACGTCAAACGGCTCGCTCATAAAACCGCGTGTGCGAAGTTCTGGGTCTCCTTGTGCCTGATCATCCTGTCCCTACCGCGAGTGATGGTCACTCTCACACTTCACGCAGAAAGTGACAACGGAAATGGCGAAAAGGGTGAAAGAAGTGTCTTTTAGAAGAAAGAGATGAGCGGTGGGAAAAGTAAGGAAGGAATGTATGCGCAAGACGAGAGCGAGAAGGGTGGGATGCGTGATACGCATGTGACCCCTATTTTAATCTCGGAGTGAGAGAAATAAAGAAACCACTTTAAAAAACCGGATATTCATATTAGCTTTTGGTTTATTCAATCAGAAACTAAAAACAAAAAGTCAATATCTAACACATTAGGGACCTAACATGGGAAAGTTGGCCGGACCGACAAATTATTTGCTTGTAGCTCAAAGGTCGGTACGAACCTAGCCGAGACACTCCAACTACCTTATTATTGAGCCAAGTCAGGGCTTAGGTTGGTAGCTCGAATGAAATAGACTGGTGCTATCATAAAGCTTTGCGAGAAGTCAGCAAGGTACAATAGCTTTGTTTGTCATAAACTTGTAAGCCATTTTCTTCAAGAAAAGAACACGCCTTCAGTAATTCCCCCTATTCCCTTTTGTGCCGGTCAGCAAAACGCCTGGTTTATTTCAGGTGCTACCAGCCCTTTAGGCTCGGACCAGGCCAGGTCTGGCAGGCTCAGGAACATTTTTCCTCTTCCATTTTGGTGCCCAATCCCGGCCCTAAATGACATCAAGCTCAGGTCCATCTCCTACAGCCGGGCCGCTTCTCTCTATAGTATTTTTCGAATGTATTTTATGTAGTGAAAATAGTTTAATTAGCCCCTTTAATGTACACGAATTGGTACGCAAATTAGTTTCTTTGATAAAATTTTCTTAGCACTAAGGCGTCGTTTGGACTTTGGAGCACATGATCTCTTCCTGAAATTCGTGGAATCCAGTGAGAATGGATAATTCGTTGCTACCTAATTGCCACATGTCCCCGTATCACGACTTAACAATCAATCACTTAAATCTGTATCATGAATTATATTTCCTTGAGAATCCAGATAGTTGGATACAGGTTGAGATCTTTTGGTCTTCATGCTTATGGCTTTTTGCTGTAGTAACTAGCTTTTAAACTGTGCATTTTTCTAGATAGAATCTATAAGTCGATTGTAATATATATTGTACCGATTTTAGCTATACTAGCTAAAATTATATGTGATTATCTCTCTTTTTTCGTACTCTCTCTTAAACCGTTAGAATTCAAAAAACATAAACTAAAAGTTATAAGTCATAGCAAAAAAACACCCATAGATAGGCATGCATACAGCATCTATTTCTTTGCCGAATTATTATGTACGTCTACCATTTTCGGCGGTCGTTTTGGCGCCAAGATCCCAGATATGCAGTTCAGAAACCCGCGCGACGGCCTTCTCAATTCCTGCCCGTCCGATCCCCTCCGACCGCAGCCTCACGGCCTCATCTCCACCGTCGATCCGCCTCGTCCTTCCCTAACCCACCAAGCGCTGCCTCGCTCGCCGCCACCCGTCTTCCCCCTCCTGCCGGCCGCCGCCGCGTCTTCTTCCCCCCCTCGTTCTTCTTGGCGACGAAAGGAGAGAGGGGAGAACGATAATTTTAGAGAACGCAAGAAGGCGATGCAGCGCAAGATCAGCGCGTTCTTCAAGCGGCAGGCCCCCGGGCCCGATTCGAACAGGTTATTCTTCTCCTCCTCCCCTTGAAACTGATTATGCTTCGAGTCTAGTGTTGAATTGCTACATGATATCGTCAAATAATGCGAAGAACGAACACATTGACACCCTCGAATTCGAAAATTTTGGTTTGTGATTTTTGCCTTCATTCATCTCAAGTTTAGATGAGGGTTGGCGCTTCCAATAATTCTGTAGACTAAATCTTGAATCATTCTGCCCGAAATTCGCGTGTTCTAGATTCATGTTTGCAAACTGACAGATCCACTGTCTGTGGATTTTGGATAATGGCGATGAGGCGCACAGGGAAGGAAGTGGCGCGACGGAGGCAAAGAGGCCCAAGAGCCGTGCGGGGGACGGCAAGGTCCTCAACAAGAAGAGGAACTATGCGCAGTTCCACCTGGAGCTCGGGCAGTCCAATTTTCTCCTCCACATGTGCTCGGTCTGCGGCATGATGTACGCCCGCGGGAACGACGACGACGAGAAGGTTCACAAGGCGTACCACAAGAGTTTCTTCGAGGGTGTCCCGTTCAAGGTATCATATCACTCCGGTTGTTCTGTGAATTGCAATCTTCTTGTCCTTGATTCTTGTGTTCCTGTGAAGAGTTTCTAACAGACGAGTTGCAGGGTTGGCGCAACGAAACTGTGGTTGCAAGGCCTGAGGGTGCGGACCGGATAGTTCTCGCAACAGGCGAAAATTCTTGTGCACCTAACAGCAAGGTATTTTGACAAACTTCGTTATGTTCAAATATACGCCTCTTTCTGAAGAAATGCAGATGTAAACAGTAGTTTGCTGATAGCCGCAATCTGTATGCGCCCGTGCTAACTGCTAAAAGCCTGGGCCGTTTCACAGCCAACCTACATTTACATTAGAAATGCAGATGCAAATTGCATGGACTTATGATGCAAACCATGTAATGTCATGTAAATATGTCAGGTCCAAGAGGTGATCAAAGTGTTGGAGAAGGAGCTGGGATTTGGGGAAGGTCGGCTCCTTCATAAGCTTTGCAAGGTAACTTACATGGCCTTAACTCCCATATGACAGTATCGATGCATTATATTTGTCTTATTGGGTAGTAAAATCATCTTTGTTGCATAGGTTTATCTGTTCATATCTGGTCAGAGGATTGTGGGATGCCTAGTCACTGAACCAATAAGAACAGCACACAAAGTTATCCCGAGCTCCACAGCGGAAAACTGCAGCAATTTGCCGGTTAATAAAATTGAATCAGGGAAAATAAACCATACATTAGAGTTTGGGAGAATCAGTTTTAAGAGGGAAGTCTTAAAACGGCATAATCATTCTGACCAGAACAAAGAAGAGTACCGGGATCCTGGTGCTATAATTTGTGAAGAGGAAGCTGTTCCCGCGCTCTGTGGGTTTCGAGCCATCTGGGTTGTGCCATCACGCAGAAGAAAGCGAATAGGGTCACAACTAATGGATGCTGCAAGGTATGCTCTCTAAGCTTGTTTCCACATTTTGCGTTGTTTCACACAGAGTCAGCATCCTTTTGATGTTTTGCATTCCTCAAACGTTTGATATAGCATGCAATCTCAGTTTACACAAAGACAAAAAATTTACTAGATTGTGGAAAATATTGCTAAACTATTTGAAACTGACATCACACTGCAAAGGTTCCTGGTTTATTTGTCTGTGTTTCTAATTGTTTTTCAGTGTGCTCTGCAAGCTGCTTGAAAGACTTGTGCTTTTATCTCCTGATATCGCCCCTACCATTCACCTCCTGCAGGAAAAGCTTCAGCGAAGGCGAGACTTTAGGGTTCTCACAATGCGCTTTCTCGCTGCCAACCTCCGCCGGGAAGGCACTGGCATCCAGCTACTGCAAGACCAGTGCGTTCTTAGTCTACAGGGACGAAGATGTATAAGAGATGGTGCACTACTATTCCCATATCTGAAACTTTTCTTCCCTTTGTAAAAATTGTCTAATTGGATACCTGACAGATACTAAACATGGCACTCTTCTGCTCTGCTAGTGCTCAGGTTGACCAGAAGTCAAGTGTTCATTTTTGTAGGTTATGTTTGTAATGACACTTTTGCCTTCTTATCCGAATCAGTTCTTACCACGAAAAATTCTTTGGAGAACAGGCTCAAATGTTGCTGCACGCTATTATCGTATGGGAGCAATGTACATTACTCTCGGAGTCAGAGGAGGAACATGTACCTAGTATGTTAATGAAACTATGAAACCGAGGACATAATATTCAGACAGTAGTACAGAAAATTAGAACAACTCAAGAGTCTGAAACAAATCGTGTCATGTCAACAGCTCGACGAAGCTTTGCCTAGGAGTGCAACAAATATATGGTCTCTTCAAAGAATGCACTACAGTGCTTCCAACAGAGTTTGGTATTACCAATGGGCTACGCCTTGCATGCCATATATACATCCCTCTCAAATTATTGCCCCTTTCTTCTTTCCAATGCACGCCATATCTACATCCCTCTCAAAGCACTCTACTTTCATCCTTGTCACGGAGACAGCCCGACACATAGGACACCCCAGGCACCAACATTGATTTCCCCGTCCGAAACTACGATGTGCAGTACAGCACATACGCACCCATGGACCACCCGCATGTCTGGCAATGTGACGAGTGGTACGATCAGACATACGACAGCTACATGGTACACCAATACAGCATAAACTATGCAATATCGGGTTTTGTTGAAGCCGACTCACGTGGATTGGTGTACCGGAGGTTTATTGTCTGCACAACACACGATACTGGTGCTTATAATTATAGGTTTCATTGCAGTTCTACCTTACATTGGCCTAACAAAACGTGTTTTCTCCACGGGACGTCAGCAATTACATGGAGGACTAGATGCAGCAGATATTCAGTGCATAAGAGATTGGACCTAGTCAATTGTACGGTGCACCCGTTTCCACTCGGCCACCATCGCAATACGACTTGCACGACGTACGACGCTTTCCCAACAGGCTGACCTTTCTTCAGGACTAGCTTCGCCAACAGAGGAAGCGAACAGCAGGCAACCCTTGACCCAGTACTGCGTTTGGTGCCAGCTCTTCAGTCCTAATGGGTCGAACTTAATTACGTACTCGGTAATACTTTGTACCCGTTGTAACAGTCTTAAATGAAATTTGTTAGTACAAAAAGCATGCATTTTTTACTAGCTTTCACGGGAATTCACCTATTTACAAAACACATGTTTTTTACTAACCTCTCTCAGCCCTTGCCCACGCGCGCCTGCCCGCCCGCTACTTGGCCTCATGTCGAGCCACTGGCGCTCGACGGCAGCCTACTGAGTAGTGATGGCTCGGCAACGCGATGGGCCCACCTGCGCCTTGCCTACTCATCAGCATCCCGCACGCCACCCGGACTGCCGAGCAAAGGGGGCGCGGTAGATAACACATGTCGTCTATCGTGTCTTTCGAGCTTGGAGAGAGAGTAATTTTTGCAAAAACAGGTGTTTGAGAGTAAAGTTGAAAAAAATACTACAAGGCCATACATGAATAGTTCCTTGTATGCGATTGAATTGTATTTTTCTCTCCATGACTGAACTATGGAATGTTTGCCTTTGGTTGCTCACGACACAATGGGTCTGTTCTTTAACGGTTTTAAAAAATATGTTTTGACTTTTGCTACAGTATCTAACTTTTAAACGGAATATTTTTCTCAAGACGGGGTCTACAAGTTAATTGTAGTACACGTTAAAAGCTCAATATCTGTATCAACCAAAATCGCAAGAGAGTATCTCTCCCCGTAATCTCTGTCGTAAACAGCTAAAATTCAAAATTTTCAGCCGAAAACCATAAGCTGCAGCCATATCAAACAGACCCAATACCTTTTTGGTGGGTTTTGTCTGATGAAATGATAGTTTATGACTACGATCAATGTCTTTTAGTCTTAGCGTGAGTTCTTATGCAAACGAATTAGATACCGATAAGACACGTTGAAAAGACTATCCTGATAAGTCACTTCGAAAAGATGACGATCGTCCTGTTTGTATGTTGTAGATAAGTCATTAGTTATAAAACCATAAATTAAAAAGAAAGTGTCCTTTGTGTCTTCGAGCGGCCAAGCTCAGATGCATCTCATCGAGTGATCGAGACGCGACACGCGACAGACATGGTGGAAGAACAATCGTAGTCGCAGATCGCACGAGGCGTGGAGAGGAGAACACACCGACCCCTCTCCAGTTCAAGCACGCAATCCAACGGGTAGTAGGAGGTCAGGACACTTCGTCCAGAAGAAGAATGTAGGCGTGGGAGATTCCCTCGGTTTTGGCAAGGAACGGATGGCTGTCGCTGGAGCGAGGCTTATTTTTTTCCCTGAACAAATCTTCATAATACTTTTTTTTTCCGTACTCGCTAATGCAGTGCAGACCGAGTCGGGTTCAGGAAATCGATCCACAAGACTGCAGCCAAAGAGGAGGGAGTTGATACGCTTGGAATCTCTCTCTCTCTCTGCGGTTGGGAGGAGACATGGACGGTCGGCGAAGTGTCAGTGGCAGGTCGCGCATGCAGGAACAGGGTGCTCCCGTCTGAACGAGCCAAGATCCACTGCCTCCATCCAACAGCCAACTCACGGGACCTAGATGCCATCTCGAATTATTGGACGAGGTCCATGGGCATCACAAGACAAGTACAATAGCCAAGGCGTAAACATGTGCAATAGATACAGCGAAGCCAATGGTAGATGCCAAGACGAATGGAGCAAAGCTTTGCATCTAGCAGCCGAGCATGCCGTTTCTACTTTTACAGACGCTGTAAAGATAAAAAGCGTACTCTTTTGACTTTGCGCTGTACATCGGTACAGCCCAGCCTTCGTCACAAGAAGGCGGGGGGAGCGCAAAAAAGTTTTTGGACTTACGGATTAAGTTCTTAATTATGACTTTTGACTTATTATTAAAATTATGATGTAACATTGTTAGTTTTTTTAAAAAAATAATAAAAAACATTATATTTTCACGGACATGTAAAGGAATAAAAAGGAAATAGAAAAGACAAAAAAAGCAAAAAAAAAATAAAATAAACCAAAATTAAAAATCAACACGATATAAATAACTTATGGCTCAAATAAGCAAAAAGCCAAAATAAGTCAGAGCCAGCGGGCCGACTTCAACAGCGACCTCCTGAAATTGGAGGTAGCCAACAGCGAGGAACAGTGTCAGCCTTGCAGGAATCCTGGCATGATTGAACAAACGTTTTTACGAGAGGACACGCGTGGTAGCAATGTGATTATTTTCATCCTCTTTATTTTTACCAATACATGAACAAGCAGAAATCAGTAGTGAAGGCGAAGAAATTTGTCACAACAACAATTACTTATTCATATGTTTTGACAACATTTCTCCAAACATACGCTCATTGTGGTAGACGCAGCTGACCACCTAGAGCTTCTAATTTATTCAGACTCCAAAGCATGAGTCGCAGCATCGTCAGAACACATGCTTACAAACGATAGTACCAATAATAGCCTGGCTGGCTGCTTCACAGAATAACCAAACGACAACCACAATAAATCAGAACAAACTTCCACGGACGGAACTCAAACAGCGAATCATCACCAGAACCCGTCGTCTTACTCGTCAAACACTCCTTCCTTCTCCAACGCATCCTCTCCCCAGGAGAGAAGATTAGCCAGTTTGCCGTCCTTCGCGAGAGTAGGGTTCTCCACATTCTCGCCCTCGAAGCAGTACGGGACAGATTTGGGCGACCCAACAGCAACTGCAACGTCGTCGGTCGCGGCAAAGCTCTGGTAAATGAGGAGGCCACCGCAGGGAAGCTCCTGCTCTACCATGTTGTTGCAGTCATAAGCCTCAGCATCGAGCTTCTTTCCCCACGTCCCGGCATGGCCGCGGCCGCCAAAGATGGTAACAGCAACAGAGAACTCTAAAGGGCCAAAGCACCTGAGGACCCTCTTGACGAGGTCACAATAAGCGAGAGCAGAAGCGTCGATGCCCATAACCTCGTAGCTGGCATAGCTGAAGCCATCCTCAGGGGTCACATGAATGGTTGAGTGTGCAGAGCCATGGATTGCATTCATGGAGTAGCCGCAGGGTTCGAAGTCAAAGTCGCAGATCTCCATCTCCGGGATAATGTCAGAGATACCCGAGAGCTTTGTCATTTCCTTAGCGCATGTGGTGTGGCCATCAGCAGACGTCTTGAAAAAGACAGAAGCTTTCTTCTTGTCTAGTCCAGTCATGCACATCTCAAGGGTAACCATAGGCTGCTCAGGGTGCTGAGTGGCATAGTAGATGTGCCACTTCTGGCCAGGCTTTGCTGGATCTCCAATCACATAAGCATTGCCACCAGATTTCAGGCCGCCAAAGTAGCGGTTTAGGACAGCAACCTCCTCAGAGAAGCTCCTGTGGGGAGCAGGCTGTGCGCTAGGGAAGATGAACATCCCACGAGAGTACTTCACAGCAGCAAGTGGCATAGATAGCTCTTCAGCAAGTTCAAGAATCCTTGGAATGGTGAGCAGGAGCATGGTAGTCCCACAGGTCTTGATCACAAGCTTATGAGGATAGATGAAGAGGCTCGACTCGGAAAGGACGTAGGAGTCGAAGTCCTTGTTGGAGAGCTCGGACACAATGGTGCACCGTGCAAGATCCAGAACAGAGTCAATCTGGGCCCTGGAGAGGGCACGCAAGCCTCGACCATGAGGGTCGACAAAAACAGGCGCCTCCGAGAAGGTTATCTCAAGGCGTTTCTCATAGCCCTCAAACCCGATTGCCGAAACCTGGGGAGGGTCAGCAACAGAAGGGACAGCCATTGGAGCAGGTGAGTCAGACCACAGTGCCGGAGATGGAGGAGGGAGGAGTGCAGGGAGCAAGACTAGAGAACTGGTCGATTATCGGAAGCAGTTAGCCAGAGAGATTGGTCAGAGGCAAGGAGTCAGAATGGAAATGCAGAGAAATCCTAAACTACTAGGATGGGGAAGCCGAAAAGGGCTATCAGGATGGCTTCTTCGCGCACTGCAAGAGAAGGAAACAATTGACTTGGTTAGCAACATATCCAAATTCGATGGTGGAATGAAGTAAATCTTTGTGTTTGATCTTTACGTTGGAGTAAGCGGCAGACTGGAACTTCTTGACACCTCCGGCAGGTCGAACGTCCTCAATGCTGTAGCCGAGGGGTGCTTCGTACATCAAGGAACGACTACTGCTAGACTTCTTCTTGCCACCCTTTGACTCCATTAGTACATCAACTTACTGCACAAGAAGAAAGGAGTAACACAACACATTCAAACAAACGTTCATCGTTCAGAAAGGATATGCATTTTTTTTGGTAGAACATATAATAAAGCTACACAAGAACATCAATTATTTATGTAACAAGAAAAACTATGAGATGATTTCAAGTAGCAATCGCAACAGAATTCCCAAACATTAACAGATACAGAATCATATAACCAATTCCAACTATGAGCAGATGTGCCTAAATTATTTATATCAACCACCGGCGACTCGATGGTCCCAAAATATAATCTTATTCAATTCCTACAGACCGCAATGTCATCCTTCGACAAATCACTTTGTGTTCTCGCCTGAATTTAGATTTCCATTCTATGTACCTTTCCCCCAAAAAATGTACTGAATATTAGTAAAATAACACCGTTATAGCGTTTAATTCTTTCCAGTAAAACGGTAACCACGAACAAACTCGTCAGCCTAGAAGAAATTACGCCTGATCACGTAATCCGACTCATCCTACCCGCAAGATTAATTTTCTTACGCGTATCAAGATCAGAAAATCGACAAAATTGCATTCACCGCACATAACGTGTCCTACAAATCACAAATCTACATGCTACTGCAGCCGAAGTAAAGAGGGGATTTACCGAAGAAACTTACAGCTCCACAAAGCTATGTACGGAACGCCCAAAATGCCGAGCGCGCCCGCGTGATCCGATTCTGCTCTCCCCTCGACACAGATCTCGAACCAAGATTTGCAAAAATTTCTCTCTCGCTCGCTCGAAGAGCTCGTGGATTTCTTCTGTGCAAGAGAGAGGCGGCGGGGAGAGGTCGGGGAGGGAGGAATGCGGCTCGGGGGGGTCGCCGATTTCTTCTGTGCTCGTGGGTTTCTTCTGTGCAAGAAGCATGCGGCTGAAAGGAAGACCTGATTTAGACCCGGTGTTTATAGCGCGCCTTATCGGAGCCGGGTTTTCCGTGACAGCTAAGGAACGGACCACCCCGCTAGACCCGGCCCGCATGGAGGAGCGTGGACCGGTTGGCGTACGGTGGGCCCCGCCCCACGTGGGATTCGCGGCTGTGAGGGCCTGGACCATGGTGGACCGGGTCTAGGGAGAGAAATCTTGCCTTTTGAGGGAGTTTCTTTGAGGTTCCGATTGTTGAGTGTCCGGATGACAGGTCGAGGTGATGGCTGACTCGGCGTGGTAGGCCTGGGAAAGCTTCGAGGATGGCAGCGTGGAGAGCGAACGAGATTCTCTGACGTAGCGTAGCAAAGTCACGCTGTGACTTTGCTTCGCTACGTCCGTCCAGCGCTCGATCAACGGTCCAGATTTTGTTGATTTTGTGATTTCTAGTTTTTAGTTTTTTTAGTTTTATCTATTTCTAACTTTTTTTCTTTTTTTATATATTTCTTTATATTATCTGTGTTAAAATAATTTATTTTTTAAATAAAAAATCTATTTTTTATTTAAAAAATAGGTTATTTTAACACGATAATATAAAAAATATATAAAAGAAAAAAGCTAGAAATAGATAAAATAAAAAACTAAAACTAGAAATCACAAAATCAACAAAATCTGAACTGATCGAAGTTGACGATTGACGAAGCGGCAAAGTCACAGCGTGACTTTGCTACGCTACGTCAGAGAATACGCGCCCCGTGGAGAGATGGGGGACCTAAGGTCCGACGACTGAGGTGGGCATTGGGTGGTGCACTCGTGTTGTGCTGGTATGGTTCATATTTACTGTGCTTTGGGTCACTTCGTGTTGTGTCTATTTGGTTCAGTTATTCCGTTGTGTCGTGTCAGTTTGGTTCAGTCATCCCGTTGCGCCGTGTCGTGCCGGTCCACCTCGCCTCTGGTCAAGCCCAAGCACGGCTTAAAGCCCATCATACCAGCGTTCGTGCCGTGCCAGTCCAAACCTAGCCCAAAGTAACTATACACGGTGAAAACGACGATAACAATGGTTGCGGTGGCCGCCATCTTCCTTTCTCTCATACCCGCCGCATTAAAATCTAGTTAAAATTTCATACTATTATCTCAAGGCGTTTCTCATAGCCTTCAAACCCGATTGCCGAAACCGGGGGAGGGTCAGCAACAGAAGGGACACCCATTGGAGCAGGTGAGTCACAACACAGTGCCGGAGATGGAGGAGGGAGGAGTGCAGGGAGCAAGACTAGAGAACTGGTCAATTATCGGAAGCAGTTAGCCAGAGAGATTGGTCAGAGGCAAGGAGTCAGAATGGAAATGCACAGAAATCCTATAAACTACTAGGACGGGGAAGCCGAAAAGGGCTATCAGTAGTAGGTCAATGAGCGAACTTACATACACTCACAGCCTCTAGTTGATCGGTTAGAGGAAGTTTAGGCTACGAATGCTCCAATGCCAATAACATGACATTTTGTACTAACAGATTACGAGCCGCGCAGTACTTCCATACATTACGGGTCATGAATTCACGTCTTCCGCTGACCAAAGACCACCGCGTCCTTACTCCGCTCAAGTGACGATCGAGCATGCATGGCTCCCCGCCGTCCTGAAAAGCGAAGGAAAAAACACAAAGGGAGAGGAGCACCTGCTAGGCTGCTACGCCAGTCTGATGCCTTCTTTGAGGCCCTGCTGAGATTAGCAATAGATTATAACTTTTTTTATTGTAATTAGTTTATTTTTTTACTGTAATCAGAGTGATTTATTTAGCATAATTAAATTTAAAAAAATAAAAAAATGAATATGAACGGCCATGGTGGCCATAAACAGAGCTCTTTCATGGTATCCTAAAATGAATATGAACGGTCTAATCTTTGAAATCCAATGGTTTAGATTAGTTAGGATTTAGTTATATTACTACCCACAATACTAGCAATAGAATCTTCAAAATGGTAAATTGTAAACAACGGTCTATCTGTGCCACCTGCACCACCGTCCTTGGCACCGCCACAGCCGCCTTAGATGACGCGAGGGTTGCTCGTCGTCGACGATGCTAAGCCTCAGTGTGGTCAGCTTTAGCCGCACCATCTCCAATGTGTCGTTCTTCTCGAAGCATAGTGTTGACCACAGCGGCCCATTCGAGTCGGCCGTCGTGTCCAAGCTGATCCGGCGCCGCTCCCCGGCCACCGCCTCACTTAGCCGGCTTAGCATGAAGCCCCAACGTGCTCGACAGGCACTCCATCGACGATGGTACGTACGACACGACACCATTTCCATTACAGATAGATCGTTAATGCACAAACGAGTTCTTGATTGATACTTACCAACTCTGGTGATCGAATGTGCTATTTGGCTTGGGATGTGCATAGCTAAAGCTGGTGAAGGAGAGGTTCTTGAAGCTTCTGCTCGGCGAGGACATGTCTGGCAGCGACAAGGGCGTCTGCACCGCCATGTCCATCTCCAATGTCATCACCAACCTCTACAGTATGTACGGGACAAAGCCAAGTTTACTAGTTATCTGAATGACAATGTCTTTTTTCCCTTTTGATCTTGGTTCTTGTTGCAACGACGATGTTCGAGAGCTGCCACAAGCTAGGGCCACTGCTAGCAGGGAAGAAGACGACGTGGAGGAGGGAGATGGACTGCCTCCTCTCCGTTTGAGACTACATCGTCGAGTTCTACCCCTCCACGCGGCCGCTCTCCAATGGAACCAAAGTAGTGGTACGTAGTAATTCATTCATGGACTTGTTCTTGCCAAATTCAGTTCCAAGAATTCGATAGATCAAGATGACTGATTAATTGTTCCATCCGTTGTGCAGGTCATGGCAATCAGGCAAGATTGGACATATACTTCAGCCTTCCTAAATTTCTCGCTCTCGAGAAGCTCTATGCCATACTCATGGTAAGATCTCAATGAATTAGCCGGCCGTCCATTGATCTATTCTTCTAATAATATGAAAAGAGCTCTTTTATGATACTTTAAAATAACAAATAAAAGATTATAATATCCCCACAAATCAAACATCAGATTTTATTTCTTCTATCATCTTTTTACTAGTAGTATAATGTGTTGTAAAAAATCCCATAAATAAATCGGCAAAGATCACACCACTATCCACATGGCGCGGACACAAAAACTCATCACAGTCGTATCGTCCAAAAACCGCACAAATTCGTGTGGAGGTGAAATTGCAAGGCGCGTGATCACCAGAATATTTATCGCCTATTCGCCCCAGAGATTGGGTTTCCTGCGTGGTTCCACACGGCCCCTAGAAATGCGATCTTTTTTCTCTCTTGTTTCCTCTCCAGATCGTAGAATTTATTCTGAGATGGGACCGGTACCAAGGAGGATGGATGGGGTAGATAGTAGATAAGCTGGCAATATCTTCAATATTTTTTTATAGATAAACTGGCAATATCTTCAATATTTTTTTATAGATAAACTGGCAATATCTTCAACATTTTTTAACCTGTCTGCCAGTGATCTGGTCCATGATTCCTTTCACCACTTGGCCCTGTGTGCTTCCTACATTTCTGTCTTTTTGCTTATTTTCTTCCTCTCCCCAGGCCCCAGCTTTGCTGCCATAAAACCATGATGGGGTTTTGAAGCTTGAGCCCGGGTGAAATGAACAAACGAGAAGATACAAAGCGTGAAGAAATTTGCTGCGTTGGTTAGGTGAAGCTTTGACGGGATTAGCCGGCTAAGCAGGGCAAGAAAACGCTATTTAGTACGAACTGTGGATAACATAGGAGATTGACCTGCTCCTGATGTTGCCAGTATTTCTTATTTTCTTGGTTCGTTGTCACTGTTTTTGTCGACTCTGGAGCGAGCTGGTCAAAAATTTTGTTTCCGGCGGATACGGCAGGATTCGCAGCGTTTTCTCTGAAATATCAAATGGACGCTGAATATTTGCGCTAAATTTTTATTAAGTTATTATTACTTGGGTTAGGTAAGTTATTAAGTTATTTCGTTTTTAGGAAAAAATAGTCAAGTTACAGGAGTAAGCATCTTGATTTGGTGTGAGCTCTCGTTTCAGGTGAACTAACCCGTCTTTCTGTTGCCTGACTGGATGGTAGCATTCTGTTCCTGACGAGACAAAGGATACCAGAGTTTCTTCCAAGCTGATGACTTGTAAAAAATCTCTACAGAAAAAAGTTTCAGTCGCGAGTTGTCACATCTGAGAGGATGAGTAGATGAGTCGAAGAGTGAGGCTGCTGGTACAGCATGCATTGGCAGGTCACACAGGCTCACACGAGGAGCTCATCGAGAATCAGAGGGTCCAAAACTCCAAATGGCTCTTCAGAGCTCGGATCCACAGTCTCTGAACATAGTATACTGTGAGAAGGTTGTGCCGTCGCTTTCGCATGCGCGGGCCGACGTGAGGTGAGCCTGCCTCGATAGATTCGGATCTGGGGCGCGATTCTGACCGCTCAACCGCAGGAGGTTGCTGCCACTCTCGGTCGGTGAGAAATGGAAGGCGAGGAGCGAGGTCAAAATGGAAATGCGGCGCTGTCTCGCTCGCGCTCGCCTGCACAGGAGAAGATCAGCTTTGCTTATCTGAACTCTGAAGAGTTTAACCCGAGCTTGGAGTGGTAGGTACAAGTCTAAAAATGCTTCTTCCCTATGTTACCCAGATACCTCGATACGGATACGGATACGCGATACGACGATACCGCGATTCGCCATTTTTCTAAAAATACCGATACGGCGATACGTGTATATATATATATATATATATATATATATATATATATATATAATAAAGATAAAATTAAGAAATTAATGGATTCTTATAAGGAATTGAGAAACCAAGAATACCTTAATATTGATGTATGTAGCAACTTGCTTGGTACTTCAGTTCTCCCTCCTGGCTATTAGACAAATATAATGAACCATCTGCGAAGAATAACAGAATAGATAAGTACATGTATACAAATAATGAAATAAATAGCAGAATCAATTCATGAGTTGTGATAGGTAGTAAAGAAAGCATTCGACAGACCACCATGTAAATAAACTTAGTACATAATCTGATATGTCCAAAAGACCACAACCAGTGCTACATGAGGCACTCGAGCCTCCAAATCCACCACCAGATGCTATGTTTCGATCTGAACAGGCGAACAACAGCACAACAAATAGCATATAAATTAATCACTGCCCCTATTGATCACTGCCCCTAATGACAACAACAAATAGCAACACACACTAGTCGGCGGCGGGCGGCGAGCCTCACCAGCGGCGGGCGGGCGGCGGCGGCGGCGGCGGCGGGCGGCCACAGCGGCGGCGGCGGCGGCGGCAGCGGCAGCGGCGGCGGCAGCGGGCGACGAGCGGAGAAGCGGCGAGGGGCGGCGACCTTGGCGGCAGGCGGCGGAGAAGCGGCGGGCGGACAGGCGGTGACCTCGGCAGCGGGCGGCGGGCGGCGGGGCAGGCGGCGGGGGCGGCGGCGGCGGGGCAGGCGGCGGGCGGCAGGCGGCGGCAGGCGGCGGCGGCAGGCGTCTGAGGCAGCGGGAGAAAGCGCGATCTGTGGCGTTCCAGTGCAGCGGCGGGGATGAATAGATCTGAAGTTTTTAGGGTGGGGTGGGGAATATTAGGGTTAAAGTATCGGAGAAGTATCGAAGCAGTATCGGAGAAGTATCGAGAATTATTTTTTTTAATAACCATTAAATCCGGATACGTGCAGGATACGTATCGGCACATATCGGGGCAGTATCCGTATCCTGTACAGTATCTGATATCGGTACATGACTTTTTTGAAGTATCCGCGTAACATAGCTTCTTCCAATGTGTGATCTTGTTGTACTCTAGAAGAGCTCGTGGAGAAGGAGAAGGGAGATGCTGCACTTATAGCTCGTCTATAGGAGGAACAGTAGGCCCTCCCCTACTGAATCAATCAGTTGAAGTGAAATATCAGACTTGACAAAAATTAGCAGCACATGGTGCACAAGAGCATCGACGCCCGGCGACGGGCAAGGCATTTTTTTTTGTCAGCCGCTAACGAGGATTAAGTAATCCGTATTAAATTACTTACTATCCACGATAGCTGTTGGGATAATACTTAGCCAAACAACATCTATGAATACCCCTGATCGGGGAGGATATGTTCATATTGCTCCGAGCATTGATCACCCCTCGTCAGAGATATCTACGATCAAATACGTGGGCCCAAATCTCCGGTTAGGGATCAAGTTTACCATAACTTACTATGGAAACATGTACCTTTGTCTCTTTAACGTAACTGCACATCCTCGCTCTTTGTCCCTGACAACAACTACCCGACAACCGCATCAGAAGAATGTTTTACTAACAATAACCATTCTACATATGCGGATGATCGGGACCAATGAGGTGTCTTTTTATGCTCCAACTGCCATCATTTCGATGATATTTAAGGCATTCTGTTCAGCGTGACATCGTTGGCGTACGGCGCATGCAGGGGGGGGCGAAATCCACCTCCACGACTGCACGCGCACATATTTTGGACCGTGTGTATTCTGTTCAGGCACCTACGGAGCATCGCAGACGCTTGGCAATCGTCGGGTCAACATGAAGGGGCCAGCGCTGCGTCGACACCTGACGATAGGGTCCGTCGATGATTTTTTTTTTTGTCCACCTCCGTGCTCACGTGTGAGCGCGTTTTGGATTGCATGTGGCATGTTCAGGCGCCTGCGTAGCACTACGGATGCTCGGCAGCGGTTGGACCGAAGGGGGCAACGCAGTTTATCACAAGCCCATCCTACAGGCCCAGTAGACTCTCACAGGCCAGATCCGAATATTATGCCTCCACCTTGACCGGGCCCACGGCTCTCCTCGTCGCCCCCTTCCGCTCGACCCTCCGCTCTGCGACGCCGCGATTCCTTCCTCCCCTCCGGTCTCCGGCTTCCTTCCTCCCCTCCGGCCTCCGGTCTCCGTCCTCCATCCAACCCACGCGATGGCCGAGGTGAGAGAACCCTCCCTCTCCCGATCGAGTATTTCATAGGATCGTTCTGGAACATTCGTTTCCGGCGCCGTATGATTACGCTCGTTGGTTCGTCGATCGCGCGCTTAGAGTTTGCTCCTCCCTCGTGATGTGGATCTGAACCATGTGTGATATCCGCGCGTGATGTGAATCGTAGTTTGATAGCTGTGTTGTTTCTGAGCCCTAGGTCCTTCTATTCCTGCCTTGTGTTGGTGGCTCTCTCTGCCTGCCCTGCGTGTTGTGGGTGATTTGGTGGGGTTTGTTTGGGCCCCCTTCGTGCGATTCGCGTGCTGTTGTGTTGAGAAATTACTGAACTTTGTGTGTAGGTAGGGCTAGATCGCTAGAATGATTGCGCGGTGAATTGTTAACATTGTTTGGTCGTGCAATGCTGATGCGTCCAGCATCAGTGGTGAATTTTTGGTGGAGTTCGAATTCTTCATGTCAGGTGTGATGGACATCGGATGTACCATTGTAGGGTGTCAATCTGCACGACAACATCAGACTGCAAGAACTCGGAACTGCGTGATATATTGGCTTAAAGGCTGATGTTGATAGGTGGGCTAGACCGCTAGAGAGAGTTCGGAAGATGGATTGGGTGATTGGGTTAGTTATCTGTTGGAAAATTAGCCAATGCGGCTTGTACAGTGCATCTCGTTATGCTGACCATCTGCAAGACTTCCTCACCTTATGCAAAGAGAAAATTCGTTACCGGTTTCCCAACTCTTATCAAGTTGTCATTGCCCTTGGGTTATAGTGTGTATGTTAAGTGAAATGAGCTATCCTGCTCGCACATCTTATCCATGCTTCACTTCTTGAAAATTTTATCATCGTAGTTATTGTTTGATCGATACCTGTTTTCACTTTTTCTTTCATATTCTGTAATTGTTCCCCAAGATTTGGTCTCACATTGGTCGGCTTCAATTGTGCTGTTCCACTCTTACGGATCATATTTTGCTTGTTTACCAGATTGAGTTGAAAACAGCACCTGCTGACTTCCGCTTTCCTACAACAAACCAAACTAGGCACTGTTTCACACGCTATGTTGAGTACCACAGGTATATCAGGTGCAATAATTTTACATGTGCAAAATATGCTAGTACAATTCTTTACTCTTTGAACTTTCATGAAACCAGGTGTGTGAATGCCAAAGGGGAAGCAGCTGCTGATTGTGAGAAATTTGCCAAGTACTACCGGTCTCTTTGCCCAGGAGAATGGGTGAGTGCTTTTTCTGCCTGTGACTATGCTATATGACAACCACCATTATTTTTCATATTTTCAACTGCAAAGGCATAATATCAGAAAGCTTGATTATGAACTGGGTGACCTTAGTTACTTGATTATTTTTCTTGCCAATGAAGTAACTTCATTGAAGTTATTCATCTGAATATGCTGCAGAAGAATTTCCTGCTTGAGAGTTACAATTGATGCATCAGGCAAGATGATCAACATTGATGAAATGACTGTATTGCATAACATTGTAAAAGAAAAACAAGGCACGTAGAGACTAGAGAGCCTTATATTGCTTCCATATCAGAAACTAACAAAGAGTTGATTTATCATACAGCTCTTATGCTAATGTATCTTTTTTCTTGGGGCCTATTGGTAGCTGCTCAAGAAACTATTTTGTTTTCAATCGGCAGTTTCTTGAAGCCTTTTGAGGGTTCAAATTCAATTTTGTATTTTACATTTAGCTCCCAGCAGTTCATCTATTCCTATATCCTTTATTGTTTCATTGGAGTGCTGGATCATATTAACCTCTTTGGTTCAAAAGCAACTCCTTGCAAATGCATTAATGGGAACTTTACTGTTAACAGGAGCAATACTTAGCTTGTTTTCTTCAGCATCATCAGCTTTTCATGTCTGACTGAATCAGGTTGAGAAGTGGAATGAGCAGAGGGAGAATGGGACATTTGCAGGGCCCCTCTAAATCTTCTGTTTGAGAGTCTCCTCGGACCAGTTTACTGCTTTCACCAGTGCCACTGTTATCTTCTGGTTTGAATTTATGCTTGTCTTGTATTCTTCCAGCAGTCGCTGCAAAATAGCATGTGATGCTTTTCTTTATGTTGCACTAATAATTGAGCGTGGTTATTCAGACCTGTTTATTCACATGTGTTTATTCAAATATATTCTAAACTGAAGCATTGTTGTTCATTGCCTAAATATCTGTCTGTCATCATGTCGTGGAATCTGAGTAATGTTCACTTTGGATGATAAAAGGGGCTAATAAGTAGAATAAAACTTTTTCTTACATGGGACTTGTCCATTCGTATTAATATGGAGTGAATATTCATCAGATAGATGTTCCGAAAAGATATCGGCTTGCATTGCATGCGATGAAGGCAGGGCTTGATTTTCTGTCTACCGGGGTAAACTGGGTCAAATTTGGTCACGCTAGTTTTTGTCATATAATCATATCTTCCCCTTGGGTTCAGCAAATAGTGATCGATGCAATCTGAGAACTAGACCTATTTGTTAGTTAATGTGGGTTCTGACTTCTGAATGACCTGAGGCACACCAGTGTTCGTCCTGTATGGTTGTTGCCATAGCAATGTTCAGTCAGATGATACAGAACATAGTAAGAACGCTACTGTGCATACACGCGTGCAAATATGCCCAACAAAGATTGCGTTAACTTTTATGTGAAAGTTTGATGTCTTGCTGCACTTTCTGCTAATTAACCTGCACCCTTCCTTCCTCACAAGCTGCAACTGCAGAGATATATTTCATTCCTGAAGGCGATTGCTTTGGTTCATCTATAGAGGGAAGCTTGTGTTCATAGCGTCCTTCCCCAAAAGAGTAGCACAGCAACATTACAGTCTCAGGCTTACAGGGAAAAAGTAGAGATCTTGTCTAGCTTATCTTGCCGAGGCAAACAAACAACTACTAGAGAAAGAAGAACAAAGACAAAAAGTTGATGATTGAAGAGCAAAACACAAAACGCAACAAACTTAACCCTTTTACCAGGCAAAGCAAAGATAACAGCGTCACGTGTAAAATCTACTTGTCTGACGCTACAAGCTCAAGAGGATAGACGGGAAGACGAGAGAGAGAGGGCCGGTAGGGGTGTGAGCGGCGAAGACAATGTGCAGAAGGGTGTCTTGTAAGGTAAAGCCTTGCAAGGTCAAGAATAGACTCTCCTTGGACCATAGCAATGCTTCCTTGAATGATAGTGCAGTGGTCGGCGAAGGTACATGGTGTGCGGGGGTAGACGATGATGAGCTCGGAGAGGATAGAGCCGGTCGTAGATCAGCGCGGCGCACGGCGGATACAAGGCTTCGACGTCCCCTTCTTGAACCAGATAAGGAACCTGATCATGGAGGAGAGCACCGGACAATGGCCAGCCAAGAAGCCTGGGTTGGCATGGAGAGCGAGGGCGTTTGGGTTTGGCATTGCCATGCCAGAGGTGAAGAGCCTGAGGTATGGTTGAGTACTGGGAAGAAGAGGGCCGGGGAGGAGAAGCCCTCGTATGGCTGAAGAAGGATGGGTCTGTGAAGAGTGAAGATGGAGTCATAAATGGCGAGTGCAAAAGGGCGGAAAAGCGCGGGTGTCCGAGCCCGAGACGATGATAGCCGAAAGGATGAAACATGGCTTTATGAACGCTGCAGCGAAGGAGTTAATTTGATGCGTGCGATGCGATGACGGTGCGTGTTTAGGGGACTTTGAAGCTTCCGTTGGCTCTAAACTGACGCTGAAAACTCCACGATATCATTAGCAACTTTCTTTAATTTTTATTTCTTCACGTATCAAATAAGTCTATCATTTATGAAATCATCATCAATTAATTGAAAAAAGCCAATTAGACATTTACATATTTAATATTTTAAGAACAATGTAATAGAAAAAACATCCAATGGCTTATTGACTTGACATTGTAGTCAAATACTATAATTTTATCTCCGATTTGCAACGAGCTAGGCTGGTATTCTAAAATATAAATTGAACTCTTAAGTCTTGACCATATAATTCGACAAAAATCAATCAACAATCATCACATTGAAACCCTAACTCGCAAATTTAGCCCATGTTCTTAAAACAAATTGGAAGAATTGAGAGAAATTTAGGGCAAATTACATACTGATCAGGTATGTCTAAGCTTCCTTTGGTCAGAAAGGGCGTGAGGCAACAGGGACCAGGAGCGCCACGGCGAGATGGCAGGTGAGGACACCCAGTGGCACCGATTTGTCCCTTTCTCCAGTTGCTACCTGGCTAGGTGTAACTATGTGGAGGACGTTGTGCGCGTCTCCTGGCCGACCATGTGAGCTAAATAGGTGTCGAGAGCTGTTGTGAGGTGACGCGCTTAAGGATCAATCAAATAGACATCGTGTCTTGTTGCAGCTCTCCCTCTTGGGCTAGCTCAAGAGCGGATTGCTGTAATTGCCTTATAGGTTGAGGAACAGTGAAGGCTCCTTGTGGACTACTGCTAGCTATTAGTAATTTAGACCACTAGTGCTCCATTCGTTGGTCTTCAAGATATAGACCAGGTGCACCGAGTTTAGTCTGGGGTTCACATATGTGCTGAGGGTGTTGACATTTACTAAAATAAATTAGAGCATATGTCTTGTGACTCCCCACACACACACAGACGCTCACTGAAACAGAGATCACTGTGATCCATCTCGTGCGTGTCAGGCTTGTGATCGAGCCAGCCGGTGTGCGTGATGATGGCGAAGAGTTTCCCTAGTTTGGCAGGAGATGCAGACGCCGAGCCGGCCGAGGCTTACCTGCAGCAGGTACACCAACTCGACGACGGTAGCTAAATTCAGTGAAGCGATCGAGCCATGAGATGCGAGGCCCTGAGCTCCTTCAATGCCCTACGTTAAATCGACGACATGGGCTCGGCTTGTTCTACCTGCCTCCTGCTGCTCCTGGCATAATTGCATTTACTCTCTGCATGCTGCGATACTCCATTTTTGTTCTCTTCTGCAGCTTGTACTCATTGTATGATTGTGCAACAGAAACCCTGGGATGAGAGCTCGGGCTAGGCTTAGCTAGTCTTCAGTGCCGGATAGGCAACTAGCGAGCGGTACCAGAGAACTTGTAGCGCCGTGCTAGCAGCTAGATGTACTATATATAGAAAAACTTCCTATGGTACGCTCATTTTCATCGCCGGATCTAAATTAAAAGAATCAAGCTCAGCCATCAGATCTAGCGCAATAAAAATCGGTGAAACACAACAATTAAATAGTAAGTCTGTCATAAACACACACCCATGCAACAAAATGCAGAATAACAATAAGGAAATGTAGAGAAAAATTAATGTACTCGGTGCAACAAATCAAAAACTCAATTGCAACAAATAAAAACATAAATGTAACAAAAAATACTCTTGTACAACAAATAAAAAATGCATTTGCAATAAATATTTTTTACAACAACATTTGAGAAACCACATTGCAATAACATACAACAGTTCATACAACAATCAATAAAAAAGATTTGCAATAATTTGAGAAAATATCTACAACAAAAGCCTACCGGAGGAGTAGGCCATGCCCATAGCTTTGATGACCGAGATTGCCGAAGGTGGAGGAGATGGCTAACTCGGAGCCTTGTCGCTCATAAGGCCACATCTAGGCGAGGCCAAGGCCAGCCTGATAGCTCATCGCCGGCCCTTCGTCGGATCCCTCCGATTCTGTACAGATCCAACGCCTCGGCTCCTCTAACGCATTGCCCGAACACCTCCTCGAGGAAGGAGTTCGTCCACTCCATCCCTGACTCTAATGGGTACGAGGAAGACGACACACTGGACCTTATGATGCGGGCATCCCTAGTGGGTCTTGATCTTGCAGCACGCGAGGCAGGTCTGTTGCCTCACTGGCCAACACAACCACCTCGTTGCCAAACACATCGCTAACCCTCTCCAAGCTGTCCGCCGCCCCGACTCCTCTGGGTCCCGCCCAGTGTACTACCGTGACTCCTGATCTTGCTAGCCCGGAGGAGAGAGAAAAAAGGAGAGAGAGAGGAAGCTTGGAGGATATGGGAAGGATGAGTATGAAAGTAGAAAATTTTGGAGGAGATAGAGAAGGAATGTGCGAGAGGAAGAAGAAGCTATGGGTGTGGGTTCGAATATAGCCTATGACAGAAAAATGTCAATATGTCATGTGCACATGTATACATAGGCTATACAGAAGTGCAGTGTTCACCCAACATGTTAATTAGCACTTAACAAAATGTTCCATGGCATAGTACTGCGAGACCCAGATTAACTGTGCACCTTAAAGCGACCGGCTAATTTCGTTACAGTCGAGAGGGGATTAAACCTGAAACACAAGCTCTGAAACACTGAAACTGCAATACAGTAGTATGTCTGAACTGAAGTCTGGACAGTTCATCTGCTGAGAAGCGTCGATACACGAGTGCACGTGTTATCAACACGGACGCCGTAGTACGTGTTGTTACTTTCGGCCGGCCGCATTGGTGTCGACGTCGGCCGGTCAGCTCCGACGGGGCGGGGGCTCGTGCCTGGTGATGGCGGTGGACGCGATGAGCATGTGGTTCACCGCCGTGACCCACCTCTTGTACACGGCGTAGTCGTCGGCGCGGAGCTCCACCTTGCCCTTGCTCGTCGAGACCTCGATCGGGTACGTCGCGTCCTCCTCGCGGCTCGGCTTCTCCGGGGCGCACGGGCTCACGTCGTGGATAACACCTGTTTGTTCGCGCGTGATAGCACGCGCCATGAACGCGTAGCTCGTCTGTTAGTTTGTCTGAAGAAGAGAAATTGAGGTGGTTGGTGCCTTGCTGCTGCTCACTTTCTTTCGCGCTGGAGAACGCCATGACCAGGTTCATCTTCTTGATCCGCAGGACGACCTTGCCGTTCTTGTTCGAGGCTGCGGACACCGTGTGCAGCGTCCACTTCCCTGCACGGCGAGAGAAAGTTCAGGTCTTCAGTTTGACACGAGATTGGAGGCACGATTTGACATGGACATGCGACGTTGGCTCACCGTCCGGCATCGCGACGAACATCTCGTCACCCTTGGCCAGCGCCGCTTTGGACCTCGCGTAGTTGAAGTCGAAGTCGAGGTCATCCTGCCACACCGCCGAGCCCGCCTGGTCCGCCCTCTCGTCCTGACCATGGTCGCCGCCACCGCGCCTTCCTCGCAGCGCCGCGGCGCCTCGCAGCGCTGTCCGACACACAAAGAAATGATTTTGAGACGAAGAAATTCTTGGTGGCTCAAGACGTCGTCGAAGAACGATGGTTGAGGCTTACAGGTGGCCGCGGCCGCGGTGAGCGTGATGATGTTGCTGGCGTCCGTGGCGGCCACGGCGGAGTTGACGACCGCGGCGACCTGGTCCCGCGTGGCGCCCGCGGCCTCGGCCACCTTCGCGCACTGCGCCGCGACGAACGCTGCCGCGGACGCCACCGCCGTCTCCCTCATCGCCGCCGATCCCTGCGCCGGGGCGGAGTTCTCTGCTGCGATGGCGGCGAGCACGGCCGCGACTCCGGCGACGGACACCGCGGCGTGAACCTCGGCCTTGTGCAGGCGCGCCTCCTCCTTGCGCTTCTGCTTCCGCTCCTTTACCCACTTCTTGAGCGAGATGCCGCTCCATGGCGCCATCTTGCGCGGGAGCTGCATGCACGCAAGTTCAAATCCTTAAGCTCGAAGAAACTCATAAAAAATGGCAAATACATTACACCATTTCCTGGATCCGCGCATTACTAGGAAATTTGAAATCAATCAGCAAACCGCTTCTTAAGGAAAAAGAAAGAAAAGAAACTTGGAAAAAAGGGTGTCTGCTTTCTGGCTTCTTCAGTTGTACGATTTGTTCCATTTGCATCACGATTATGTTTTGTTATCTAGAACATGCTAATTATACTCTATTGTTCTTTCACTCACCCATCTCTTCTTGAGGCAGAGATCATAATCCAATTCTGGATGAATTGCCTTCTGCAGCCATATCCATGACTGAAAAAGAACACCACAAAAAGATACATACTTG
The DNA here is from genome assembly GCA_036346245.1 of Bonia amplexicaulis. Taxonomy (NCBI): domain Eukaryota; kingdom Viridiplantae; phylum Streptophyta; class Magnoliopsida; order Poales; family Poaceae; genus Bonia; species Bonia amplexicaulis. The sequence continues at coordinate 13,956,722 of CM070746.1, read as the reverse complement.
GAATCAGGCTAAAACGAAGCTTGTGTATATACATGAATATCGCATCGCGTAGACTCTGTACCTTCAGATCATCGTATTTCCACTGAGGCGCGCTGCAACTGCTACTGTCCACAACCAAGCTACGATCATTTTTCTGCAGAGCACTCGAATTATAGTTTGTTATGCGCCTCAATTTTCACCTTCAGCGTTATATTTTGACAAAATATTTGGTACAGTACTGAAGTAACACTTACCGGCAGCAGGTCTCTCCCATCATTGTCAAGTGCCATTACCGGGTTCTCCACCAGTGCCATCGAACAATCCTTCGGTTCCGTCTGAAGAACTTGGATGGCCGAGCTGCACCACGCGCTCGAGAGCAGGTCCATCGGCTCCGAAGGCGGCTCTTCGCAAGCAATCAGGCCTCTTTGCGGCTCCATAGCCAAGTCTGAAGCCAAGCTAGTTCGCCAGAAGCAACTGATAAAAGGTGAGGATCAGAGATTTATACAGAGTGGTGCTTTGATCTCTGGTGGTTGTGCAGCTGCAGCCTCTCTTTCTGATGCCCACCTGCAGCCGTATAGAATGCCTTAGCAGGAACCAGATCCTTGATCAAATCACTAGGATAGCTCCAACCACTTTAGGCCGCTTTTAGCTGTAAAAATCTTAAACAAGACGTGTCACAGAGAAGGCAGTGAGTTTAAATACTAATTAAACAAGCATATTAGTGGCTTTTGGGAGGAATAAGAGTGGAGTGGATCATTAGCTTCACCTATGCTTTAGGTGCAAACAAAGAAGATGTAATCAAAATGGGGACCTCGGAGCCTTTATATACAGTAGAAAATTACCGGCATAACCGTCCTAAAACACTTAAGAGAAGTTTGAGCATGCGCTTTTAGGTGCTGGATTTTATATTTGAACCACTTAAAAAACACTGTTGCAAAGAGGAGATACCTAAGGTTTTGGTGCAATGATCCCACATATTTTATGGGAGTGTCTATACAACATTCGACTGTTTTGGAGGCAAAAACATTCAGATTTTAGGACGTTGAATGGTGATCCAACGCCCAAATCTTTTTGGAGGGGTGCTTATATGAGAATTTTTGGAGGGGGTGCTTATATGAGTAGATCCGTTGGATAGAGATCCAACGCCCCTAAATCATTTGACTGTTTTTGTCTTCAAAAACAGTCAAATGTTCTATAGCACTTCTCATATTTTATTGCTAATAAAATCGGATATAAGGCGAAGGCTTCTGTGGGAGAACATGAGATGTTGGGTGACCACTGATGCAATAGAAAATTTTGGAAAAGGGCAGCAGGATGAGAGTGTCATACATACGATGTTGTGGAACTTTCCTAGCATCATTGCCATGCGTGCGTTACTGCAATGTTGGAGCAAAGACGTACACCTCATGAGTCATAGATTGTACAGCTATACTGTAGTATCCCGTAGCGGCAGAGTGCGAGAATCTAGTGGATGTTCAGTGCACTGGGGTTCACTTCAGCCTCACGCAGTAGCAAACTGTAGTTAAGAGTGTAGAATGATAATGCTGAGGGGTCCCAGTGATACTGATGGCTAATTGGTACCGTGTAAATGCTGGTGTAAACACCAGAAGTTCATATATCAGAAATTCTGAACTTCACAAGAAGGGGGAAAACATTGTGCCTCTATGCCTTGAGATTCTTCAACTTGTGTTTATGAAGCAATTGAGAGTTACAAAACCTTAAAATGATTCTGTGCTGGTTCAACACAAAATTACCATCTCCTGCAAAAAGTGCTGCTAGCTCTTACCACTTGCTTGCAGCTACAGTACCAGGGCCGTCCCATTTGGAACAATGAGCTTTGACACAGAGCAGGAGAGAATTTCATGGACCGGTGAGTTATTAGCTCTCAGTCTCTCAAGAAATTGCACCATGATTTGCAGTACGAATAGTGCATGCAGATGACACAAACCAGCTGCAATTAGTGAGGAATAGTTGAGCAACTCCCAACATTGCTTCTTCCAGACTATAGTGAGGCTGCAGTTATTCGTTGCTGGTTGGTGTAATTATCAGAATCTAAAGCAAATTGGTGGATTTTAAGCTTTGCTTTGGTGCATGCATTAGGTTAAATCTTTTCTACTTATTGCTGCCTAAAGAGCATTCCAGCTGAAGCCTCTTATCCATTGTTTATTCTAATCTCATGTGTAGGCCTCTAATCCTGTCTGCTGATCATTCACCTTTTGAAAAACTTGACAGAAATTTTATATATCACGGCAAGGGCCCTTTTGATCATGGATAGGAGTTTGATCGCCGCGCTTTACAACTCCTTCTGAATGTAAAGTTGGCGCTGCGGATTCTTGAAGGCTCTCTCACAGGAATTTTCAGGGAAGCTGAAATCATGTTGATTTGTCCGCATGCAGCGTTCTTGTCACGGCTTTTACTAGCTTTTGTGAAAGGGCAAATGGAATGGCAATTCCTGCTGCACTATGGTCGTTGGACAATTTTATAGCCATGCACTGCACTAGATGTTCAGAATATCTTCAGGGAAAAAGGCTTACTAGATGGCTAGAACTCCACATTTAATCTGTGAGATAAGATAGCCATTGTTTTAATTGGATGAGAAACTTTGTCCAAATATACTCGTAAGTCTTCCCAGAAATATATTGAGCGCTAGATAGCTGGATGAAACAAGTGCTCATTATGCAATTTGCTTCAGATAAACATTGAATTGCTATCTTTTTATGGGCAAGTAGCTTGCCTGGTGCAGCCAACCCTTTTTTACTGTGCGTCGCCTTCATGCCCAGCTCGTTGTAGGCCTCTGTGATTGGCCGTTCTTGTGAGTTTTGGTTGGACATTTTGTTTTTTTATCAGGCCCAAGTTGGGTGAGTTGTTCTTGTTTCAGATGTTATTATGCTAGAGGGTGACACGGAAATCACTACCCATTACGTTAGAGAGTCACATGGAAATCACTTGGTACTTGTTGTAGCTACTGGCCAAACAGTAAACTAGGAAAGTAATAGAGTGGTTATAATGGATGAACAATGACTTCCCCTTCTCTATGTTTAGGGCATATATGTATATCTCAATAAAGCATAATTACAATCCCACCCTTACAGTTGTGTATCTCTTAGAAGGACATACATGGCATTACACATATCACATTGGGCCCTACAATCTCCCAAACAGGCCGGATGTACTCAGATGGAGGCCACCTCTACTACAGGAGCCCCTCATGGTAAAAGGCCTCTCACAGACCAAAACCATACCGTCGAGCCCTTTGGCCCCCTCCGTCCCTACGGCCTATGATGCAATCCGTCAAGGGCCTTACAGATTGAAGGTGTGCTGAAGCTTGACCGAAGTCGTACCACCTCTTCGCGTATAGTGGGACACGCGACCGAATGTTGCTGGCGTGTCGTGTGGTGCCGGTTGAAGTCTGGCCGTGGTCGTGTAGCCATTTGTGGCGTTATGGAACATGTGTGCGCACACGATTGGTGGGTCGTGCGCTGTCAGTTTTCATCATTTTAGAGTGTTACAAGTTTAAGATTGAATCATTTAGTTCAATTACTTAGATTTGAGTACAATTAGCATAATTGGCAATTTTTGAAATCTGCTTTGGTCTTATCTTAATAAAAAAAGTCCTTGACTAAGAGCCATCCACAACTATCTTCTATGCTTCAACTATTTTTTTACCATTTTTGTTTTCTTCACTTGAATTTGCTATGTGGTAGATATCACATCTTATGTGACCACCCCAAGCAGAAAGCTTAAAGGTATGGTCTTGATCAACTAAAACTTCCCTTGAATTCATGTCTAGTGCAATGACAAGTCGTCTCATGAGAAAAATTGGTAACATCAATTTTCACTCAAAAGAGATCATTTTTTATTTGTATTTTCTAGTTTAAGTACAATGAGCTACTCTTGAGTCATACCAGCCATTTGTCTAACCGCCGCGGTCATACCGCCTAGTGGTCTAACTGGCAATAGCCAACGGTCAGACCAGCACTAGCCAGCAATCATACCTGTTTTGCTAACAAAGCCCACCGAGAAGTGCAAACGATGCAAAATTCAAATTCTAACTCCACAAACTTGGCAATGGTTCATCACAACAATTTCCTAGACCTTCTAACGTAGTCCCTCATGACCACACTTGAGGGCCACATTGGATGGCTTAACAACGTTTGGGCCCACACCCAGGGGCGGTTCTGAGTGTGTTTCAGTCGTCTCCTCGCATCATAGATATTTACGACTTGTGCTCTTGTCCTGTCAGAGTGTATGAGTTACTTTACTACTAGTTGTGTTCTTGTCCTGTTATATTTATAATTTATTTCTATTGTAGCCTACTTCATAATAATTTTGTAACGCCCTAGAGTCCAAACCGGCTTAGGTCTAACCTCATTCTGGATAGGCCACACACACGTAGCAACCCACTTGCACTTTTGTCCTCGCTTCGCGCAAAACGGCTAACCAGGAGTGCTACCATTGTAACTCCTAGGCTTATATATAAGGACTTCTCAAGGTAAGCTAGCAAAGTGGGACTAACCTGAAATTCATGTGCACACACACATGGGCCAACATGGTAGAGGTGTCACAAATTTGTGTTGCATTCGGTTGTACTATTAAAACAATTGTTATTTTCATGTTTTTTGTGTTGGATTTCCTATAGTTGCTTTAGTTCTGATGAAGCACACGTTCCGTCGAGCGATGTTTATATGAATCACGTATGTGATGCCATCGCAGACGGTCTATTCACATGAAGGTGTTTCTACTATAGTACGAAGCATGTGCATGTGACAAACATACATATGTATGTGAGTTTGTATGTGCCCACGTCCAATTTAGTGTAATGCAATTCAACGTGATTGTTAAATCAGCATAATCAGGAAAAGTCGAAATCTTCAGCCCAAAAGAACACTACGGCTTCTACTTTATTCGGTACTATTCAGCAGCTGCAGCAAAAAAAAAGGGCCGGTACTGAACTACTGGTTGCTAATATTTAGGCCCAATGGGCTGGCCATGTTTGGCAGGGTCTAGCCTGGGCAGTTTAGGTATACTAGTTACCCTTTGTTTGCTGGTAAAATAGTCGCTTTGGGCCGGCCATAAATATGTGAAGTTTTGTTGTTTTTTATAGAAAAGGTGATAGTTTTGTTTGCAGCCACCGCAATCACTCGGTTTGGTTAAGTGTCTGTTTGTCCACGTTTGTTCAGTACTTCTGCTAATACGGTCTACGAGTACTGAACTACTGAAGTAACGGGCACTGTATATTACACCGTATTCTCCAATGTATGTTGCTCTTTTGTTTAGGATGACATGTTACATGGACACCGTTGCTCCGTTAAGAAACCGTAGCGGTAGCTTCACTTCAACCGGTGTCGTGTTACGAAGGCACCAGGTATCGAACATCGCTTAAACTCCCATTTCTGCATAAATCATCATACAATTAATGCTGCACAAAACTCGCATGTGCATGCGCGCAAGCCCGCAACAAAATTACAGCCCAAGGAAGGGCTGTTTTAAAGGTTTCGCCGGCCGATCAGAAGGTCGGCACGACACCGTCCACGCCGTAGTCGGCGTTGGGGCCGGCGCCATGAGCGCGGCCACGGCCGCCGCGGCTGAGGAGTACATCTCCTCGTGCTCCATCGCGTCCTCGCCCTCGGCCTCCGCCTCCGCCCCCGAAGTGCGCTTGGCGAACCGGCCCTTGATGCGCGGCCGCGTCTCCGCGTACGCCTTGCGGGACGCGTACCGGATGGTCTTCTCGAACCGCCGGCTCTTGCGCTTCTCCCGGTACCGCATCAGCCGCGCCTCCCGCTCCCGCCCCTTGCTCACCACCGGCACGGGGGCAGCACCCGCAGCCGCGTCCGGCACCACCGCTGCCTCCGAGGAGGACGATACCTGCGTCGCGTCGCCACAATATCCATCTCATTTCAGATTGCAGAACACTTGAACAGCTCGTCTATAAGTACGTAGCGATGCAGTGTTGATAAACTTCAGAGAGGCTTACGCTGTGGTTCATGGAGTGGTCGGAGTAGAAGAGATTGGCGCCGGTGAGGTCGAGCTCGGGCGGGCCGTTCTGGACGCCGATGGCCTTGATGTCGTCCATCGAGCGCGCGAAGTCGAGGTCGAGGTAAGGGTCGGAGTCCGCGAAGAACACGTCGGTGGCACCGACAGGTCCGTCTTTCTGCTGCCCGTGGTCGGGCTTGGGGAGGAGCCACGACGCCGCCTCTGCCTCGTTGCTCCCGTCGTCGTCGGCAGCCGCTGGGCCGTGCGCACCGGCTCCGCCACCCAAGCCAGACGTCGCGAAGGGCTTGGGCGCGTCGGCCAGAGTGCCGAAGAACGGCGCTACGGGGAGCCGCTCGTGGCGCCGCGAGCGCGGGTTGGCGGAGTGGATGTCGGCGTCGCAGGCGGCGCACAGAGCCGCGGCATTGGCCCTGCAGGTGACCGCCGCGGGCGCGTGCTGACAGACCTCGCAGAGCCAGACCCGCGCGTGCCGCGAGCCTGGCCTGTGCGCGCGCGCATCGCAGCCCGCGCAGAGGAACGCGGCGTCGGCGCGGCAGAAGAGCCGCGCCGCCTCGGAGCCGCACGCGTCGCACGCCCTCGCCGCCTGGCCCCAGGAGGCCCCGCCCACCGACTTCTCGTCACTCTCCATGGCACCCACCCCAAGCGCGCAGCAGAGCACCAGCTGCGAGTGGCTGCTGGGGACGAAGCGATTCTCAGCCAAGCTTTCTCCCGACGCCAAGACCGCCGCGGGCGTACGCCGTTTTTCTTACGTTTTTCACGCTAGCAGTAGCAGTTGCACTACGGCGTCCCTGTCTCTGAGAAAAGGGTGCTCGTCGGAAAATTAGGCGGACGTCGTCTTACGGCAAGTTGTGGGATGCGACGGCGACGGGCGTTCCGCGGCTAGGTTGGCCGGGCTGTCCGATGCGCGCCGTGGGAGCCACCGCGGGAACAGGTGCCGCCGCGCGGATTGGCCCGTGCGATCTCGCCCTTATCCCATGGAGATGCGCTCGCTCTCCCGGCCATGTCAGCGCGCGACCCGTGGTGGCACAGGGCGTTGATCCTTCTCACGTAGGATCCGGCGGTCGTAGAAACGTGAAGGCCGCTCTGGATGGTACTACGTTCTTGGAACGCAACGTTTTGGGAATCCACTGCATGCCGTTTACAGAGAGAGACAGTCTAGATGTCAATACAAAACTACATGGCTCTGGCATCTGGAACTGGCAGGAGCACGAACGCAGTAGGTATCAACAAAACCAGGCTTCGTCTTGTCCCTGCGTCTAAAGCCTAGTGCATGGTGTCACCCCGGTGCGTCTTACCATGAGAAGTGTGTCCTAACGATGAGTTTACTACTATAATAAGAGTCATCATATCTGTCTCATCACAGACGATTCAATACAAACTACCAATAACACATTTACCATAGACGATTTTATAAGTTAGACCATCTAAGTTCATCACGATGGGAAGAATCGTTTGTGATGACATACTTATCAGACGGTTCAGAACAAAAATCGTCTATGATGTCTGTCACAGACGGTTCAGAATAAAAATCGTTTATGATGTCTGTTACATACAGTTCAAAATAAAAACCGTCTGTGATGACCTACTTGTCACAGACAACCGTCTGTGATAATATTTCAACTTACCCGCTCTCGCCGAATTTGAATTTTTCCGCTCTCACTAATTTTGCCAAATTTATGCAAACACTCTTGGATTTTTCACATTAAATAGAGATGAGAGTAAGGTTTAAGGTGTGGAGAATAAAGGCAGGATGCCCCCTATTTATAGAATTTTTTTAATTTTTTGCTTTTTTAAAAATTTTTACACCTCAACAATAAAAAAACCGGTTATATTTGACGGCCGTGTCGTACCATGCCGGCATGACCCATTTATGCCCATTGCCAATCGGACCATGACATGACTCACGACCATAAACGAATCATACCGTGCTAGCCCGATGTACCGCTCTCTCGGCCTAGACATGTTCCAATCTACCGGACAGTATCAGCATGACCTATGAGCTAAACGAGACGTGTAGTGTTTTGATGAACCAACAGTGGCAGACTGTGGATCGGTACGGAAAAGCTCGGCCCATTGCCACCTCTACTCGGATGGAAGTGTCGAACCTTTTCCAATTCGAAATTAAAAACCCCGAACAGTACCCGCATCCTCCTAAAACCCTAGCACCTCCGCTCCCAAACGCGCTAGCCATGGCGACCACAGCCGCCGCCTCCCTCGACGAAGCCAAGGCCAAGAATGTTCTCCGCCAGGTTTGCAATTCCTGCCCCGTCCCCCATCCCTGCTGTCTTCCCCCTCAAAATGTGGGGATTTTTCCGGATCGAAGTCGCTTATGCTCCTTTTTTTTGGCCGCAGGTGGAGTTCTACTTCAGCGACAGCAACCTCCCCCGCGACGAGTTCCTGCGGAGGACCGTCGAGGAGAGCGACGATGGCTGTAAGAATTCCTCTCATCTTTGATGATTGTTTTGACGATCACGCTGCTTTGTGTGGTTCTGATGCTGATTCTTGTGCTGTTTTTTTGGGGTGGATTGGGATTGGGCAGTGGTGAGCTTGGCTCTCATCTGCTCCTTCTCGCGGATGAGGTCGCACCTAGGCCTGGATGAGGCCGTGAAGCAGGAGACCGTGCCGGAGGAGACGGTGCTTGCAGTCGCCGAGGTGCTGCGGCATTCCTCGGCTCTCCGTGTCTCCGAGGACGGTAAGCAAGTTGTTTTCCCTTTTGCATATGAATCTTGTTACATGATACCTCAAATGCTATAGTGGTCTCCAGTCAAAGTTCATGTTTCGGTGGTGAAGAAGCTTAAATTCTGAGCAAACGGACAATGTTCCGTTTTTCAGGTTTATTCAGAATTTTGATGAAGTTTATAGTTCATAGTACAAATAGATGATTTACCATGACTCTTTCCTAATGGTAGATCAAAATCCACATTATAAACTATGAATTTTGAGAGAGTGAAGTTTATAGTTCATAGTACAAATAGATGATTTACCATGACTCTTTCCTAATGGTAGATCAAAATCCACATTATAAACTAGGGCCAGTTTACCTAGTAAAATGGACGTTTGCTGACTGGTGCAAATTAGGTGAAAATGAATACGGCTTACTTTAGTTGGACCTATAGAAGTATGCTAATGACATGGTATTCTCTTCTGTAACCGTTGTGTTCAATTTTGTATTTATACAGGGATGAAAGTTGGTAGAGCTCATAAGTTCCGCTCGACCCTCCGCTCTGCGACGCCGCGATTCCTTCCTCCTCCGGTCTCCGGCTTCCTTCCTCCCTCCGGCCTCCGGTCTCCGTCCTCCATCCAACCCACGCGATGGCCGAGGTGAGAGAACCTCCCTCTCCCGATCGAGTATTTCATAGGATCGTTCCGCCGTATGATTACGCTCGTTGGTTCGTCGATCGCGCGCTTAGAGTTTGCTCCTCCCTCGTGATGTGGATCTGAACCATGTGTGATATCCGCGCGTGATGTGAATCGTAGTTTGATAGCTGTGTTGTTTCTGAGCCCTAGGTCCTTCTATTCCTGCCTTGTGTTGGTGGCTCTCTGCCTGCCCTGCGTGTTGTGGGTGATTTGGTGGGGTTTGTTTGGGCCCCTTCGTGCGATTCGCGTGCTGTTGTGTTGAGAAATTACTGAACTTTGTGTGTAGGTAGGGCTAGATCGCTAGAATGATTGCGCGGTGAATTGTTAACATTGTTTGTCGTGCAATGCTGATGCGTCCAGCATCAGTGGTGAATTTTGGTGGAGTTCGAATTCTTCATGTCAGGTGTGATGGACATCGGATGTACCATTGTAGGGTGTCAATCTGCACGACAACATCAGACTGCAAGAACTCGGAACTGCGTGATATATTGGCTTAAAGGCTGATGTTGATAGGTGGGCTAGACCGCTAGAGAGAGTTCGGAAGATGGATTGGGTGATTGGGTTAGTTATCTGTTGGAAAATTAGCCAATGCGGCTTGTACAGTGCATCTCGTTATGCTGACCATCTGCAAGACTTCCTCACCTTATGCAAAGAGAAAAATTCGTTACCGGTTTCCCAACTCTTATCAAGTTGTCATTGCCCTTGGGTTATAGTGTGTATGTTAAGTGAAATGAGCTATCCTGCTCGCACATCTTATCCATGCTTCACTTCTTGAAAATTTTATCATCGTAGTTATTGTTTGATCGATACCTGTTTTTCACTTTTTTCTTTCATATTCTGTAATTGTTCCCCAAGATTTGGTCTCACATTGGTCGGCTTCAATTGTGCTGTTCCACTCTTACCGGATCATATTTTGCTTGTTTACCAGATTGAGTTGAAAACAGCACCTGCTGACTTCCGCTTTCCTACAACAAACCAAACTAGGCACTGTTTCACACGCTATGTTGAGTACCACAGGTATATCAGGTGCAATAATTTTACATGTGCAAAATATGCTAGTACAATTCTTTACTCTTTGAACTTTCATGAAACCAGGTGTGTGAATGCCAAAGGGGAAGCAGCTGCTGATTGTGAGAAATTTGCCAAGTACTACCGGTCTCTTTGCCCAGGAGAATGGGTGAGTGCTTTTTCTGCCTGTGACTATGCTATATGACAACCACCATTATTTTTCATATTTTCAACTGCAAAGGCATAATATCAGAAAGCTTGATTATGAACTGGGTGACCTTAGTTACTTGATTATTTTTCTTGCCAATGAAGTAACTTCATTGAAGTTATTCATCTGAATATGCTGCAGAAGAATTTCCTGCTTGAGAGTTACAATTGATGCATCAGGCAAGATGATCAACATTGATGAAATGACTGTATTGCATAACATTGTAAAAGAAAAACAAGGCACGTAGAGACTAGAGAGCCTTATATTGCTTCCATATCAGAAACTAACAAAGAGTTGATTTATCATACAGCTCTTATGCTAATGTATCTTTTTTCTTGGGGCCTATTGGTAGCTGCTCAAGAAACTATTTTGTTTTCAATCGGCAGTTTCTTGAAGCCTTTTGAGGGTTCAAATTCAATTTTGTATTTTACATTTAGCTCCCAGCAGTTCATCTATTCCTATATCCTTTATTGTTTCATTGGAGTGCTGGATCATATTAACCTCTTTGGTTCAAAAAGCAACTCCCTTGCAAATGCATTAATGGGAACTTTTACTGTTAACAGGAGCAATACTTAGCTTGTTTTCTTCAGCATCATCAGCTTTTCATGTCTGACTGAATCAGGTTGAGAAGTGGAATGAGCAGAGGGAGAATGGGACATTTGCAGGGCCCCTCTAAATCTTCTGTTTGAGAGTCTCCTCGGACCAGTTTACTGCTTTCACCAGTGCCACTGTTATCTTCTGGTTTGAATTTATGCTTGTCTTGTATTCTTCCAGCAGTCGCTGCAAAATAGCATGTGATGCTTTTCTTTATGTTGCACTAATAATTGAGCGTGGTTATTCAGACCTGTTTATTCACATGTGTTTATTCAAATATATTCTAAACTGAAGCATTGTTGTTCATTGCCTAAATATCTGTCTGTCATCATGTCGTGGAATCTGAGTAATGTTCACTTTGGATGATAAAAGGGCTAATAAGTAGAATAAAACTTTTCTTACATGGGACTTGTCCATTCGTATTAATATGGAGTGAATATTCATCAGATAGATGTTCCGAAAAGATATCGGCTTGCATTGCATGCGATGAAGGCAGGGCTTGATTTTCTGTCTACCGGGGTAAACTGGGTCAAATTTGGTCACGCTAGTTTTTGTCATATAATCATATCTTCCCCTTGGGTTCAGCAAATAGTGATCGATGCAATCTGAGAACTAGACCTATTTGTTAGTTAATGTGGGTTCTGACTTCTGAATGACCTGAGGCACACCAGTGTTCGTCCTGTATGGTTGTTGCCATAGCAATGTTCAGTCAGATGATACAGAACATAGTAAGAACGCTACTGTGCATACACGCGTGCAAATATGCCCAACAAAGATTGCGTTAACTTTTATGTGAAAGTTTGATGTCTTGCTGCACTTTCTGCTAATTAACCTGCACCCTTCCTTCCTCACAAGCTGCAACTGCAGAGATATATTTCATTCCTGAAGGCGATTGCTTTGGTTCATCTATAGAGGAAGCTTGTGTTCATAGCGTCCTTCCCAAAAGAGTAGCACAGCAACATTACAGTCTCAGGCTTACAGGGAAAAAGTAGAGATCTTGTCTAGCTTATCTTGCCGAGGCAAACAAACAACTACTAGAGAAAGAAGAACAAAGACAAAAAGTTGATGATTGAAGAGCAAAACACAAAACGCAACAAACTTAACCCTTTTACCAGGCAAAGCAAAGATAACAGCGTCACGTGTAAAATCTACTTGTCTGACGCTACAAGCTCAAGAGGGATAGACGGGAAGACGAGAGAGGAGAGGGCCGGTAGGGGTGTGAGCGGCGAAGACAATGTGCAGAAGGGTGTCTTGTAAGGTAAAGCCTTGCAAGGTCAAGAATAGACTCTCCTTGGACCATAGCAATGCTTCCTTGAATGATAGTGCAGTGGTCGGCGAAGGTACATGGTGTGCGGGGGTAGACGATGATGAGCTCGGAGAGGATAGAGCCGGTCGTAGATCAGCGCGGCGCACGGCGGATACAAGGCTTCGACGTCCCCTTCTTGAACCAGATAAGGAACCTGATCATGGAGGAGAGCACCGGACAATGGCCAGCCAAGAAGCCTGGGTTGGCATGGAGAGAGCGAGGGGCGTTTGGGTTTGGCATTGCCATGCCAGAGGTGAAGAGCCTGAGGTATGGTTGAGTACTGGGAAGAAGAGGGCCGGGGAGGAGAAGCCCTCGTATGGCTGAAGAAGGATGGGTCTGTGAAGAGTGAAGATGGAGTCATAAATGGCGAGTGCAAAAGGGCGGAAAAGCGCGGGTGTCCGAGCCCGAGACGATGATAGCCGAAAGGATGAAACATGGCTTTATGAACGCTGCAGCGAAGGAGTTAATTTGATGCGTGCGATGCGATGACGGTGCGTGTTTAGGGACTTTGAAGCTTCCGTTGGCTCTAAACTGACGCTGAAAACTCCACGATATCATTAGCAACTTTCTTTAATTTTTATTTCTTCACGTATCAAATAAGTCTATCATTTATGAAATCATCATCAATTAATTGAAAAAAGCCAATTAGACATTTACATATTTAATATTTTAAGAACAATGTAATAGAAAAAACATCCAATGGCTTATTGACTTGACATTGTAGTCAAATACTATAATTTTATCTCCGATTTGCAACGAGCTAGGTGGTATTCTAAAATATAAATTGAACTCTTAAGTCTTGACCATATAATTCGACAAAATCAATCAACAATCATCACATTGAAACCCTAACTCGCAAATTTAGCCCATGTTCTTAAAACAAATTGGAAGAATTGAGAGAAATTTAGGGCAAATTACATACTGATCAGGTATGTCTAAGCTTCCTTTGGTCAGAAAGGGCGTGAGGCAACAGGGACCAGGAGCGCCACGGCGAGATGGCAGGTGAGGACACCCAGTGGCACCGATTTGTCCCTTTCTCCGCCTACACGGCTAGGTGTAACTATGTGGAGGACGTTGTGCGCGCCTGGCCGACCATGTGAGCTAAATAGGTGTCGAGAGCTGTTGTGGTGACGCGCAGGATCAATCAAATAGACATCGTGTCTTGTTGCAGCTCTCCTCTTGGGCTAGCTCAAGAGCGGATTGTCAGTAATTGCCTTATAGGTTGAGGAACAGTGAAGGCTCCTTGTGGACTACTGCTAGCTATTAGTAATTTAGACCACTAGTGCTCCATTCGTTGGTCTTCAAGATATAGACCAGGTGCACCGAGTTTAGTCTGGGGTTCACATATGTGCTGAGGGTGTTGACATTTACTAAAATAAATTAGAGCATATGTCTTGTGACTCCCCCCCCACACACACACAGACGCTCACTGAAACAGAGATCACTGTGATCCATCTCGTGCGTGTCAGGCTTGTGATCGAGCCAGCCGGTGTGCGTGATGATGGCGAAGAGTTTCCCTAGTTTGGCAGGAGATGCAGACGCCGAGCCGGCCGAGGCTTACCTGCAGCAGGTACACCAACTCGACGACGGTAGCTAAATTCAGTGAAGCGATCGAGCCATGAGATGCGAGGCCCTGAGCTCCTTCAATGCCCTACGTTAAATCGACGACATGGGCTCGGCTTGTTCTACCTGCCTCCTGCTGCTCCTGGCATAATTGCATTTACTCTCTGCATGCTGCGATACTCCATTTTTGTTCTCTTCTGCAGCTTGTACTCATTGTATGATTGTGCAACAGAAACCCTGGGATGAGAGCTCGGGCTAGGCTTAGCTAGTCTTCAGTGCCGGATAGGCAACTAGCGAGCGGTACCAGAGAACTTGTAGCGCCGTGCTAGCAGCTAGATGTACTATATATAGAAAAACTTCCTATGGTACGCTCATTTTCATCGCCGGATCTAAATTAAAAGAATCAAGCTCAGCCATCAGATCTAGCGCAATAAAAATCGGTGAAACACAACAATTAAATAGTAAGTCTGTCATAAACACACACCCATGCAACAAAATGCAGAATAACAATAAGGAAATGTAGAGAAAAATTAATGTACTCGGTGCAACAAATCAAAAACTCAATTGCAACAAATAAAAAACATAAATGTAACAAAAAAAATACTCTTGTACAACAAATAAAAAATGCATTTGCAATAAATATTTTTTACAACAACATTTGAGAAACCACATTGCAATAACATACAACAGTTCATACAACAATCAATAAAAAAGATTTGCAATAATTTGAGAAAATATCTACAACAAAAGCCTACCGGAGGAGTAGGCCATGCCCATAGCTTTGATGACCGAGATTGCCGAAGGTGGAGGAGATGGCTAACTCGGAGCCTTGTCGCTCATAAGGCCACATCTAGGCGAGGCCAAGGCCAGCCTGATAGCTCATCGCCGGCCCTTCGTCGGATCCCTCCGATTCTGTACAGATCCAACGCCTCGGCTCCTCTAACGCATTGCCCGAACACCTCCTCGAGGAAGGAGTTCGTCCACTCCATCCCTGACTCTAATGGGTACGAGGAAGACGACACACTGGACCTTATGATGCGGGCATCCCTAGTGGGTCTTGATCTTGCAGCACGCGAGGCAGGTCTGTTGCCTCACTGGCCAACACAACCACCTCGTTGCCAAACACATCGCTAACCCTCTCCAAGCTGTCCGCCGCCCCGACTCCTCTGGGTCCCGCCCAGTGTACTACCGTGACTCCCTGATCTTGCTAGCCCGGAGGAGAGAGAGAAAAAGGGGGAGAGAGAGGAAGCTTGGAGGATATGGGAAGGATGAGTATGAAAGTAGAAAATTTTGGAGGAGATAGAGAAGGAATGTGCGAGAGGAAGAAGAAGCTATGGGTGTGGGTTCGAATATAGCCTATGACAGAAAAATGTCAATATGTCATGTGCACATGTATACATAGGCTATACAGAAGTGCAGTGTTCACCCAACATGTTAATTAGCACTTAACAAAAATGTTCCATGGCATAGTACTGCGAGACCCAGATTAACTGTGCACCTTAAAGCGACCGGCTAATTTCGTTACAGTCGAGAGGGGATTAAACCTGAAACACAAGCTCTGAAACACTGAAACTGCAATACAGTAGTATGTCTGAACTGAAGTCTGGACAGTTCATCTGCTGAGAAGCGTCGATACACGAGTGCACGTGTTATCAACACGGACGCCGTAGTACGTGTTGTTACTTTCGGCCGGCCGCATTGGTGTCGACGTCGGCCGGTCAGCTCCGACGGGGCGGGGGCTCGTGCCTGGTGATGGCGGTGGACGCGATGAGCATGTGGTTCACCGCCGTGACCCACCTCTTGTACACGGCGTAGTCGTCGGCGCGGAGCTCCACCTTGCCCTTGCTCGTCGAGACCTCGATCGGGTACGTCGCGTCCTCCTCGCGGCTCGGCTTCTCCGGGCGCACGGGCTCACGTCGTGGATAACACCTGTTTGTTCGCGCGTGATAGCACGCGCCATGAACGCGTAGCTCGTCTGTTAGTTTGTCTGAAGAAGAGAAGGGAATTGAGGTGGTTGGTGCCTTGCTGCTGCTCACTTTCTTTCGCGCTGGAGAACGCCATGACCAGGTTCATCTTCTTGATCCGCAGGACGACCTTGCCGTTCTTGTTCGAGGCTGCGGACACCGTGTGCAGCGTCCACTTCCCTGCACGGCGAGAGAAAGTTCAGGTCTTCAGTTTGACACGAGATTGGAGGCACGATTTGACATGGACATGCGACGTTGGCTCACCGTCCGGCATCGCGACGAACATCTCGTCACCCTTGGCCAGCGCCGCTTTGGACCTCGCGTAGTTGAAGTCGAAGTCGAGGTCATCCTGCCACACCGCCGAGCCCGCCTGGTCCGCCCTCTCGTCCTGACCATGGTCGCCGCCACCGCGCCTTCCTCGCAGCGCCGCGGCGCCTCGCAGCGCTGTCCGACACACAAAGAAATGATTTTGAGACGAAGAAATTCTTGGTGGCTCAAGACGTCGTCGAAGAACGATGGTTGAGGCTTACAGGTGGCCGCGGCCGCGGTGAGCGTGATGATGTTGCTGGCGTCCGTGGCGGCCACGGCGGAGTTGACGACCGCGGCGACCTGGTCCCGCGTGGCGCCCGCGGCCTCGGCCACCTTCGCGCACTGCGCCGCGACGAACGCTGCCGCGGACGCCACCGCCGTCTCCCTCATCGCCGCCGATCCCTGCGCCGGGGCGGAGTTCTCTGCTGCGATGGCGGCGAGCACGGCCGCGACTCCGGCGACGGACACCGCGGCGTGAACCTCGGCCTTGTGCAGGCGCGCCTCCTCCTTGCGCTTCTGCTTCCGCTCCTTTACCCACTTCTTGAGCGAGATGCCGCTCCATGGCGCCATCTTGCGCGGGAGCTGCATGCACGCAAGTTCAAATCCTTAAGCTCGAAGAAACTCATAAAAAATGGCAAATACATTACACCATTTCCTGGATCCGCGCATTACTAGGAAATTTGAAATCAATCAGCAAACCGCTTCTTAAGGAAAAGAAAGAAAAGAAACTTGGAAAAAGGGTGTCTGCTTTCTGGCTTCTTCAGTTGTACGATTTGTTCCATTTGCATCACGATTATGTTTTGTTATCTAGAACATGCTAATTATACTCTATTGTTCTTTCACTCACCCATCTCTTCTTGAGGCAGAGATCATAATCCAATTCTGGATGAATTGCCTTCTGCAGCCATATCCATGACTGAAAAAGAACACCACAAAAAGATACATACTTGGAATCAGGCTAAAACGAAGCTTGTGTATATACATGAATATCGCATCGCGTAGACTCTGTACCTTCAGATCATCGTATTTCCACTGAGGCGCGCTGCAACTGCTACTGTCCACAACCAAGCTACGATCATTTTTCTGCAGAGCACTCGAATTATAGTTTGTTATGCGCCTCAATTTTCACCTTCAGCGTTATATTTTGACAAAATATTTGGTACAGTACTGAAGTAACACTTACCGGCAGCAGGTCTCTCCCATCATTGTCAAGTGCCATTACCGGGTTCTCCACCAGTGCCATCGAACAATCCTTCGGTTCCGTCTGAAGAACTTGGATGGCCGAGCTGCACCACGCGCTCGAGAGCAGGTCCATCGGCTCCGAAGGCGGCTCTTCGCAAGCAATCAGGCCTCTTTGCGGCTCCATAGCCAAGTCTGAAGCCAAGCTAGTTCGCCAGAAGCAACTGATAAAAGGTGAGGATCAGAGATTTATACAGAGTGGTGCTTTGATCTCTGGTGGTTGTGCAGCTGCAGCCTCTCTTTCTGATGCCCACCTGCAGCCGTATAGAATGCCTTAGCAGGAACCAGATCCTTGATCAAATCACTAGGATAGCTCCAACCACTTTAGGCCGCTTTTAGCTGTAAAAAATCTTAAACAAGACGTGTCACAGAGAAAGGCAGTGAGTTTAAATACTAATTAAACAAGCATATTAGTGGCTTTTGGGAGGAATAAGAGTGGAGTGGATCATTAGCTTCACCTATGCTTTAGGTGCAAACAAAGAAGATGTAATCAAAATGGGGACCTCGGAGCCTTTATATACAGTAGAAAATTACCGGCATAACCGTCCTAAAACACTTAAGAGAAGTTTGAGCATGCGCTTTTAGGTGCTGGATTTTATATTTGAACCACTTAAAAAACACTGTTGCAAAGAGGAGATACCTAAGGTTTTGGTGCAATGATCCCACATATTTTATGGGAGTGTCTATACAACATTCGACTGTTTTTGGAGGCAAAAACATTCAGATTTTAGGACGTTGAATGGTGATCCAACGCTCCAAATCTTTTTTTGGAGGGGGTGCTTATATGAGAATTTT
Source organism: Bonia amplexicaulis (assembly GCA_036346245.1). Classification (NCBI taxonomy): domain Eukaryota; kingdom Viridiplantae; phylum Streptophyta; class Magnoliopsida; order Poales; family Poaceae; genus Bonia; species Bonia amplexicaulis. The sequence goes on along the minus strand of CM070746.1, from coordinate 13,938,409 downwards.
TTGGAGGGGGTGCTTATATGAGTAGATCCGTTGGATAGAGATCCAACGCCCCTAAATCATTTGACTGTTTTTGTCTTCAAAAACAGTCAAATGTTCTATAGCACTTCTCATATTTTATTGCTAATAAAATCGGATATAAGGCGAAGGCTTCTGTGGGAGAACATGAGATGTTGGGTGACCACTGATGCAATAGAAAATTTTGGAAAAGGGCAGCAGGATGAGAGTGTCATACATACGATGTTGTGGAACTTTCCTAGCATCATTGCCATGCGTGCGTTACTGCAATGTTGGAGCAAAGACGTACACCTCATGAGTCATAGATTGTACAGCTATACTGTAGTATCCCGTAGCGGCAGAGTGCGAGAATCTAGTGGATGTTCAGTGCACTGGGGTTCACTTCAGCCTCACGCAGTAGCAAACTGTAGTTAAGAGTGTAGAATGATAATGCTGAGGGGTCCCAGTGATACTGATGGCTAATTGGTACCGTGTAAATGCTGGTGTAAACACCAGAAGTTCATATATCAGAAATTCTGAACTTCACAAGAAGGGGGAAAACATTGTGCCTCTATGCCTTGAGATTCTTCAACTTGTGTTTATGAAGCAATTGAGAGTTACAAAACCTTAAAATGATTCTGTGCTGGTTCAACACAAAATTACCATCTCCTGCAAAAAGTGCTGCTAGCTCTTACCACTTGCTTGCAGCTACAGTACCAGGGCCGTCCCATTTGGAACAATGAGCTTTGACACAGAGCAGGAGAGAATTTCATGGACCGGTGAGTTATTAGCTCTCAGTCTCTCAAGAAATTGCACCATGATTTGCAGTACGAATAGTGCATGCAGATGACACAAACCAGCTGCAATTAGTGAGGAATAGTTGAGCAACTCCCAACATTGCTTCTTCCAGACTATAGTGAGGCTGCAGTTATTCGTTGCTGGTTGGTGTAATTATCAGAATCTAAAGCAAATTGGTGGATTTTAAGCTTTGCTTTGGTGCATGCATTAGGTTAAATCTTTTCTACTTATTGCTGCCTAAAGAGCATTCCAGCTGAAGCCTCTTATCCATTGTTTATTCTAATCTCATGTGTAGGCCTCTAATCCTGTCTGCTGATCATTCACCTTTTGAAAAACTTGACAGAAATTTTATATATCACGGCAAGGGCCCTTTGATCATGGATAGAGTTTGATCGCCGCGCTTTACAACTCCTTCTGAATGTAAAGTTGGCGCTGCGGATTCTTGAAGGCTCTCTCACAGGGAATTTTCAGGGGAAGCTGAAATCATGTTGATTTGTCCGCATGCAGCGTTCTTGTCACGGCTTTTTACTAGCTTTTGTGAAAGGGCAAATGGAATGGCAATTCCTGCTGCACTATGGTCGTTGGACAATTTTATAGCCATGCACTGCACTAGATGTTCAGAATATCTTCAGGGAAAAAGGCTTACTAGATGGCTAGAACTCCACATTTAATCTGTGAGATAAGATAGCCATTGTTTTAATTGGATGAGAAACTTTGTCCAAATATACTCGTAAGTCTTCCCAGAAATATATTGAGCGCTAGATAGCTGGATGAAACAAGTGCTCATTATGCAATTTGCTTCAGATAAACATTGAATTGCTATCTTTTTATGGGCAAGTAGCTTGCCTGGTGCAGCCAACCCTTTTTTACTGTGCGTCGCCTTCATGCCCAGCTCGTTGTAGGCCTCTGTGATTGGCCGTTCTTGTGAGTTTTGGTTGGACATTTTGTTTTTTTATCAGGCCCAAGTTGGGTGAGTTGTTCTTGTTTCAGATGTTATTATGCTAGAGGGTGACACGGAAATCACTACCCATTACGTTAGAGAGTCACATGGAAATCACTTGGTACTTGTTGTAGCTACTGGCCAAACAGTAAACTAGGAAAGTAATAGAGTGGTTATAATGGATGAACAATGACTTCCCCTTCTCTATGTTTAGGGCATATATGTATATCTCAATAAAGCATAATTACAATCCCACCCTTACAGTTGTGTATCTCTTAGAAGGACATACATGGCATTACACATATCACATTGGGCCCTACAATCTCCCAAACAGGCCGGATGTACTCAGATGGAGGCCACCTCTACTACAGGAGCCCCTCATGGTAAAAGGCCTCTCACAGACCAAAACCATACCGTCGAGCCCTTTGGCCCCCTCCGTCCCTACGGCCTATGATGCAATCCGTCAAGGGCCTTACAGATTGAAGGTGTGCTTTGAAGCTTGACCAAGTCGTACCACCTCTTCACAGATAGTGGGACACGCGACCGAATGTTGCTTGGCGTGTCGTGTGGTGCCGGTTGAAGTCTGGCCGTGGTCGTGTAGCCATTTGTGGCGTTATGGAACATGTGTGCGCACACGATTGGTGGGTCGTCTGCCGTCGGCCATCATTTTAGAGTGTTACAAGTTTAAGATTGAATCATTTAGTTCAATTACTTAGATTTGAGTACAATTAGCATAATTGGCAATTTTTGAAATACAGTTTGGTCTTATCTTAATAAAAAAAGTCCTTGACTAAGAGCCATCCACAACTATCTTCTATGCTTCAACTATTTTTTTACCATTTTTGTTTTCTTCACTTGAATTTGCTATGTGGTAGATATCACATCTTATGTGACCACCCCAAGCAGAAAGCTTAAAGGTATGGTCTTGATCAACTAAAACTTCCCTTGAATTCATGTCTAGTGCAATGACAAGTCGTCTCATGAGAAAAAATTGGTAACATCAATTTTTCACTCAAAAAGAGATCATTTTTTATTTGTATTTTCTAGTTTAAGTACAATGAGCTACTCTTGAGTCATACCAGCCATTTGTCTAACCGCCGCGGTCATACCGCCTAGTGGTCTAACTGGCAATAGCCAACGGTCGACCAAAGACTAGCCAAAGAATCATACTGTTTTGCTAACAAAGCCCACCGAGAAGTGCAAACGATGCAAAATTCAAATTCTAACTCCACAAACTTGGCAATGGTTCATCACAACAATTTCCTAGACCTTCTAACGTAGTCCCTCATGACCACACTTGAGGGCCACATTGGATGGCTTAACAACGTTTGGGCCCACACCCAGGGGCGGTTCTGAGTGTGTTTCAGTCGTCTCCTCGCATCATAGATATTTACGACTTGTGCTCTTGTCCTGTCAGAGTGTATGAGTTACTTTACTACTAGTTGTGTTCTTGTCTGTTATATTTATAATTTATTTCTATTGTAGCCTACTTCATAATAATTTTGTAACGCCTAGAGTCCAAACCGCTTAGGTCTAACCTCATTCGGATAGGCCACACACACGTAGCAACCCACTTGCACTTTTGTCCTCGCTCACAAAAAACGGCTAACCAGGAGTGCTACCATTGTAACTCCTAGGCTTATATATAAGGACTTCTCAAGGTAAGCTAGCAAAGTGGGACTAACCCAGAAATTCATGTGCACACACACACATGGGCCAACATGGGCCGAGGTGTCACAAATTTGTGTTGCATTCGGTTGTACTATTAAAACAATTGTTATTTTCATGTTTTTTGTGTTGGATTTCCTATAGTTGCTTTAGTTCTGATGAAGCACACGTTCCGTCGAGCGATGTTTATATGAATCACGTATGTGATGCCATCGCAGACGGTCTATTCACATGAAGGTGTTTCTACTATAGTACGAAGCATGTGCATGTGACAAACATACATATGTATGTGAGTTTGTATGTGCCACGTCCAATTTAGTGTAATGCAATTCAACGTGATTGTTAAATCAGCATAATCAGGAAAAGTCGAAATCTTCAGCCCAAAAGAACACTACGGCTTCTACTTTATTCGGTACTATTCAGCTGCTGCAGCAAAAAAAAAGGGCCGGTACTGAACTACTGGTTGCTAATATTTAGGCCCAATGGGCTGGCCATGTTTGGCAGGGTCTAGCCTGGGCAGTTTAGGTATACTAGTTACCCTTTGTTTGCTGGTAAAATAGTCGCTTTGGGCCGGCCATAAATATGTGAAGTTTTTGTTGTTTTTTTTATAGAAAAGGTGATAGTTTTTGTTTGCAGCCACCGCAATCACTCGGTTTGGTTAAGTGTCTGTTTGTCCACGTTTGTTCAGTACTTCTGCTAATACGGTCTACGAGTACTGAACTACTGAAGTAACGGGCACTGTATATTACACCGTATTCTCCAATGTATGTTGCTCTTTTGTTTAGGATGACATGTTACATGGACACCGTTGCTCCGTTAAGAAACCGTAGCGGTAGCTTCACTTCAACCGGTGTCGTGTTACGAAGGCACCAGGTATCGAACATCGCTTAAACTCCCATTTCTGCATAAATCATCATACAATTAATGCTGCACAAAACTCGCATGTGCATGCGCGCAAGCCCGCAACAAAATTACAGCCCAAGGGAAGGGCTGTTTTAAAGGTTTCGCCGGCCGATCAGAAGGTCGGCACGACACCGTCCACGCCGTAGTCGGCGTTGGGGCCGGGCGCCATGAGCGCGGCCACGGCCGCCGCGGCTGAGGAGTACATCTCCTCGTGCTCCATCGCGTCCTCGCCCTCGGCCTCCGCCTCCGCCCCCGAAGTGCGCTTGGCGAACCGGCCCTTGATGCGCGGCCGCGTCTCCGCGTACGCCTTGCGGGACGCGTACCGGATGGTCTTCTCGAACCGCCGGCTCTTGCGCTTCTCCCGGTACCGCATCAGCCGCGCCTCCCGCTCCCGCCCCTTGCTCACCACCGGCACGGGGGCAGCACCCGCAGCCGCGTCCGGCACCACCGCTGCCTCCGAGGAGGACGATACCTGCGTCGCGTCGCCACAATATCCATCTCATTTCAGATTGCAGAACACTTGAACAGCTCGTCTATAAGTACGTAGCGATGCAGTGTTGATAAACTTCAGAGAGGCTTACGCTGTGGTTCATGGAGTGGTCGGAGTAGAAGAGATTGGCGCCGGTGAGGTCGAGCTCGGGCGGGCCGTTCTGGACGCCGATGGCCTTGATGTCGTCCATCGAGCGCGCGAAGTCGAGGTCGAGGTAAGGGTCGGAGTCCGCGAAGAACACGTCGGTGGCACCGACAGGTCCGTCTTTCTGCTGCCCGTGGTCGGGCTTGGGGAGGAGCCACGACGCCGCCTCTGCCTCGTTGCTCCCGTCGTCGTCGGCAGCCGCTGGGCCGTGCGCACCGGCTCCGCCACCCAAGCCAGACGTCGCGAAGGGCTTGGGCGCGTCGGCCAGAGTGCCGAAGAACGGCGCTACGGGAGCCGCTCGTGGCGCCGCGAGCGCGGGTTGGCGGGTGGATGTCGGCGTCGCAGGCGGCGCACAGAGCCGCGGCATTGGCCCTGCAGGTGACCGCCGCGGGCGCGTGCTGACAGACCTCGCAGAGCCAGACCCGCGCGTGCCGCGAGCCTGGCCTGTGCGCGCGCGCATCGCAGCCCGCGCAGAGGAACGCGGCGTCGGCGCGGCAGAAGAGCCGCGCCGCCTCGGAGCCGCACGCGTCGCACGCCCTCGCCGCCTGGCCCCAGGAGGCCCCGCCCACCGACTTCTCGTCACTCTCCATGGCACCCACCCCAAGCGCGCAGCAGAGCACCAGCTGCGAGTGGCTGCTGGGGACGAAGCGATTCTCAGCCAAGCTTTCTCCCGACGCCAAGACCGCCGCGGGCGTACGCCGTTTTTCTTACGTTTTTCACGCTAGCAGTAGCAGTTGCACTACGGCGTCCCTGTCTCTGAGAAAAGGGTGCTCGTCGGAAAATTAGGCGGACGTCGTCTTACGGCAAGTTGTGGGATGCGACGGCGACGGGCGTTCCGCGGCTAGGTTGGCCGGGCTGTCCGATGCGCGCCGTGGGAGCCACCGCGGGAACAGGTGCCGCCGCGCGGATTGGCCCGTGCGATCTCGCCCTTATCCCATGGAGATGCGCTCGCTCTCCCGGCCATGTCAGCGCGCGACCCGTGGTGGCACAGGGCGTTGATCCTTCTCACGTAGGATCCGGCGGTCGTAGAAACGTGAAGGCCGCTCTGGATGGTACTACGTTCTTGGAACGCAACGTTTTGGGAATCCACTGCATGCCGTTTACAGAGAGAGACAGTCTAGATGTCAATACAAAACTACATGGCTCTGGCATCTGGAACTGGCAGGAGCACGAACGCAGTAGGTATCAACAAAACCAGGCTTCGTCTTGTCCCTGCGTCTAAAGCCTAGTGCATGGTGTCACCCCGGTGCGTCTTACCATGAGAAGTGTGTCCTAACGATGAGTTTACTACTATAATAAGAGTCATCATATCTGTCTCATCACAGACGATTCAATACAAACTACCAATAACACATTTACCATAGACGATTTTATAAGTTAGACCATCTAAGTTCATCACGATGGGAAGAATCGTTTGTGATGACATACTTATCGACGGTTCGTAACAAAAATCGTCTATGATGTCTCGCCACGACGGTTCGAGAATAAAAATCGTTTATGATGTCTTACATACGCTTCAAAATAAAACCGCTCGTGATGACCTACTTGTCACGAGACAACCGTCGTGATAATATTTCAACTTACCCGCTCTCGCCGAATTTGAATTTTTCCGCTCTCACTAATTTTGCCAAATTTGCGCAAACACTACTGGATTTTTCACAGCTAAATAGAGAGATGAGAGTAAGGTTTAAGGTGTGGAGAATAAAGGCAGGATGCCCCCTATTTATAGAATTTTTTTAATTTTTTGCTTTTTTAAAAATTTTTACACCTCAACAATAAAAAAACCGGTTATATTTGACGGTCGTGTCGTACCATGCCGGCATGACCCATTTATGCCCATTGCCAATCGGACCATGACATGACTCACGACCATAAACGAATCATACCGTGCTAGCCCGATGTACCGCTCTCTCGGCCTAGACATGTTCCAATCTACCGGACAGTATCAGCATGACCTATGAGCTAAACGAGACGTGTAGTGTTTTGATGAACCAACAGTGGCAGACTGTGGATCGGTACGGAAAAGCTCGGCCCATTGCCACCTCTACTCGGATGGAAGTGTCGAACCTTTTCCAATTCGAAATTAAAAACCCCGAACAGTACCCGCATCCTCCTAAAACCCTAGCACCTCCGCTCCCAAACGCGCTAGCCATGGCGACCACAGCCGCCGCCTCCTCGACGAAGCCAAGGCCAAGAATGTTCTCCGCCAGGTTTGCAATTCCTGCCCGTCCCCATCCCTGCTGTCTTCCCCTCAAAATGTGGGATTTTTCCGGATCGAAGTCGCTTATGCTCCTTTTTTGGCCGCAGGTGGAGTTCTACTTCAGCGACAGCAACCTCCCCGCGACGAGTTCCTGCGGAGGACCGTCGAGGAGAGCGACGATGGCTGTAAGAATTCCTCTCATCTTTGATGATTGTTTTGACGATCACGCTGCTTTGTGTGGTTCTGATGCTGATTCTTGTGCTGTTTTTTTGGGGTGGATTGGGATTGGGCAGTGGTGAGCTTGGCTCTCATCTGCTCCTTCTCGCGGATGAGGTCGCACCTAGGCCTGGATGAGGCCGTGAAGCAGGAGACCGTGCCGGAGGAGACGGTGCTTGCAGTCGCCGAGGTGCTGCGGCATTCCTCGGCTCTCCGTGTCTCCGAGGACGGTAAGCAAGTTGTTTTCCCTTTTGCATATGAATCTTGTTACATGATACCTCAAATGCTATAGTGGTCTCCAGTCAAAGTTCATGTTTCGGTGGTGAAGAAGCTTAAATTCTGAGCAAACGGACAATGTTCCGTTTTTCAGGTTTATTCAGAATTTTGATGAAGTTTATAGTTCATAGTACAAATAGATGATTTACCATGACTCTTTCCTAATGGTAGATCAAAATCCACATTATAAACTATGAATTTTGAGAGAGTGAAGTTTATAGTTCATAGTACAAATAGATGATTTACCATGACTCTTTCCTAATGGTAGATCAAAATCCACATTATAAACTAGGGCCAGTTTACCTAGTAAAATGGACGTTTGCTGACTGGTGCAAATTAGGTGAAAATGAATACGGCTTACTTTAGTTGGACCTATAGAAGTATGCTAATGACATGGTATTCTCTTCTGTAACCGTTGTGTTCAATTTTGTATTTATACAGGGATGAAAGTTGGTAGAGCTCATAAGTTGTTGAAGCCAGATGAGATTATAGAGCAAGTGGACTCTAGGACAATTGCTGCATCACCGCTTCCTTACAATGTAAAGCTGGAAGATGTTCAATCTTTCTTTGCTCAATATGGCAAGGTATGTTATCTCTATAGTATTGAACATTACACAAAAAAAAATCAATCAAACATCACACATGGTCAGCAGAGTTAAGCGGATACAAAGCTGATGCGTAGGATAGGGTAGATTACACAGTGCTTGTTGCTTTGAGCCTTTAAGGTTCAGTGATACACAGATCAATTCTTTTGAACTGGAAATGTTCCGTTGGATCCACGAGGTGATACATATGAATTCAATGTATATGATAACTTGATGAATTCAGAAGTTACCATAATGAAGCTACAAATACATGAATCTTGCAATATAAATACTGATGATGTGGTGTTGTATCTGAATTGTTTGTGTCACAGGTGAACAGCGTGAGGCTTCCACGACATGTTTCTGACAAAAGGCACTTTTGCGGCACTGCTTTAGTCGAATTTTCAGAAGAAGAGGAAGCAAAAGGTGTTATGAACAATAATCTTGTTTTTGCAGGGGCAGATCTGGAAATAAAACCAAAGTAAGTTAAACTACCAGTTCAAGCTTCTTTCCTCATGCCGTCATGGGCACCATTTGTTAGTTAGAGAATTTATGTTTCCATTCTTTGGGCAAATTCTTCATTCCTTCTTTCCAGGCTGTTCTATTGTTTAGCTTCTAGGGGAATCATCAGTTGATGATTGCAGTTTGCTTAACTGCAAGATGTTATGCTGTTTGTTCATGATGATCGATACCTAAATCAGTTCCACTTATTTTTAGAATCAAGAGTTGAGTGCCTTATGGTTTTAATACTGTTGGCTTTATTTGTATTTGTAACTGCATATCATTGTGTAACATGTTATCCAATGTTGAAATAATGAAGGAAGGAATTTGATGCTGAAATAGAGGCTAAGAAAGAAGCTTATGAAAAGTCACGCCCTAGTAAGAATGGCCATGAAGAAGGGTAAATATTTGTAATCTATTTACTAACAATATGACATGTGATTTTTTATTTCCTTGAGTTCGAATTAACTCTGTTAATCATCAATATTTGGTTGTAGCTATCCAAAAGGTCTAATACTGGCATTCAAGCTGAAGAGAATTCTAGCTGATGGTGACACGGAACAAAATGGTGGGGACAAAGTGGATGACACTGACAGTGCCAAGAAGGAAGGAGCTTCCAATTCCACAGAGAAATTAGACATAGGTCATGAAGAGAAGATCCCTGAGAACACTGATAAAAGGGGAGAGCAGTTAGATGATGTTGAGGAGCTGAAAGGGGCAGCTTCACAATCTGTTAACAAGGATGAGGAACCAATTTCAAGGGAGGACATAAAAGAAGATTTCACAAAATTTGGCACAGTGCGGGTAATTTGATATTTGATGATGCTTCTTTTTTTGTATTGGTTTTATGTCATCAGTAGCAATCTCATGTTTACATGCTAGATGAATATATAACCTGCAATATACCCTTTTTTTTCTGTGAGATAGATGCAAACCTTGCTAAAAAAATGAGCAGAGAAATCAGAAAGTTCAACTTTAGTACTTTACTATGTTCAAACTTTAGTACATTACTATCATAATATTCTGTTCACATTTATCTCCACCGTTCGAATTTTTTCAAGAATGCAATGCATAACATGTCCAGAACAGACATTTCATTTGCAATCCACCAATCCCCACTGTTTACTACAGATCGCGGAACCATTATGAAGCATAAAGCTGAGCCTTCAATGGTAGAACCATGTAGATTTATAAATATCAATATTTGTTATAAATAACCGGTTCATCTAATTATCAGATTCCAAGCATGCTATGGTTTTGTTTCTATTCAGATTATTGCTGTAGGATTTTGCAAATGTTATTTGAATACTTTAATTCATTTGAGCTAGATGGAGCACATAACCTATGTGGCTAATTGGACAATACCAAGAATATAGTCAACATATTTTAGCTATACAAAGATGATTCAATTATTCATTAATTCGTTCGATCTTTTCAATGCTTACTCTTACTGGCTTTTGTAAGCACATATTTGTCTTGGCAGAATGCTTCATGTTCTATGGACATTATGCATGCATTCTGCAATTCTATTTATTTTCTTTGTAGTTTCTATAAGGTCTTTAAACAGAATTTCTTTATCACATAACATTTGTTGATACCAAACTGTTTTTTTCCTTCTTGAAGTATGTGGACTTCAGTAAAGGGGATGATTCAGGGTACATTCGATTTGAGGATTCTAAAACAGCTGAAAAGGCCCGTGCATTTGCAGCTCTTGTGGATGAAGGCGGTTTGATTATGAAGGGCCACATTGTTACTTTGGAACCTGTGACTGGTAAAAGCTGCAGCTTCTGTCAGTTAAATTTTCTGTTAGCTTTTTATCTATTGAACTAACTAATTCAACCACACAAATATATCCTTTATGGTATCTACAGGTCTTGCTGGTCTCGTAGTTTATGTGCGATAATATGAGTAGCATTCGTAGTTTATGTGCGATAATATGAGTAGCATTCGTAGTTTATGTGCGATAATATGAGTAGCATTCCTGTTAGAAGTAATTTATTTTCATCCACATATGAGTTTTAGGCAGAAGCACCTTTAAATTACGCCTGAAATCATTTTCATTGATACTCAATCTTTCTTATGAAACCATTAATGATTCATCAAATTGGGTATTGAAATGGAGTGTGAGTTCAGCAGGTTTGAACACAATGTTAATCACTAGTTCGATGACCCTACTGTTTCAATCATGCAGGTCAAGCTGAGAAGGATTATTGGAGTGCAATAAAGGGCGGTCAAGAGAAATATAAAGACAGTAGAAGTAACAGAGGAAGGTACTATTTATTTGTTACATTTGCTTCTTGATGTTTTTAGATTTATTCTCCCTGTTTAGTCCTGTTAGGTATCTGAGGTAGATATTACGTCTAAATTGAATCCCAGGCCTTGAAATTTGAAAGAGAAGAAAAGCCTCATGTTTTACAAAAAAGTAATTATACATTATATCTGGAATGATGTTGTCGCGAAACTGATTGTAATATTGTTATCCACCATCAAAGTTTTGTCAATCTCATAACTTGGGCATACAAAATTCTTTGGTTCAGTGCAGGATACACCAGATTCCATGCATTTTGGATTTTAGTTCTAGCCTTATTATCTCATGGCATCTCAGCATTGTTAAACTGTTGTCAGAAGATAATGCTGCCGGTTGCTCTGTGTAAACTTTCCAGGGACTGGAAGAATAACAGAGGTGGAAAGCACTTTGGCGGGAAGCGTGGCCGCTACTTCGACTCCCAGGATAGGGCTTCTAATAAAGCTCAAAAAGTCGATGCTTCTGCTTAGAGGCCTGATAGGCTGATACTAGCTTTAGCTCCAGTGAGGAACAATATGTATGCTCTGCTGCCTGCTTCCACGGCTTTGGAGGCGGCCTTTTGGTGTTGTTTTATGTTTATTTGTTCTTGTGTTGTGCTTTTAAAAGTACAAACGTTGAATTATGAGCCATTTTGACAACGAGGAAAAAGGAGAACTTTATGCGGCTAATGCTCGGACTATGAACCAGCCACAGCCTGCTAATATAGCAGGAAAGGCCATTGTTTCATTGAATCTGTAAAGCTGCGTCCCATCCAGACGGCGGCAGCTCTAAGTAATCCATTAGACGGAGGGATGGGGATCACGACCGCAATGGCGATCAGCTATGCCATTGCTATGGGCATCTTGTTGAGCGTGAGTTGCACTGTTTCCTGCAAATCTGTGTTCCAAAGATTTTTTTTTCATGAAAAACAACACAAAATAAAAGGGCAACGGCCTCAATCTGTGTACAGAGCATGATTGATTCTAACGCTAGAATCTCGCAAGAATTTTGTATGGTATATCCAGTACAAACTTACGAAATTCACACTTCCAAACTGGGCTATGCCATCTTAATTTCACACGATTGATCATATTTAAAGTTTCCTTTAGAACATAGAAATTTTATAGTAACTTTACGTAAAACTGGTTAGTTGCTGTAGGATTAGAAAAAGTTTCGACGTTCCAAATAGAGCCAAGGTGGTGTTCCAACTATCTTTCGGCGTAAGTGTTTACTGTGGCTGGAATTGTACTGTCGCAGCTGTTATTTTTTTAAAAAAAGAGATTAAAAATAATTATTATATTATCATAGATAATACAAAGAAATTAAAAAAAATAAAAAACGAAATTACAAATCGAATCGTTCAAAATAACTTCTAATTTAAATAAATCAAAAGCTAAAACAAGAATGGACGGGGGCTTCTGCCGGCAACGCTGGGAAAGCGTGGACAACCTAAAAAAGTAGCGTTTTGACCAAAATGCCACAGCGCACTGGAGACAGCAGAGCAGCAGCAGCCAGATCTTCCTGTGCACCCACCGGCGGCGATGGCGGCTTCACCAGCGACATCATCGGCGGCTGCGAGACCCTCCTCCTACCCGCGGCTATCCAACGCGCCTCTGCGTGCGTCGAGAGCGGCCGCCGTCTCCTTCCCTTCGTCCCCCTCCCGTACGCGCGCGCCCGTTACCGTCTCGACCGCTGTTCCTCTTGGCGCCGTCCGTTTTCTGATTTTGTTCTTCTTTGATTCGTGCAGCTCGTCCGGCCGCGCTGGTCGCAGATGCTCGGGCTTCTCGGCGCCCCGTCGTGGCCGCCGCCGCCGCGGGGCACCGGCGGCTGATGGGGTCGCTGACCAACACCGAGGGGCTCAGGTTTGGATTGGTGAGTGAGTGCTCCTTTCGTCGCCCCTTGTTGGCTTCTGTGCTATTGCACTGAGTCAAGAAATAGTGGTTAGTGATTACCTAGAATCCATGGAGCATTGATGAGATTTTACCGAACAAAGCCACTGCTTTCCTGTGGTAGTGCTAATTGCTAGTAAATGAGATGCTATTTTACTGGAAAGCCGTTGCTTTCCTGTTACTCAACACCATTTACCTTTTAATTGTCTAACTTTATGGTTCGTTATTAACCTGCAGGTTGTGGCTCGGTTCAATGAGATAGTGACAAACCTGCTACTGCAGGGTGCTCTAGAGACATTTGAGCGATATTCCATCAAAGAAGAAAATATTACAGTATGCATCTTTATTCATCTGGTTGAATTGAAGTTGTTTTGTGCCATGAGATTGTCATATTTGAAATGCAGACATTTCCAACAAGTAATCTTGAACCTCATCAGTTATCTCCCCCATGATAACTTATGTGACTGTGGATTGTGAACGAAAATTATTTCGTTGCTTTCCTTCCAAATGCTGGGGATAAAAATGCTTTTTTTCATGAAGTACTTCCCATGACCAATTGACCATGCAAACCACTCTTGTTGGATGACTTATCTACTTGATTGGGTTAATATGTTGTATAGACCAATTAATTGTTTTCTTATTGTTCTTTGCTTGACAACATATGTAATTTATATATTAACTTATAGATAGCTAGCTGATTTGGTGGTTTTCTGTTTATGAAATATGTTGATCAACTCTTCACTTTTGACATGTAGCATGTATAATGGTAGAGGATCACTAATAATCTAATGATAACTAATTAATTACAATCTAACAGACTGTGTAGTGTGATATGCATTTTAACAGGAATGCTTTCTGTGTAAAACCTTCCTTACAAATCTCACATATAAATTAATCTGCACCATATATACATTCAGACGTCATCTGCACCGTGATCAGAAACAACCTTACTCCTGATCTGCATAGTTAGCGTATGTTTCTAAAAAAGTTTCACGGACTTTGGTACACACATTTTCACTCTAATTGAAATTATTGTTTAGGTTGTTAGTGTTCCTGGCAGCTTTGATATTCCTGTTGCGGCACAGAAGCTTGGGAAGTCTGGAAAGTTTGATGCAATTATTTGCATCGGCGCTGTGGTAAGCTGATTTTTTTTCTCTGGGTATCACCTCCATATTAAATACTTGGAATTTTTATCTTTTTCTACATTCATTTTTTTAATGGTCATGTAGCATATCCCCAAGGTAGTGTAGAACTCTTAAGGTTCTTTTCCAGATATATTACACATAGCCTCATACAATTCAATACTATGCAGCCTGGTGAACTGTGACAAATGAGTAATTCTGAAAAGTTTAAGAAACTTGTGTATTTTTGTGCACTGCGCTTGAAACAATAATTTTTTAGGCCTTTTTTTTCTATTTTTGTTTGAGGTACAAAATATCGCATCCATCTATAATTTTGAACTGAGAAAAGCTCCAACAAGAAGCTGTATAAGCCATATGCTGCTGACAACCTGCTTTGTACTACAACTGTTGTTGAGAGTGGAGTCTTCTACTGATATCTTCTTGGTTTTAACATATGTTAACCGTGTGAAGTCTGTAACCTGTGGGAAAGGCATCTATGAAATATCCTAAGGCTAGTTAATACTTAATACTGAGTTTGCTATGTATTATCATTTCCCCTTTTTCATCCCGCTAGTTTTGATGCTGTCATAGTAATACCCACTTGGATCATGCTTTGTAAACCCATAGTTAGCAGTAGCTGATGCTATTTGATTCTGAAGGTCTTCTTTAAAATTGATTTGCAGATTAGAGGTGACACGTCCCACTATGATGCTGTTGCAAACACTGCTGCATCAGGTGTACTCAATGCTGGATTGTCTGCTGGTACATTGCTCTCATCTCTTAGCCTCCTTGGATCATGCCAGTCAAGAACTTTGATGTCTTTGTTGTCGCATTGGCCACAGCAGTGGGTAGATTCTACCCTTTCTCCCCTGGGGATATAGGATCAGGAGAGCTAGAGAGAGCTAGTAGTGGGAGAGAGAGAACTAGTGAGTTGAAAAATAAGTGGATTTGGCCGCCTTATACCCTATTGAGAGGTTTATATACATAAATAGGGCAAGATGGGAATTCCCTATCCCGCCCCTCAATAATTACAAAGAATGAGGGTATATCAGTACATTCCTTTAGACAGACCACACTGGGCTATTGGGTTTGCTCCAAGGCCCACCAGCTAATCCCAACGGCCCAAGGGGCTAGGCATCCCTACAATAGTCTTGTTGCTAACAGGTTCAACTGACACCTAAAAGTATTGAGCTGTTCATAGGCATAACTAGAAGAGAAACTTTTTGGTAATCATTGATGTTCAGTTAACATACAAATCTAAGTAATTACAGACAGCTATACATGTCTCATATAGCATACAGAATTACATTTCTAATTACTAGTGAGAGCAATGAGTATTGGATTTGAAATTGTTATAGCTGTATATTTGGTGCTCTCAAATTGCTTTGTGACATGCATGAATTTTGTGATATGCTCATCTTGTTGTTTTTTCTGGTGATTACAGTTGGTTAAAATTCAGATTCTGGTAGATTGATTATTTTTTTTAATGTTGCCACAGGGGTCCCTTGCATATTTGGTGTTCTGACCTGTGATGACATGGACCAGGTAATTCATGACTTGATAACATATACTTCTTACCAAATGTTCCATAATTCTGAATCCTGTTTGGTCATCTTTTTCACCCATTACTTTAGGTTGTTCAGGTTAGCTAGTTATTCTGTACCATGAATAGTGGTATTATCAGAAGCATGACAGTTTCAGAGCACATAACTCAAATGCTATTGTTTATGTTCCCAAGACATATTCTAATTCAAATTGAAGATGCCTCACCACTTGGGCATGTTAATAGGTGGAACAATCCTGTTGCTAACTTGCTATCAATTGCATAAAGTAATCTCAGCTTCGATCTAGCGTGCGTGGATTAATGATGCAGAAGTGTCGTACATGCTTTCGGATGAAGTTGTCATGCAGATAATGCAATCCTTTGTTGATTATCTGTCCATTCAGACTGTTGAGCTCCTTATTCAATGAACCTAAGCTTCCCTACTATGAAAATAAATTTCAAATCGAACCTTTGCAGGCACTAAATCGTGCTGGTGGCAAGGCTGGAAACAAGGGTGCTGAAGCTGCTGTAACTGCTGTAAGTACCTTTCTTGCCAAGCCCAATAGACCTAGATTTATTTTATTTGACAAACTCTCAATTTCCTGTAGATTGAGATGGCCTCGCTGTTTCAGCAACACTTAGGCTGACACTCGGTGGATACTGGTTTCTTCGAGGCGGCCCTCTTTTCTCCTTACCCATGGCAATCGCCTACCAGAGTTCTGGCCAGTAGAGCTTTTTGCGGCAGGCTAGCATCTGTACCATTGTTCCAAATTGGTTCATCGGGATGTTGATTGCTTGTTTACTTTTCTTGATGATTTGCAAGACTCAA
Organism: Bonia amplexicaulis; assembly: GCA_036346245.1. Classification (NCBI taxonomy): domain Eukaryota; kingdom Viridiplantae; phylum Streptophyta; class Magnoliopsida; order Poales; family Poaceae; genus Bonia; species Bonia amplexicaulis. The sequence continues at coordinate 13,922,029 of CM070746.1, read as the reverse complement.
GAGAGGTCTCACTAGTCTTCTGAGTTGTTGAACTGTGATCTCTCAGAAACTTTTGAGACCCTGAATAAAGCTGCATTGCCGTATGTTTTCATGGATGTTGATTGCTTGTTTACCGTATGTTTCCGTGCACAACACCGCAACCGCAGGGTGCGTGCGTGCGACTCCGAGTCGGAGTCTACGCCTTCGAAAAGAGAGACCTTTTGATGCTACCTCCTATCTCAGGAGGCACCCCGCCCTCCATAGCAGAGACCTCGCGATCTCGCTGGGACGAAACCCTCACTCGCAGGATCTCCGTCCAAGACAGGTTGTTATTACTGAGCTCGTCTTTGCGGTTTTGCAATGGGAGATTTATCCGTTTGGGATGGGACTGTGATTGAGAAGTGGAGGGAGATTGACGTCGATGATTCTCTTCCTGACTGGATATGGAAACCTTGCTGCAAAATGGGGGTGCCATCTGAGGTTGTGCTCAAGCTCAATGAACCTCCTTTTTCTCTGTATCATCCTTGATGTGTTTTTTTTTTCAGATTAGTTTTAGGATTATGATAACTGATTCTTTTGCTTGATTTTTTGCAGGTAGAAGGGTATCTAGCTCTTGAACGAGTGTACCACATTGGTGAAGGAAGCCAGGTGGGTAGTGTTAAGGATAAGAATAGGAAATAGAATAGAACTCTTATTTGTTTTTTTATATGACTTGTATTCCTTCCATATACCCTCTTGTACTCTCTATATATATTGCCCTTTGAGCCTCATGAATACACACACAATATTCATAATATGGTATCAGAGTTTAGGTTAAAACCCTAACATCATCAATCTTCCGCATCTACTGCCCTCGGGAGGATTGATCTCTCCCGGGGGCGGCCATCTTGTCGGCCCACTCCTGCGCCTCCGAGAAGAGCTTGGACACCTTGGCGGCGACCCACGACATCTCCGGCCGCGCTGTGGGCTCCTTGGCCACGCACCCCAACGCCTGTACCGAGCCGTAGTCGCGGGTCGGCCTCGCCAACGTGCTCGCTTCTCCGCACCGCCCCAGGCGCACGCCCGCCCGCCGACGCGCCGCCAAGCTGCTCTCTGCGCTCTGCTCAGGACGGCGCCGGCGAGGTGCGCGTCGATCCCGCGTGGCGTCTTGAAAGCTTCCTCGCCACCGCAGCCCCTCGGCCTCCCGACGCCCACCCCAGGCGCACCTCCGCGACCCTCCTCCCGCTGCTGGCGCGGTGATGGTGTGCTCTTGTTTTCACGCCATCGCCGCGCGCCCCCGACCCCTCCCAACCGGCCGCCGTTCCTCGTCGCCATGAGCCTCGGCCCTCGCCGCTGTGCGCCGCCACTGGCTGCACGCTTCGCCTCGGCATCACCGCCGGCCCGAACCGCCGACGCCGCCAGATCCGCCGCGGAAATAGAATATGACTCTTATTTGTTTCCTTATATGACTTGTATTCCTTCTATATACCCTCTTGTACTCTCTCTATATATTGCCCTTTGGACCTTATGAATACACACACAATATTCATAACATGTAGTTCCTTTGCCTGTATAATGAGCAATATGATCCCACAAAATAAAAGTTATTGTGAATTTTCCTCCAGGAACAGATTGAGGAGGGCAACAACTTCGATGATGCGGACATTGTTGGTGCTGAGACTTGGGTAAAATTTCAGTATACACTCTACAATCTGTGTTTCTGTTACTTGCTTATTGGCTATTACCTTCCTCTGAACCTTTGCCATTGTCATATGTTCAGACTCCTTTTCCAATAAAAAACCAACAGTGTTGCCAAATAGCTTGTGTAAGGCAGCAGTTTTAAGTGATTATAGCTCAGGGACTCAGGGTCTTGTACTTAAGGCTATTTTGTAGAAAAAGATCCCAAACTCAGGGACCAGGCGGGCCGCGTCGTCGAGCTGTTCGACGAGGCCTTGGCGCGGATGCAGCGGCGGCGCGCTTTGGGGGAGGAGCTGAAACAGGCCATCCACGCGGCGCTCGACCGCCACGCGCGCGGGGACGCATCGTGGGCCGAGGGCATCGACACGCCCTACCTGCTCGGCGTCCTCCACAGGATGCAGCGCGCCGTCGACTCCGCCGTACGCCCGCTGCGGGAGCTCAGGGCCATCGTCGACCGCCTCAATGGCCGGAGGACCAAGACCATAGGGGGCTCGGCGCCACCGGCTCCTTGGTGTCGTCGCAACGTCGCGGTGCACGGCGATGGCGTGCAGCCGCAGGTGGTTGCAAGGCCACGGCACAGGCGTACTAGAAGCGTCTAACTAATAGAAGCCCAAGCGAAAACCTCGCGCCAACTAGGACGGGCCATATGTATTGCATAACCAAACCAATCTGACCTGTAGCTATGGGCGAGGCCCTAACCCGAAACTTATGTTTTTTGGGCTTTTCAAAGCCCAGGCCATGATTAGGTTGTCATAGCTACTCTGGTATAATCTACTCCTACTTAATTAGGTACTCTCCTCTCAAAAAAAAAAAAAAACTTAACTAGGTACTCAAATTTGTAAAAATACTTAGGGACCTTCATATTGGCTTTTGTTGATGTCTTTTGATTTTGGTTTATAAATAGTAACAATTTATAGAGAGATACACTCGCATGCAATTTTGACTGATATAAATAAAATCACTGCAATGTGTATTATAACCGACTAATAGACGTCTTGAAAATATACTCTATTTGAAAGCTAGATACTACAAAAAAATTGTTTATAGAAGTCAGGTGCTTCCTCTCTCTAAAAAACCAAGGTGATTCCTCTGTTCTGCCACCTACATATGCAACCTTTGTTCCTCTCATCTTGGCAATTCTGTCATTTATGTGTTTCCAACGCACTGAGAACGAACCCTAAGATATAGATGGTGAGGAGCTTCAATGTCCATTAATTCCTTAGTTACTCTGATAGGGCCATTGAATTGACAAACGCAGTGCAACGGAGTCAAGCAGGCGACCGTCGTCATTGCCTTCGTGTATAGTAATTTCGGGCTGGGCTTGGGCTGGCATGGTACGAACGCTGGCACAGTGGGCTTTGGACCGTGCTTGGACCTGGCCGGAGACGATGCGGGCCGGCACAGCACGGCACGATGAGATGACTGGACCGAGCCGGCACGGCACGAAGCGGCACGAAACACGATGGGCTTGGACCGTGCTGGCACGGCACAGCCCAAGTCCCAAGCCCAGCAGGAGAAGGCCTATATATTCGTGTGAGGCCAGAACGCCAGATAGGGGTGAAAACGGATCGGATACGGATGGATAATATCTCTACCATATTTATTTTCATATTTTTTCGAATACGGATATGAATACGGATAACTCGAATACGAATACAAATACGAATAATATCGAATACAGATACGGATCGAATACGAATCGAAACGAATACGGTTACAAATATTTATCGGAACATGAAAACCCCTTAAACTATATATCCAAAATTAACGAAAAGACATAAATAGTTCATTTTGTCAAAATATTCATGAAATCTAAACAAGCATAGTCTTTTTATCCATAATAAATATACCCAATAGTCGATCATAACATAACTACATAAGTAACAACAACGTGCAATTCATGAAATACACATGATGACATAATAGCAATTTGAACAAGCATAAGAACATTTCATTCCTCCATTTCATCCATCAAGTCCTCCATGATAGCAATTTAAATAAGCATAAGAATACTAGACTTACTGTATCCGTATCCGATTTCGTATATTGGGCTAAAATCCCGGATATCCGGTTTCGTATTATCCGGATTATCCGTATCCGTATTCGACGGATACTAGGTTTACTGTATTCGTATCCGTATCTAATAAAAAAATCCATATCCATATCCGATCCGAGAACTATCCGAAAAAATCCGATCCGACACAACCCGTATCCGTATCCGTCCGGATCCGACGGAAACTATCCGATCCGTTTCACCTCTAGCCCCGAGCCTAGATCGAGTCCGTCGCTGCCTCCGCGACGACTTCGCGTGCGTGGCGCTTCGTATTCTCGGCTCCGAGGCCCGAGGCCCCCACGGCGCTTCGTATTCTCTCTTGTATTCGTGACTTCGTCAGTTCGTGTTCGTCTCGTCTCTGCCAATCACCGGCCAGCCGGCTCGTCAAATGTCCATTCATCCAAGACCGTGTCGTTACTTAGAGCTTTGTATAGGGCCTCCAAATTTCACGGCACGACCCTGTCAAGGACCCCCAAGACCTGTTCACCATCAGCCACCCCGAGCTGCCCCTCTCCTATTACACCGGCCTCCTCGGTACGTACGGGCATCAAACATGCATGCACGCGTCGTCGTCGGACAGACGCTGTTCTAACGCTAGCCGTACTGTGTGTTGGTGCCATATATTCCAGGCATGGCAGGTTTCACGGCGTACGTCGGGTTCCACAAGATATGCGCGCCCAAGGAAGGCGAGAGGGTGTTCGTCTCGGCCGCGAGCGGCGCCGTCGGGCAGCTCGTGGGGCAGTTCGCCAAGCTCATGGGCTGCTACGTGGTCGGGAGCGCCGGCTCCGACGAGAAGGTTCGTGCCCCGGCCCTCGCCGAGAGGCGCAGTACATCGCGCAGAGAGCCTTTTCCATCGCGGTCGTCTCGTCTCGCTCTTCTCGCCCTATCCTTTCTCTTCTCATGATCGATGGTCTATGTACGTAATTCAGGTCAAGTTACTCAAGGAAAAGTTCGGCTTCGACGACGCCTTCAACTACAAGAACGAGAAGGACCTGAAACTGGCCCTGAGGCGGTTTTTCCCGGACGGCATCGACGTCTACTTCGAGAACGTGGGCGGCGCGATGCTGGACGCCGCGCTGCTCAACATGCGAGTGCACGGCCGCGTCGCTATCTGCGGGATGATCTCCCAGTACAACCTTGACCGGCCGGACCCCACGTACAACCTGTTCGCCGCCGTGGAGAAGCGGCTCCGACTGGAGGGGTTCCTGGTTAACGACCACTACGGCAAGTACAGGGAGTTCGAGGAGAAGGCCGCGCGGTACGTCAAGGAGGGCAAGATCTCGTACGTGGAGGACGTTGTCGAAGGGTTGGAGAACGCGCCGACCGCGCTCATCGGCCTCTTCTCCGGCCGCAACGTCGGCAAGCAGGTGGTCGTCATCGACAGAGAGTAACCACGAGATCAATATGCGTGAGATGGGCAAAGTATCATTGATCCGTATGTGTGTTTGCCCGCGCGTATTACGAGAGAATAAAATCATGCCTCTTCATACTGTTTTGCATCCAGTTCTGTAATCTGAATAGAGAGTTACTATTTATTGTCTTGTCAATGTTTATCCCCACCAATATATTTGGTGGCATAATGTTAGTTCGCCGGGTGAGTTATTTTAGGTTGTGATTTATGGTTTTTGAATTCTTATGATTCTCGAGAGAGATTACGAAGATGAAGATAATTATATATTATTTTAACCGATACAGCTAAATTTGGTACAGTGTATACTATAATCAATTTAAAGATCTCATCTTAAAAAGATGTAGTATTTAAACGTGAGTACTATATCGCCGTACAAAAGCCAACAAAAACCAAAGTTAATTCGGACCCGTCCCTTACCTAACCTCACACAAAACCATCGGGGAAAAAGGAGGCGTAATCACGCTTCGCCTTCAGGCTTTCCAGCATTGGGCTGGCATCAGACTCTATACATGGTGAGTACTATTTTGGACCATACGATTAAACATTTGCCACCGTAAAAGAAAACGAACAATTTTATGGGCCCAGTATTTTGCCGCCTATTTTTATTTTGTGGGCTAATATTTTGCTCGGGCCGAGCGTTTTGTGCGCACTATTTTTGTTCGGCCCGACGGCTGCTTATGATTGGAATAAAGCGAGATTAGGCCCGTATAAAAAAAAGACAGGCATCAACTTCACTTCCAAGAAAGCGTCCCCAAAGGTCGGCGAATACTCCATTTTACTTGTCTGCAAACTTCAGTGTTCGGTATCCCTTCTCATCCCCCGGACCTGTTCTCTTACTCCGTTCTCTAAAAAAAAGAATTGCAATCAGTTTGTCGAACAGAAAAATGTAGCAGATGCAATTAGAACATGGATCCAGCGGTAATCTTCATGACCAGAAATAAGCTTGTATAATTAGTAGAAAAAAATATCTCTGTATTGTTGTTCATAAACTCACACTTTGCCTGTCTCTTACTTTTTGTTTTTAAAAATTTTCAAGTCATGCATATTTCTACTTGCTGAAAAACTGTACCGCCCTTACCAGTGCTTTAAAATAACCTGTACACATATATCTGCATAGGGGCCATTCCAGCTTCAGTGCAGTAGTGCAAAACAGTGATGAGAAAGATTGGGCAACAAAATCATCTTATTGTTTGTATGACGAAGTGTCAATTTACAATGGGTCTCCGTATAATGTAAAAAAACATCTGATGCTGGAATTTCCCCAAAAAGAATTTGTTGAAAAAAAAGAACCCATTGTGTACTGATTTTGAACAAATTCGTGGACTCTCGTGGCAGTAACACACTGATGAACTTTGACAGAAACAATGTAAGTAAAACTATACATGTATTTTGCTCCTTTTTATCATAGTTAGCACTTAGCACCTTCCCCATTTTTCATGTTGCAAGTTACCCCGAGTTCAAGTACTACTACACACATCCCTATGGTCAATCATCAACGCACAACACAAATGTCAGCCCATATTTACGAACAGGTGCGACGTACATGCTTTTTACAAAATAAAAATATATAATTTACATAATTTTTTATAAGTAAAAATAGGTCAGAATTGATATAAAACATGCAGGGGGTTTCCCATTGGGTTTCACAAAATCGAAATGGATATTATCAGGTACATTGACTGAGAAAAAAGACTCAATTATATTTGGTTTTTCAAAATAAATAATTATTGTCTAATAAGTAATGGTTGTATGCCAAAAAATGAATAAAACAGAGCATGCTGACTGATGAACATGACAACAGCAATTACAACTTCATCGACAGCAGTTATCCTAGTGCGGTTGCTGACAGTTTAAAGGTAAGAGAACATTATGTACACAATTACAACTGTTTTTTAATTAAAAAGATACGTGACAAAAAAAACATAGTGTGTATGTTCATGTTTTCAACTTTGCGCCGGGGGTTGCTTCATTTACAAGCCTGTTACATTTTCAGGATAGCAAGATGACCACCTTATAATAGCTGATCCGATCGGCTAGTAGATATCTTGTAAATACATTTTATTTGAAAATAGATATTTTAGAAAAACGGTTTATAGAAGTCCAAGCGAACAGAACCTTAATCAGGTGCTTCCCCCTCTCTCTCTAAAAAACCAAGGTGACTCCTCAGTTCTGCCCCCTACATATACAACCTTTGTTCCTCTCATCTTGTCAATTCTGTCACTTATGAGTTTCCAACGGACTGAGAACGAGCCCTAAGATATGGATGGCGAGGAGCTTCAATGTCCATTAATTCCTTCCAGATTCTATAACAAGCAGGAGCGCGTTCGCTCATGGCAGTCGCCACCGTCGGTGACGAATGAAAATTCTCTTCATGCAACATGTGCTTGCGCTTCCTGCCGATTTGTCGGCGTCTGAATTTCTTATTGCCCACGGGCTTGCGCTAACAACCCGATAACAATAGTTTTTAGCCCCTGACCGGTGGCGTGTCCCCTTCTCCGCCTCCTTCCATGGCTCCGTTAATCAATCCATTTTGTATAGTATTCAGTTAGTCACTCTAACCAATGCCGCTCACTTAGTCCTGACTGATCGAGAACTGCTTCTGAAAATTTTCAAACTATATTAAGAGGCCCACACGTCAGCCACCCAATTGGAGCTTCCCTTAATACCACAGTACTTGGTATAATTGCCATCTCTTTACTGTTGAAATGTAGCTGTGCAGCTGTCACTTGGTGGTAGCTAGCCAATTACAGCACGATCTAGTCTACTAAATACTAATCATAGAGATTTCAGCTATGCATATATAATTTGATGCCGACCTCTTGCCAGGCTGAACATGCATGACACTGGGAATAATTAAACGAGAGGAGTAGGAGGAAATCATCGCTAATCCCGCGCTCCATGTGCCCCTCCCAACTTTGGCTAGAGAGAGAGACCGACACACATCGCACATGGTTGTTGAGCTTGCAATTTTTGTCAAGCTCTGCTCTAGATCGTCAATTAGCATGTAAAAGGAAACTCTTTTCAGTAGACTTTTGTTATCTTTCCAGTTTCAACTTGTAGTTCTTTCTTCAGGCTGACACTGCAGTGATCATGGTGGTGAAGATGGCAATGCTAGCGTGTGCAGTATTCACGCATCCTATTGCAGATATACTCAAAAGAATTACTAACATAAGCACACTACCGACTAAGACACATCAAGCAACAAATGGATGCAGACAGATTGTTTTGCATGTTACACACCTGCACGCATGACAAACACACCATCTTAAAATACTGGCAGGTGCCAAATCATCACTCGGAACAAGCCGATGGGAGCTTCCTCACGACAGCAAAAAAGGAATTTTGTTCTCTCGTTCCCATGCACCACGAATCACAAGTAACAAAAGCCTATCAGGCAGCATATACCCCACCAGGTGAGCCCACCGCTCGCTCTCTGCTGCCTGGAGAAGAAGAATATATGCCTTCACCATCACACATGGAATGAGAAAGCAATGGTTTTTTTTTTCTCTTCTGATCTTCACTCGGTTTGGAGCGTCTTGGAGTCAAGTAAACCGTCGCCGTCTGTACTTGCCTGCGATCTGCCGGGAACACCGCATCGCAATCCACAGACCACAGGGCAGCCTCTACCGGACAGGCTCCGACGACACCTCCAACGAGGAGCAGATAAATAGGGCGATTGAATTGACAAACGCAGTGCAACGGATACACTGCAGACACAGCTCTCGAGGTCAAAATCCATGTGCGCACAGAAGGAAGAGACACGCAATGTTACTCTGCGCACAAGTAATTTTAGGTAGCGCTCTAACTTTTTGTTATCTTTATCGATTAAAATTATATCATAATAATTACTAATTTTTAAGTAATTAAAATTTTAAAATAAAATAGTTATATCATTACAGACAATACAAAAATATAAAAAATTAAAATTAAAAAGTCGACGTGTTTAAGAAGCGAGAAGCAGAAGTTTGTTGGAGAATATGTTATGGGGAGTATTTTTTAACGAGCGTATCACAATGCATCTCATGTAAGCACGATTAGGTGATTTTTATAATTGACAAAGACATTACTTGATCTAATAAGAACAATATAAAGTTCTAATTACAAAACCAGACGAGAATCGGCTCGAACTACGTCGGAAGCACATCTAACCATTAAGTGACAAATACAAAATAGGGCAAGCTGTATTAATTGGGGCACTCCCAACTTATTTTGTTACTATGGCCCTGTTTGTTTCCACTTAAGATTATTATAATCTAGTTTATAGTTACATATTATATAAGCTAGCTTATAATAAGCTGGTGGGAAATAAGCTGTCAGGTGTTTGGCAGTCTGGATTATCAGAGTTATGAATTGTTGTATTCGAATGTTTAAAGACTACAATGCCCTTGAGCTTATAATGTTTAAAGATTGGGGAGTTAATAAATGGCAAAGGTGGGTAATTTTTCTGAAGTTTTATGGTCATTTAGATAAAAGGTGATCTATAAGCTGAAATAAGCTCCTTTTTTGAGCTTATTAGATTACAATAATCTGGTTTGTTAGATTATAATAAGCTACCTTATAATTTGAACTGTTTGTTTCCACTTATGATTTATAAGCTAGATTATAATAATTTTAAGTGGAAACAAACAGGGTCTATATCTATGCTATATCAGCTTTTTAGTGAGGTGGAAAAAAGAGAGAGGGGAGAGAGAAAAAACTTGTTACTCCTATAAGTATCAAGATATTTTATGAAACCAAGAAAAAATAGTGACTGCATAATGCATTAGGGAACTCGCGGGCCTACCGAACCATTTATTGGGAAGCTTGTTACTAATTAATTCACTATGGGGCTCTTAACAAAGCTAATTGAGTGTTTCTAAAGTTCCCAGTAACATAAAAATATGTATATGTGATATAGATCGTAGAATCGTACGATCTTTACGGAGCCAAGATAATATAGATCAATATATGGATTGAAATTTCATACAACCATGATCAGGTTGGATAGTATTCATGATTGGATAGATCATTATCCTGACAGCAAACTATATCATCGTGTAAAATTTAATATTACCTATTGCTAATTTAAGTTACAATAGTTTAATTTGGTTTTTTTCTCTTTACTTGTTTCTTATGGAAAAGAATATTATCATTAACATATTGAACTTTTAAATGATTAATTTATAAAAAACATAATTATATAAGGTTCAAAAAGTAATTCTTATTAAATGTAACATAAATAAGTGTACCCAAATTTACAAAATAAAATAAAATTTTAAAATTTGTACTACAAACTTGTATATTATTTAACTTAATTCAATTGTTATATAAAATACATACGATTTTAAAATTTTGGTAGAACGGTGATTCCACGATTCGATCCGATCCTGTCAAATAATGTGTATTGGTAGCTCTTTGCCTTCCAAATCAAATGAATCGATACGCTCAAACACAAAAAGAAAAAAAAAACAAATTTCATTTCTTGTTGGTACCTGAAGCGTAAGCAGTGAAACTAAGGAGAGAGAAAAAAAATCAATGTAGAAAACCCAAGCCACCCTTCGTCTCCCTCCCTTCCCCACACGGTCACACACACACAACCCACCCCCGGCGACCCCCAAGTCAACCACCTCCCCTGCTCTTCAAAACTCCCCCACCCGGCCACCGCTCCTCACCCCGCCCCCGGGTTCCGCGACCCACCACCGCCAAGAAGAGCATCGCCTCTCATTCACGTGCTGATCGACCGAGCCCCGCGCGCGCGCGAGCCAACAGCCAAGAACCCCCGCAGCGGCCGGCCGGCCACCATGTACTCGGGGAACGCCTGGGGCGGGTCGTTCGATATCGCCGCCGCCGACGGGGCGGAGGACGACCACAGCCGCAACATGGACCTCGACCGCGGCGCGCTGTCCGCTCGGCAGCACCTGCAGCAGTTGGACGAGACGCAGCAAAGCTGGCTGCTCGGCCCGCCGGAGGCCAAGAAGAAGGACAAGTACGTCGACCTCGGCTGCGTCGTCGTCAAGCGCAAGCTCCTCTGGTGGATCTTCTGGGGCCTCGTCGCCGCCTTCGTCCTCATCGGCCTCCCCATAATCATCGCCAAGTCCATCCCCAAGAAGAAACCCCACGCGCCGCCCCCCGACCAGTACACCGACGCGCTCCACAAGGCGCTCCTCTTCTTCAACGCCCAGAAATGTGAGTACACGCAGCAAAGTCGCAAACAAAACTAGAAAAGCTTCCTCCTGATGATCTCTTCTTTATACTGCATTTGCATGAACGATGAGTTCTTGGTTTAGAATGAATCTTTCATCTTTGCCAAAGCGACCATCTTTGATCGGTAGAAAGTAGAAACGTGTGCGAACGTGCCTCGTGCTGAGCTGTGGAATTTGCGTAGAAATCTGCGGACATCAGCAGAAATAATTTTCGTTTTGACCTTTGATCTTAAGTGCAAGTCCCAAGCAGAAGGGCAAATGCAACCCCCGCATAGTAACTTGTAAGGGAATTGATACGACTCATACGTCCAATACGAATAATTTGTATCGAACGATGCATTTAGTTTCATAGCTGCACTCAGCTGCTTATCTCAACCTTATTCAATACTATTCCCATCCATCTACCCATCGAGCATCTCTCTCCTCGTGCTCTCATCCCTCTATCCTCCTTACCTTGCAAGCACCGACCAAAAGAGACCGGTGGCCATGGCCAGCTGCCCGATCTGCTCACGGCCATATGCTAGGTGCCACACTCCACAAGCTACGAGCCCTACTCCTTCACATACCACAGGCCTTGTCCCTCTAGAACTCCACAAGCTGCGCAAATGCGATAAGGTGATGGTGGCTAAGGACCATGCTACCGACCTCCACAGTGACATTTGCACTGTGTTGTTCGGCCTTCTTGTCTTTAGGTCACAAGTAGAAAGGCCATATCCCCCTTCTCCACTATGTTCATCTCAAATGTTGGCATTGATAAGTCTAGTTGTTGCAGCAGTCGCTTTTTAATGTTGCAGTACAAGACATCAAATGTTACATATGTTTCAATGGGGTTCTTTGTTGTTGTAACAAGGTTCAATTTTTGTTGCAATAAGTTCTTTTATTGTTGCCTCAATAGGTCAAATTTGTTGCACAATTTTGTTTGTTGATTTCATGTTTGTTGCATCAGAGCAAAGATTTGTTGCAAGCAAATGAACTAATTGTTACAATTTTGAGATTTTTTTGTCGTGACAGATTGAATTAGTTGTCTCATTGTCATCCATTCCCCCACCAAGCCTACACCCCCAATCACCATTCTCACATTTCAGCTCTTGCCCCTCCAGTGGCTTGCCTGTCTCCTGTGACTAGAGCCAGCGACTATTGCATCCATCCTCCTCCCGCCCCCCCTCCCCCTCTAGACCAGCAAGGGGTAGAGTGTTGTGCGATGTGGCAACCAGCGGTCGAATGAGCAAGGTGGTGCGGCCACTTCTGTAGCCTCTTCCTTTGGCCGGTGCCACCCTCGTCGAACGACGGATTAGAGGGGCGGGGAGGAGTGTACGACAGAAAGCGTTGCACGTTTAATGGTGCGTTTTTGCACCATTGTGGATGAGATCGGACGGTTGATACTTGATAGCGCTTTGGTTTATAAGGATTCAATGGCGTGGAGGGGCGTACCATGGGACTTCCCAATTTGTAGACAGGACGGCTGTGTAAAATTGAAACCACACAAATGGAATGTTCTGTCCTGTTCACTGTCCCTACACCTTTGCAGAAAGTGCCAAGCTGGTATGGAGAGAAATCTCCCAAGCTCCAATTACCCTCGCTAGGTGAATCTTGGCACGTACACGCACATGTAGGCCAGCCAATTGATCCATTCTTTAACTTAGTCCAAAACACGGTTGGCTTCAGAATGTTGATCAAAGTGTGTAGAGAGATTTTGCCGAATGGTCTGTTTGTGGATCTTGCCAGATACTATGTACCGTTTGTTCATAATATTCTAGTCATTTAATTCTGATTTGCGTGTTGAATTTTCAGTTTATCAACTTGCAAGATTAATCAGGTCTAGTCAGAAAACTGGATACTGGATTATCAATCTCACAACATCTTGCCCCTCTTCTCTGTGACAGCCGGCCGGCTTCCGAAGAACAACGGCATCCCGTGGCGCGGAAACTCCGGCCTGTCGGACGGCTCCGACCTGACGGACGTGAAGGGCGGCCTCGTCGGTGGCTACTACGACGCCGGGGACAACATAAAGTTCCACTTCCCGATGGCGTTCTCCATGACCCTGCTGAGCTGGTCGGTGATCGAGTACAGCGCCAAGTACAAAGCCATTGGGGAGTATGACCATGTGAGGGACCTCATCAAGTGGGGCACCGACTATCTGCTGCTCACCTTCAACTCCTCTGCCTCCACCATCAACAAAGTCTACAGTCAGGTAACTCCAATTGTCAGATGCTGAAAATTGCACCGTGGAAATTTGGTTCTGCGCCACTATAAAGTGTGAGTCAATATATGGAATCAAGAAAACATGTAGAATATTTGACTGCGTCCGTTAAAAGACAAGGGGAAAAAAAGGGAAATTCTGAGCGCAAGAAGCTGTAAATTTGTCATGGCATTTTAACTGTAGTTCTGAAAGTAGGTTTCACCATAGCGACGCTTTTGGATCCGTTGAATAAAAAAGTAAGAAAGGGAAAAAGACTTTGATATGCAACAATGCAACTGGCCAGAAACCTTTTGACTCCACCACACCTGCTCAATAGATTAAGGTTCAACACCCAATCATCTATATGTGCAGAGTGGGTCATGCCATGTTCCTAGAAGCAATACTATAGTCACTCCTCCGTTGTGTGATCTACAACAAGAGATAACCGAAAGTACCCAAATGCTACAGGGCCTAGCAGTTAATTTTGGCTGTTGAGACCTGATCTGTCTTAGCATAATAGACCTTTAACATTTTGAGACACTGGCAAAGAAGTAACATTTTCACATTCCCTCACGCTGGATTCACATTCACAAGTTCAACAGTAGCAGTTACACTTGTTGATTTGAGGCTCACCTTGGCTTGGTGTCAAGTAGTATTGACCTGGCTCGTTCTTGCTCCTGCAGGTGGGTGTAGCAAAGGTCAACGGCAGCACGCCGGACGACCACTTCTGCTGGAACCGGCCGGAGGACATGGCGTACCCACGCCCCGTCCAGATGGCCACCTCGGCCCCCGACCTTGGCGGCGAGATTGCGGCAGCCCTCGCCGCCGCCTCCATCGTGTTCCGCGACAACGCCGCCTACTCCAAGAAGCTCGTCCACGGGGCGGCCACCGTGTACAAGTTCGCGCGCGACTCCGGCCACCGCACCCCCTACTCCAAGGGCAACCAGTACATCGAACCCTACTACAACTCCACCAGCTACTGGGACGAGTACATGTGGAGCGCCGCCTGGATGTATTACGCCACGGGGAACAACAGCTACATCAGCTTCGCCACCGACCCGCGGCTGCCCAAGAACGCCAAGGCCTTCTACAGCATCCTCGACTTCTCCGTGTTCAGCTGGGACAACAAGCTCCCCGGCGCCCAGCTGCTCCTGTCGCGGCTGCGCATGTTCCTCAACCCCGGCTACCCCTACGAGGAGTCGCTCTCGGGATACCACAACGCCACCAGCATCAACATGTGCATGTACTTCCCCAAGTTCGCCGCCTTCAACTTCACCAGGGGCGGCCTCGCCCTCTTCAACCACGGCAATGGGCAGCCGCTGCAGTACGTCGTGGCCAACTCCTTCCTAGCCTCACTCTACGCCGACTACATGGAGTCCGTCAACGTCCCTGGATGGTACTGCGGCCCCAACTTTATGACCACCGACGACCTCCGCTCTTTCGCCAAGTCTCAGGTAATTAAATGACAAACATCATATCGATCGGAGAGTTAATTTGCTGAAGAATGCATTCGTAAGTTTCTGACGATGAATTTTGTTTCGTGCAACGTACAATGCGCAGATCAACTACATTCTTGGGGATAACCCGAAGAAGATGAGCTACGTGGTGGGGTACGGCAAGAAGTACCCGAGGCACCTGCACCATCGCGGGGCGTCGACGCCGCACAACGGCGTCAAGTACTCATGCACCGGCGGGTACAAGTGGCGCGACACCAAGAAGAACGACCCGAACCTGCTCGACGGCGCGATGGTCGGCGGGCCGGACAAGAACGACGCGTTCAAGGACTCGCGCAACACCTTCGGGCAGAACGAGCCGACGATGGTGGGCAACGCCGGCCTCGTGGCCGCCCTGGTGGCCATCACCAACAGCGGCCGCGGCACGGGCGTGGGCGCCGTCGACAAGAACACGATGTTCTCCGCCGTGCCGCCCATGTTCCCCGCCACGCCGCCGCCGCCGTCCTCGTGGAAGCCGTGAGGGATATCTAGCCGACCGAGTGTACACCTAGCGGCGGTGGTGGAGGGGGGTTCCGATGCTGAGTAGATCAAGAGGGGGTTCCGATCGGCTGGTTTGGCCATACAATTTTTTTGGCGATCATGCAAAATTCTTTTGTAATACACAGGTTAACAACTGTGTCAAGCGATACTATTGGTGGCATGCGTCATGCATGAGCTGTAGATGTTTTTATGCATAATCGAGTATGAATGGATACGTGTTCACAATGTCACTGTGTCTGAACAACCGTGCTGTCGCGCCTGGCAGTTGGCAACGGGAAGGTGGGAGAGAGCAAGTCTTCTCTCCAAGCGCTCGGCCGCCGCTTCAACTCCTCCCGACAAATCTTGCCACCCAAAGTCCCAAACCCACAGCGCGAACCGCCAGGCCTGTGCCGAGGAGTGCAATCACGCCGGTTACGTGAGTCGCGGCTCGTGAAATTGTGGCAACGTTTGATCCCATCTCGGCAGACCGGGCCGCGGCCGTGCGCAGATCAGAGGCTCCCGCGGTGCCGCTAAATTAAGTTTTTGGGTGAGCTCGGATCGATTTAAAGTCGATTTATATTAGTACTATCTATGATAACTAACTTTTTAAACAGTATATCCTTTTAAGTTATAGTTAATAGAAAGATCATAGTAAAAAGTATATCGAGTTCAGCTGTACTGATTAAAATAACATACGACTATTTTCTATATACACTATCTCTTATAAACAACTAAATTTAAATATTTAAACCATAAATCAATCAGTATAAAAGAATCAATCCTTTCTCTTCCACCGAAATAAAGGGTGCTGGCGTGGCGCGAACACGGCCCACTACGGCTCCACGGCATGGCCGCGTGGGAGCCTCGTCACTGTCAGTCATGACGTCGGCCGTGCCCGTCATCGCATCCTGCCAACGAGGGCGGCGCGCGCAGAGGAGTATGGAAAGTTGGGTTGTCGCACACCCCACGTCGAGCGTGTGCGATGACGCCATCTGGGATGCTGTGGCTGTCCTCCAGGGCCAGCTAGCCACGCGATCCTAGTGGCAGGAGGTCCAGCACAATTGCTCCTCACACCTTGTCACAGGACTTCGTAGAGAAACAGCAGCCCTTCAGAAAGTCACATTCTAGAGTGCAGTATCGTCGATGAGTGAATGATTATACGGTTTTGCAATTGCAAAGGCGACTAAAATTTTTTTATCTCTCAGTCACTTGAAATCGCACTCTTAATCAACTAAAATTGCAGCCCCCTCTAAAAAAATAGCTGCAACTTCAGGTAATTCAGAGTGCAACTAAAGTTACACTTAGTTGCACTCTCAATTAACTGAAGTTGCAGCCCCCTCCAAAAAAATCAACTGCAATTTTAGTTGATTGAGAGTGCAACTTTAAGTGACTGAGAGATAAAAAAATTTCAGTCGTCTTTGCAATATCCACTCCCATGATTATGATACACAAAGAATTTTTTTCTTCAAATCTATTGACTTTTGATTGTTCAACCTGTCAAGACAGTAAAAACACAAAAACAAAAGAGAAAACAAGAAAAGAAAACATTATTTTTCTTGGTACTATAGCAACTACAGTAGCAAACTACTGTAGCAGATGTCGCTTTCAAGGCCTGTTTGGTAACGGATGCGGTTTTTGGCTTTTGATTGAAATTTTTGAATTTTGGCTGTTTACGGTACAGATTACGGAAAGATATACTCACTTGCGGTTTTGAATGATACATATGTTGGAGTTTTAACGTGTACATTGTTTGACTTATAGACTCCGTTTTTAGAAAATATTTCGTTTAAAAGTTAATTACTATAATAAAAATTAAAAATCGCTAATTTCAAAGGAAAAAAATAGGCCAAGCCGCTGCTTTCATTTTCTCTGTTGAAAATTTTTCAAACACAGCTAAGGAAACACATAAGTCAACGAAGTGTTGAGATTTTCTTAGATCTCTTATGCTCACGGATCACTCAGAGCACGCTTGGCGATGCTTGATATTGCTTTCGGCCAAGGATGAGCCGTGTTTCCTTCGTGGGACCCATTGGGACAGTGCTCATCTGTTCCTTCACGTCAAGGTAAAACACAGCGCAACGCCTACCCTCGATGCGACGTGCCCGTGGGACCCCTCGCCTACACCTCTGCTATCTAGTCTTCGTCTTGCCTGGACGTGATGTAGCTCTGTTGACTTCAGATAAGGTGTTATTTGAGGAATGTGATGTGTATGATCTCAGTCAAGTTAGAAAGAATTTATATCAAGAAATTATATTACTTTGGATTTTATATGTACAAAGTAATCTGAAGGTGATCGTGATCTACAACGAGAATCGAAAGATAGCTTAGTGTAAAATCATGATCCAAATGATCAAAGATGCTGGAGAAGATGGTCATGTTCAAGTTGGGACGTATAGAGATCAAAGATGTATGATACGTGTTGAAGCTATAGAAGTGTGATTCGGAGGCTACAGTATGTGACAAAAGTTGAAAACTTCGTATTACATAAGGATTTTAGGTTTCTTATTTGTTGAAATTGGTTAAGAACTTATGGTTAGACTCTGGATTATAAATATATATAGGGTTAGCGCTAACCCCGAGACTGGCGCATCCCTAGCCGAAGCAATATCAAGCACCGCCGAGCGTGATCCGTGAGCATAAATGATCAAAGAAAATCTCAACACTTTATTGGCTTATGTTTTTTCTTTGCTGTGTTTGAAAAATTTTCAACAGAGAGAAAGTGATAGCGGCGGCTTCGTTTTTTTTATTATTACTACAGTACCACATAAGAGAGAAATATCAGTGCTCGCGATCATCCATCTGGAAGCGACGTCTACTACAGTAGTTTGCTACTATAGTTGATGCAGTACCGAAAAAAACAATATTTTTTTCTTTTTTTCCTCTTTTGCTATCTTTTGTTTTTGTGTTTATACTGTCACTATTAGAAAAGGGGCTATACTGAACGGCTACATTACAGACGATTCATAGAAAACTATCTGTACTTAAACCATCACAGACGATTTATACTAACAACTTTCTGCAATATTTTCATAAACGATTATTTATACAGTCGTCTATGATAACGAAAGACACCATAGATGGTTGTTAACAACCGTTTATGATATTTTCACAAATGGTTATAAATGCGAACCGTCTGTGATAATTGAGACATCACAGACGGTTCGTGTTAATAACCATCTGTGAAAATTTACAGGCACTTATTTATACAAACTATCTGTGATAATTTCAAACATCACAGACGACTTTTAGTGAGAACCGTCTATAAAACTATCCTTTTAGTGAGAACCATCTATGAAACTATCATAGACTGTTTTTGTTTACAACCGTCTGTGTTTTGTCGTTTGTCAATATGAACTATAGAAGCTACGTACTGAGGTCAACTGGAACAGATAAGTGTGACTAGTTATTTTACAAAGGACAAATTCAAGTCAAATTTATTACAAAAGTCCAATAAAAAGAGATTCTCAGGTCTTGATTTTTTGGGCTTCATATGCTTCCTCTTCTATTTTTGGAGTTGGAGGATCAAAGGCTGAGTTCTCGAATGCCGTGAAGATTGTCCTTGTCCTCTCCACTTTCTCCTCCAGCCTGAGCAAATCATGATTAGCATGGTCTATAATCTCAAAGAGGATGCCATGATAAGCTTCTTCAGAACCAGCCGCTTCTGTTTAATCGGCAAGGTTATCTATATGTCTCTCTACTATCGCAAAAGCTTCTTCCACTTTGCGCACATTGAAGAGAAGGATGAGGCTGAGGGCGACTTCGTTTTCTTGAGCGGCTCGGAGACACCTCCGTCGATGGTGGATGATGAGGTCCAGCTGACGGATGGAAGCGACTTGAGGAAGGAGAGCAGGGCGTGAGCGGAGGAGCTGCTCTAGACGTAAGTTTTTGGCCGCCTGTGTAAGGTTGCGGCCGAACAACTCGTAATGGGTAGATGAGAGAAAGGAGATCAAAATAATTTTAGATGCCATTATCGAGAAATTTGGTGAAGAAGATGCTGTAGGGAGAGAACAATTTAGAAGGAATTGTACACCACGTTGTGATATGCACGATATCATAGACGGTTAATAACAAAAATCATATGTGATATCGTGCATATCACAGATGGTTAATAAAAAAACCGTCTGTGACAGAGGAATAAAAAACTGTCTATGTTGTAAGTTATCATAGACAGTTTGAGAGCCGTCTGTGATAATCAGCTATTATCACTGACATATAAACACAAACGGTTCATAAACCATCCGTGATGATGGTTTTGAATAATCTGTGATAACACCATCTGTAATAGTGTGTATTGGTAGGTTGAACAATTAGAAGACAATATATTAAAGAAAAACTTTTGCTACGGATTACAATTATTTATCTTCCTCTGATTATCATCAACAATTCTACAAATCCGTGACACTTGTACACTATCACCCATAGCTAGTATATATCCAAATTATCTAGTTCCATCTTTCTCTATCGTACTATGTTTCCTCGTATCGGATGTTTCGTCGCCCCAGCTCAGCTAGAACCAGAAAGTCACATTCTAGAGAAATATAGGCACCAACGTGTTCCACAGTGTAGGTCACTGGGGCGCACGTTCCTCAGTCCAGCTGATCGATCACCTAGCTTTCCTAGCCATGAAATTAAAGCCAGACGAGGACCCCATATCGTCATCAGAAGATGAAATCGCACTGAACAAAGGCTGTAAAAAAACTTAAACTCACAATCTACTTGAGTTTGACTTATTCTAGGTTTAATTTGAGCTGGACTTAAATTTTAAACGAACCGAACTCTAGCTTGATCCCGAGCTCACGAGTTTTACTGAGCCGAACTCGAATAGTTCGCAAGTCTTGATTCGAACTTAAATAGTGATACATATTAACTTTTATCGAGCTCACTCGAGTCGAACTTAAGTTTGAAGTCTGAGTCAAGTAAGTCTAGGCCTAGACTCGAATTATAACTCGAGTTTGATTTAAGATGGACTTAAGCTTTTACCGAGTTCGAGTTTGAAGGACTGCCCGACACTTGACAAGCCCGGTACGTCTCTGGTCCGGCCATTGAACGTGGCACACAACTGTGTCCAAAAGCATTCCTCTGCTTGCGTGGCTCGTTGGCTTGCTGCCCATGCATGAGGGCCATATAAACCCCATGGAGTAATCCCATCCATACCCGCTCCAACAATAACAGAGCAAGAGCAACACAAACACAACAAGATCGAGGTCCGTTCGAGACGCACCGAACGATAGAGAGTACTACATCAGTGTAGCTTTAGCCACAGCCCACAGAGAGGCGGGTCGGAAGTATTAGTGGCGGCGGCGCAGATGGCGAACAGGAAGATCGTGCTTAAGAACTACGTGACGGGATTCCCCAAGGAGACCGACATGGAGGTCGTGACGACGGCCACCGCGTCGTCCAAGGTGCCGGAGGGCACGGCCGGCGCCGTCCTCGTCAAGAACCTGTACCTGTCCTGCGACCCCTACATGCGCGGGCGCATGTCCAAGCACGACGAGCCCTCCTACATCGACGACTTCGTCGTCGGCGAGGTATGCGCACACTCATATATACCTGATTTTTTTTAAAAAACGGATATGCATGAACTTATAAATTACTTGCGCACAGTCATTGGTTGCCCGGCTAAGGAGCGCGTTGATCCGAATTCGTATTCTATTATTTGCTGGTCATTTTTGGTGACGTGCATAGGTCATCACGGGTTTCGGCGTGGGCAAGGTGGTGGACTCGAGCCACCCGGAGTACAAGGCGGGCGACTACGTGTGGGGGATGACAGGATGGGAGGAGTACAGCCTCATCAAGGACCCCCAAGACCTGTTCACCATCAGCCACCCCGAGCTGCCACTCTCCTATTACACCGGCCTCCTCGGTACGTACCTAGCTACGTGCACGTCGCAACGTCGATCGGACAGACGCTGTTCTAACACGTACGCGTACTGTATGTTGGTGCCATATATTCCAGGCATGGCAGGTTTCACGGCGTACGTCGGGTTCCACGAGATATGCGCGCCCAAGGAAGGCGAGAGGGTGTTCGTCTCGGCCGCGAGCGGCGCCGTAGGGCAGCTCGTGGGGCAGTTCGCCAAGCTTATGGGCTGCTACGTTGTCGGGAGCGCCGGCTCCGACGAGAAGGTTCGTGCCCCGGCCCTCGCCGAAAGGCGCAGTCGCGGTCGTCTCGTCTCGCTCTTCTCTTCTCATGATCGATGATCTATGTACGTAATTCAGGTCAACTTACTCAAGGAAAAGTTCGGCTTCGACGACGCCTTCAACTACAAGAACGAGAAGGACCTGAACCTGGCCCTGAGGCGGCGCTTCCCGGACGGCATCGACGTCTACTTCGAGAACGTGGGCGGCGCGATGCTGGACGCCGCGCTGCTCAACATGCGCTTGCGCGGCCGCGTCGCTGTCAGCGGGATGATCTCCCAGTACAACCTCGACCGGCCGGACCCCGTGTACAACATGCTCACCGTCATGGCGAAGCGGCTCCGGGTGGAGGGGTTCCTGGTGTTCGACCACTACGGCAAGTACAGGGAGTTCGAGGAGAAGGCCGCGCGGTACGTCAAGGAGGGCAAGATCACGTACGTGGAGGACGTCGTCGAAGGGTTGGAGAACGCGCCGACCGCGCTCATCGGCCTCTTCTCCGGTCGCAACGTCGGCAAGCAGGTGGTCGTCATCGATAGAGAGTAACCTCGAGATCAATATGCGTGAGACGGGCAAAGTATCATCGATCCGTACGTGTGTTTGCCCGCGCGTATTGCGAGAGAATAAAATCATGCCTGTTCATACTATGCGTGAGATGGGCAAAGTATCATTGATCCGTACGTGTGTTTGCCCGCTCGTATTACGAGAGAATAAAATCATGCCTGTTCATACTGTTTTGCATCCAGTTCTGTAATCTGAATAGAGAGTTACTATTGATTGTCTTGTTAATGTTTATCTACACCAATATATTTGGTGCCATAATGTTGGCCTACCGGATGGATTATTTTAGACTGTAATTTATGATTTTTGAATTCTGACGATTCTCGATAGAGATTATAAAGATGAAGATAATTATATATTATTTTAGCCGATACAGCTAAATTTAGTACAGTGTATATTATAATTAATTTATAGATCTCATCTTAAAAAGCTATAATGTTTTAACGTGGGTACTATATCTCCGTACAAAAGCCAAAAAACCAAAGTTGATTCGGACCCCTCATCTAACCTCACACAAAACCATCGGGGAAAAAAGGAGGCGTAATCACACTTCTCCTCCAGGCTTTCCAGCATCGGGCAGACGTCAGACTCTATGCAATTTTTGGGGGAAAATGAGGTACATTTTTTAGATTACGGAATAACAATATTTCGGCCTTGATCATTCCACAAGAATGACTACAGCCGATCAATACCAAACAAAAACTCAAACCACACTCCACCCCACGGTGTTACAAGAACTCCTAAACAGAGAACTCGAGTCCAAAGAAACTACTCCTTTAATCTAAAACAAGTGCTCCACCCAAACTTGCTGAAAATCTCCATCACCACACTCTCAAGTCTTTTGCAGCCGATTAAGAGTGAATTTCTCGTTTCCTCTTTAGATAGTTGCGACCAAGACCGATCCAAGAAGTCCCCGAAAATGACCCGCAAAAGGAGTGAGTATTGATCCTTTTGAAAACAGCATCATTTCTATTCAACCACAAGGCCCAGCAAAAAGCCGCTACACCAACTAGAATTTGATTTCTAAGCTTCAAAGAAAAATTTCTAAGCCAAGAACCAAACAACGCCGCAACACTAATAGGTGGTTGAACTCTAAAGCAAAAGGCTACCACCTTCCAAAAAGCCCGAGCCACATGGCAATCGAAAAAAAGATGTTGAATGCTCTCAATAGAGGGACAAAAACTGCATTTGATATTTCCTTGCCACTGCTTCTTTGCAAGGTTATCCTTAGTTAAAATAACTCATTTTTTCAAGAACCAAAGGAACACTTTGATTTTAAGAGGTATCTTAGTTTTCCAGAATAAAAACTTTTCTGGAATACTCTCTCTCGCCGTGAGATCTCTGTACAGGGAACGGACAGAAAAAGAACCCCTCTCATGCAAGTTCCACACTAGAACATCTTCTTGCTCATTTAGCGAAATTCGCACTAACGAACGCACCAACTTAAGCCACGCAGTTCGCTTTTCACCTACTAACGTTCTTCTAAAAGAAATATTTAGCGGTGTTGAACTAAGAACTTGTGCAACCGTCACATTCTTCTTTCTAACAATTCTATACAAATCAGGGAATTTCGTCATTAGCGATTCCTTCCCCAACCAAATATCCTCCCAAAATCTCAATTGTTGTCCATTGTTAACTTTGAATCTACTTCTTGCTAGAAAAAGATCTTTGACCTTCATAAGACCATTCCAAAAATGTGAGTCCCCTGGTTGTTTAACCACTTGTGACAAGGTCTTATCTTTCAAATACTTTCTCTTAAGCAAGCTCTGCCAGAGGCCATCCTCATTCAACAACTTAAACAACCACTTACTTAACAGACAATAATTATGCAATTCTAGGTTTAAAATACCCAGACCCCCCACACATTTTGGTTGATTAAGGATACCCCATTTGGCCAATCTATACTTCTTTTTATTCCCATCACTTTGCCAAAAAAATCTAGATCGATAATAGTCCAGCTTCTTAATGATTTCTTTAGGAATCTTGAAAAAGGACATCATAAACATTGGGAGACTTGATAAAACCGAATTGATTAAAATGAGTCTGCCCCCTACCGATAATAATTTGCTTTTCCAGCTACCAAGCTTTTTCTGAAACCTTTCCTCGACTTCCCTCCAATCTTTGTTCAAAATTTTTCGGTAGTGCATAGGAAGACCTAAGTACCTAAATGGTAACATCCCTCCTTGCAACCAAATAGTTCAACAAAATCGACGCTCTTGGCCTTAGCTTCCCCAAAGAAAAAAACCTCACTTTTATGGAAGTTTATTTTGAGGCCCGACAACTCCTCAAAAGTACTTAGTACTAGTTTTAGATTCTTTGCCTCTTCGAAATCATTTTCCGTAAAAATAATAGTATCATCCGCATACTGAAGAATCGACAAACCGTCATCCACTAAATGAGGCACTAAGCCCCTAAACTGCCCCCCTTCCTTTGGCCCTATCTAAATGAGGTACATATGTTACATAAACATTATTTATCCAGATGACTAGGAGCAGGGTGATTTTCACATGGAAAAAAATCGTAATTTAAGCGACATAATCACTTACTTCTGCAGGTTGGTCCGCTTTCCAATGGCCAGGAGCAGGGCAATTTGCACATGAAAGAAATCGACAACCAAGTTAGAGATAAACAGTTCAGCAAAAAAGGATTCCTTTCATATATCAATGTGTCATTGCAAATTCACAAAAAGAAAAGGAAAAAACTTATCTCTCATTGTAGGTAGTTGATGATGGCTGCAACAGACATGTGGATGAAGAAAACCCGATCAGAAGAAGCAAGAATGATGTCAAGAAGGCCTTTGGCCCTCCCAACTAAAACTGCCTGAACTGCATTATCTGGCTGTGTACACGAAAAAGTTAGGTGCCATGCAACCCCTAGAAAGTGAGAATTAATCAATGTTTTTTAGCCGATGTGAAAAAAAAAACAATGAAGAAAAACAAAATGCAATTGGCGAAAATGTTTCAGACATTATCTTAATTTCTCTTCGTAACACCCCCAAATAAGAAATACAGGAATGCTCAGGGTCTGGGATAGTTTCAAGTGCACAACAAATGGCAAACAGCATGAGAACAGAAAATACAACAACAGCAGCAGACCAATAGCAGTGAAGAAGCCACACAGCCTGAGCCCAATGGCCCGCCTTCTTCAGAAGAAGATCTTTCAGAGGATGACGTAGATAACTTTTTGCAGAATAAAAGGATTGTTTCTGCTGTACCAGACCAAGGAAATTCAGACATTGTTGAAAAGCACAAACCAGCATTGGGCATGAAGTTTGGTACTGACAAAGAAGCTCATGCTTCCTACAATTTCTATGCATTTGTGGCTGGATTTGCAGTGAAAAGAGCCAACAACTACCACACACACACATAGCAAGCAAAAGGGTGGTTACAACCAGATGTAACAAGCAAGGGAAAAACAAGTTAGCAAAAGGCTGTATTTTTTCCTTGATAAAAACACTGAATGAATGCAACATCCCTAACAGGAAGACGAAGTACATACTCTTGTTGCTGAGAGGAGGGATAAGATCGCCTCCTTACACTAGAAAGGACATCAGCAAGTTGAGGACACGGATAAGGAAGGAAAACTCAGAGAATGACATGATGCAGGCGCTGGAATACTTTTGCAAAAAGCAAGCTGGAAATCCTGGATTTTTCCATGCATTTGACACAGATGAAAACGACACGGTTCGAAACATTTTCTGGGTTGATGCAAGGGCTAGGAGGTACTACGACCCATATGGTGATTATATGAGCTTTGATACAACATACATGACAAATAAATACGACCTCTCCTCTCATTTGCACCGTCCATTGGATCACTGGAAAATGGTCACACGTGCCTTTTTGGCTCTGCCTTCCTAAAAGACGAGACCACAGAGACTTTCAAGTGCGTCTTCATGACATTCCTACTGGCCATGAAAGGAAAAGCACCAAAACATATAATATAGGGGTGTTTGACAGGGCACAAGCTGGTCTGCTTTTGGCAGCCGCTAAAGTACCTAACTTTTAAACGGAGTATTTTCTTAAGACGGAGCCTACAAGTTAAACGTAGTACACGTTAAACGCTTAACATCTGTACTAGCCAAAATCGCAAGTGAGTATCGATCTCTCCGTAATCTGTACCGTAAACAGCCAAAATTCAAAAATTTCATTCAAAAGCTATAAGCCGCAGCCAAAAAGAATAGGTCAGACCAAGACGGCTTAATGAAAAATGCAATTTCAGATGTGTTCCTCAAAACCGGTGGTCCGACCAGAAAAAAAATCGGACAGCCTAGCCCGGTCCGGGTCGCGCTGGGGATGAAGCCGTCAGGCTTCAAATCTGGAACCTGTTGCATCAGACGTGAGTCTGTGACGTGCTAGCCAGCTGGCCATTACGTCTGTGACAGTGAGTAACAAAGAAATACTTCGTATGTTATAGCCAGGAGAAACTCTGGCTAGCCAGACGTGCCAGTCGATTTTGGTTTCTCCTCAAGCTGACGCGTGTTGCAAATGCTGAGCGTTCCTAACCAGCGATTGATGACGTGAGGTCTCGGCTACTGTAGCACAGTGCAGCACCACTGCGCGGTGCTGTTCTCCATTAATTAGCGCAATTACTTAGCACTAAGCACAGTACTTAGCGTCGAATTCTAATCATATTTAATTAGCGCTAACTATCTAGCGCTAATTAAGCAGGCACACTCATGGTGTTAGCAAAAAGGCCCCTATATTTTTCAAAAATACGTAAAGGTCTTTTGTTCTCGCAAAAAGATCCCTGCCAGGTTTTTTTGAAAAGCACTCTCTACTTCACCAAAAATGCGTATCCTTTGCAGGATAGCACCGTACGGTTTTCCAAAATGACGTATGGGTCTTTGTTTAGTTACGTACAGGTCTTCATAGGTCCTCGGTTTTTTGCGAAAAATGTCTTTCGTTTTCTCGAAATTACGCACGTGTTCTCGATTTGTTTAAAAAAACTTCACAAATTGCCGTCTCTTTTACTTTCGTCCATACGGTAGCTAGCGCGGCGTGGCGCTGCACTTATGTTGCTAGTATATACACGGTAAAACAACTAGCTTGTTTTTAGAGCAGTAAAGCAATTTGTCAATCTGCCATGATACAGCATTAAAGGTAGAACATTTTGTTGTCTTTACGTTATATTATATCTAAAATATAGTTACGCTCATCTGCTTTATATGTAAAGAAATTACAAAAAATATCTTTGCATATCCAACTTTCACATATAATATAAATATTTAAATAGAACAGACGGTCCGATTGATTGGATCGATGGCCGATCCGGTCTAATAAGAATAAATCGATGATTTATTCTATTTTTTATATAAATGCTATCTTACTGGTATATGAATTCTAATTTTATATATCAGTGGAATAGTATAGAATATTTTATTAAGTGATAAAAAACGATAAGGCAAATCATAGTTCTCCCGTCTGATAACTACGGACACAACTCACGGCACACGGCGCACCAAAGAGGGGGATCTCCTTTTCATCCTCCGGTTCCAATCTGGTCTCCGATTAAGCGAGCGAGCGAGCGAGCGAGGAATCGAGGAGGGCGGGAGCGATGGGGAAGAACCAGGCGTACAAGGCGATGCAGAGGGCGCGGCTGGGGTCCTCCTCCGGCGCCCCTGGCGCCACGGACTCCCCCGAAGACGGCATGGTCGGTCCCCTTCCTCACCTCACGCTCCCCTTACAGATCTTGCTTTCCCCTGCCCTTCCAAGTTCCAAACTCGCAATTCATCTTGCTCCTGATCATTTCCAACATCCATGGAGAATCTTGCTGTTGGTAGGAGCGATAGCGATAGAAAAAAATCAGGGGCTTTTACTAACGAGGGCCGTCGCAGACGGACGGTTCATTTCATTCTCCAGAGTGGCATGCGGCGCGCCTGGCCAGCCTGAGCAAGACCCACACCATTACGTGGGAAGAGTTCAAGAAGAAGCAGAAGGTACGTACAGCCACGCCTTGCTCGGTGCTAGCTTTATCGGTGGATTTAATTTCTCGGTCTTATTTGTGTGTTCAACCCATGATTATATCCATGTCCGCACTACCGCTTAAGCTTTGTGTTGTGCTGGTGCTCCGGATTATGCTATTGGTGGGGGATGCATTGTATGATTGGTGTTGAATTGCTGAATGTCAAGCATAGTTTTGTTTGTGATTTTGATTTCGATACGTGATGCTTAAATTAGCTGTAACCCGATATTTACTAGTTGGATTTAGAATATTGATTACCTCCCCAGTGCATATAGTAACAAATGAAGCTCCGATAGTATAGGGGAAAATCTAGCAACATGAACTTTTCCAGTCCTCGTAATGCCATTTTGTACTTGATTTTGATTCTGGACTACTCTTAGTCCTCTTGGATAAGGATACCAATTTTCAAGTCTATTATAGTTCTTGGACTAGTCCTCTTGGATAAGGATACCAATTTTCGAGTCTATTATAGTTCTTGGACATAAGGTTATACAATTGTTTATTATCGATAGTTCCATTCAGTAACTCATGATGCTCTTGTTCCCTAATAGGAAGAGGAGCTAAAAAGGGGTGAGATGGAGGCTGACAAAGATAAAATGATGAGAGAGTATAGAGCTCAACTGGATGCAGAAAGGGCTCAAAAGCTAGCTCTAGGAAAAAACCGCTCGAGATCAAAATCATCATCTTCCAAGAAAGGTAAATGGGTAACTTAGCAACCTGCGGAATGATATTTCCCACAGTTGGGTCTTGTTACTTTCATTTGTTCACCTATTTCTTAAATCTATTGCATATGTCAAGTGACTTCTGACAAGGAATTTTGGATACAGAGAGGAAGGATAACGATGCAAAGAAACGGAGTAAAAAGAGGAGAAAGGTATACTCTCCAAATACAAATATAATGACTCGGGATATTTCTGTTGTAGCTACATCTGTTTTGATTTTAGTATAGAATTAGTTGCATTCCAACTTTAGTTACTTGCATCACTTCCCTAAAATAGATGGACTGATGAAACCACTAATAAAAAAATCCTAGTACTTAATGAGTTTTGCAAGTGTCAAATGTAAATAGAAACATTTGTATAAGATTTCCTTCCTGTGATGAACTAAATTTGTCCTGTGTGCTTACTTTTGCATTCATAACAGCACAGAAGTTCATCAGAGTCAAGTTCCAGCTCATCTTCAGAATCATCAAGCAGTGATGAGGACAGGGGTTCAAGAAAGTCCAGATCACGGTCGAGATCAAAGAAAGATAAGAAGGATAAGAAGCACAGGTCAAGATCCAAGCACACTGGCAGTGATAGTGAGGGCGAAGGAGGTCCAGTTCGGCTCTCTAAGTTCTTTGGGAATCAAAAGAATTAGATTCTGGATACTGAGACGCCTGAAACCAATTAGCTTGATTCGGGAATTACTTTTCGTTATAAACTATCAATTGGTGGGTGTAGATTGTATCATTCAGTTCAGATAGTAGGGTTTCCATTATGTTTCTCAAGCGAATGTTTGGCAAATGGAGGGTTGGGTATTGAATTATCTAGCATCCTGCAACTTGTAAGAAGTACCAAATCATTGTTACAATGTTGTACTTGAGAAGGGATAGTGCCGGTATTTATAATATTTGATTTGAACTGCATTGTTTCTTTTCGGAATTCATATGTTACTTAAATTGTTTCTGTTTTGCCGCTCTATGGGGGCTAAGATTGCAACAAAAAAGTGTTTGCAGGACAAAATCACTGTTACCTTGGATTTAAGCCAAGATGGGCCCCGAATAGACAGTTACAAGACTCTTTAATTACTTCACTACCGTTTAGCGATCATTGGCTTGAGAATCTGGATAGAACAACAAAATCAAAATGCAACGAACTACTAAGTAGATTTACCTACGTAATTGTGTAGCTAGATATTATGATACAATTATCTTTGGATTTTACTACATATAATTAAAATACAATTGTATTTATTATACAGCTCTAATATATATATGATCTATATTATTATAATCTGACTCTACCAAAATAAGTGGTGAATATGTCTATCTTTTTTCTCGATTAATGTAAGAATTTTTATAATTTTTCTTTTTAGAATTATTGTGGAATTTTTTTACTCTCAAAATGGAGATATCTTGAATATCACAAGTAGTTTTTATTTATATATATTTCACCTTTTTGGGTCGTATTTCTGAGGTTATTTTAGATTTGAAATTTCACCTTTGTTGGTTTCGACAATGCTTGTGGATGGATTAGTCGGCTTGGTTTTGTTGGTTTCGATAATGCTTGTGGATGGATTATTTGTTTTGGTTTGCTTGTTTGCAGAGGCTAGCCTAAAAGGGGCTATATGGTCATTAAGGTTATGTTTGGTTCTTCAGCTAGTGAAAAAGGAAATCCTTGCTAAAAGCCAAGAGACTCGACGTCGTTTTGTAGCTCGTTTGTTTTACAAAGAACCTTAATATATATTTTTTCTTGAACCGTAACACAAGGTCGCTCCGCACACCTGCAGTACCTTACCATCGACAGCCTCAGCCTGCTTATAATTCGCGGCGACACTGAACAATCTGTAATCTACGTCGATGTATGTACCATCCACATATTGATTGGTGCTGTTTACAAATTACAACTTGCAGCAAAAATAATAATATTGTCCTGGCATAACAAGGCCACATGAAAAGCGAACAGCGAGGGGTAACAAAAATGTCAAGGTACCCCAGTGAAAAGATCGAACTAGTGTCTTGGCAGTAAAAATCTTTTGAGAAGATACGCATCCCGGTATCATCGGCAGTATGGTTGAATGTCAATGAGCATGGCAAGATGCTAAGTAGCAAGTAGTACATGTATGGCAAAAAGCTCAATATCAATAATTTACAATTAGACAACGTACAGCTGATGGCTGGTAATGTTGTGGCTGCTTAACGGGCCGTTCCAATGGGCGGTGGCTTCTGAAGGCAGAAATGAGTTGGCTTTTAGAAGCGGCTTCTATGAATCGCTAGTGCTGTTGTTGCCGCCGCCAATGCCCATCCGCCTCTGCCCCTACCTCCGTCTCCGGCCACCTTCGCCCATCCTCCCTTGGCCCCGCCGGTGCCCCTCCCACCCACCGCCACCCCTCCTCCTTGGCTCCGTCCAATGAATTTGGTTTTGTTTTTCTTTCCCTCCCGCCCACCGCCACCCCTCCTCCTTGGCTCCGTCCAATGAATTTGGTTTTGTTTTTCTTTCTCTCCCTCTCTTCCAATTCCTTTCTTTGTTTCTTTCATGTCGATTTAATCCTTTTCAATTTCCACCATATTTTTCTCTTCTCCTTTTCCAAATCATCTCAGCTGCTATAATGTTATTTCAGCCAAAAGTCATCGGCTGCAGTTGAATTGAATAGGGCATAAAGCTAACCCAGAAGCAGTTTTAGTAAAGATTAATCAGGCAAACGGAAGATCCAATCTATGCAAGAGGTAACTGTAATTTTTTGTACCGTCACGCTATCAGCCACAAAGCAGTCCTAAATGCCAGATGATCGACTTCCTACGTGGACTCCTCTAACTCTTCTCCAAATTTCTCCAGCCTTGAAACCTCTGCATCATAATCACGGATCAGAGCATGGTTGACCGAACCATCATCTTCGCTCGCATGAATTTGCTTGCCACCAAACCTGCACAACAAGAAATCACTGACTTTATTGGCTAATTCATATTAATTCAGGGGGAAAAGGCAATTGCTCAACAATTTTAATAGTAAAAAAAAAGCAAATATGCACAATTCTAACAGCAAATCCTTCAAAGTATTCTCATTCAGCCAACAAATTTTTTCTAACACATAATATTAATCTTACCAAGGCATTTGACAAACTCAAGTTTTATGCAGATCAAAGATACATTCATTTTAATGTACATTCCCACATCAGAAACCAAGGGGAAAAGAACGGCAGATTGATTTTATTTTGAAACTTACCATCTTCCGTTCATCCTCTCTATGCATTTCGCACCATCTTTCCGGTCTTTGAATTTCACCAATATAACACCTTGTGGATGATTCTCACAGACCTGCAAGCAGGAAATGTGCATTAAACAAAAGTGACAAGCTGGAAAGGACAAAAGAAAAAAGAAACCGCCAAGAACTGGTGGTTAGGGCCAGTTTGCTGAGTTATGGCTGAACCATGCCAATATGGCTGATTTTGGAGATACTGTATGTCTAAACTATATATTTCATCATTGTAAGCTCGACTTTGGTTTGGAAGGTATTTAACATGATCCATTTTTCAGCCAAGTTCAACTTGTGGGGTACAAAAAGCCCTACAGTGGAAGACATTAGATGGGATCTTGTTTCTGGCCAGGGTCAACTTATGTGTTCTGAGAAAAGCCCTAGCAGGCCTGCAGCAGCCAGGAATAACTGAAAGCGGTAACAGCAGACCCATAGAGCAAGGTCCAGACTCCTGAATGGTTTAAGAACTCTGGGCATGTATGTTATGTGGGTATTCAATTTTGTTGGCTAGCGTTTAAACCTGCTACCATATATATGGTCCTATAAAATCCATACGTAGGTATATTATAGACCTTTGCTACTCGGCACACCTCACTCATTAATAATGTGTTGCCTTTGCCAGCTTAACTTTACGAACACCTTCTTACTGGAGAGCATACATTAGGCCGCTTTGGGGTAGCAATAAACAACAAGAGCCCGTCAATTTGTGTAGAATGTAGATGTAGCTATCCGCTGTCTCTTTTAGTCAGACTCAAGTGATTACACAAGCTAAACTCCGAAAGTGGTAAGGTAGAAAACACATCCCAGAAGTACAGCCAGGAACTTTTGTATTCCATATGGCTCTTGCTAATATCAGGACTATGCATGTTAAAAAAATTCAGCTAGAAGGCAGTCTAGTAAGCATGTGAACTACAGAATAGTTAGTTATACATGCACCTAGATTCCTGAACATGTTACAAGCAAGCAATTCTTTAACATTTTCTTTATGGCCAAATTCATTTATGTGTTGTGATTTTCCTTTAATGGCAAACAAAGACATGTGAAAGTAATAATTACCTTGACATTATCAACCGGGCCAAGTTTCATGCATTCCTCTCTAACATCTGCCTCAAGCTCAGGAAGAAGAGTTTCATCGGCCTGCAATGACCATGAATTCCTTCCTTAATCCAATAGAAACAAACAAGAAAGTTGCTAGAAAGTATTAATCCAGTAGCAATCTGCCACTTGTTAAAGGTATAAGTGTCATTTCCTGTTTTAGGGTTGTGTTGAGTCAATGTAATATACAATGCCCTTTCGGCTATGCAATACAGAACAAGCATTCATCCATAGATATACAATTCCTGAACTTGCCTGGAATTTAATAACAAATTCAGATTCAGGTAAGATCAGGTGAAGCCCTTTCCTTGACTCGGATCATCGCCTGCATTTAATACGTAGGCTGTGACTAAATTAATGAAAATGGAATAAAATGCAATCTGGATGCCGCCTGCTTGGACCCGGCCTCCTCGCCTCCTGGTCACCCGTGACGAGTTGGCGCCGGTGCCCGGTCGCGCCCGCCCTCACGGACGTCCGCGCGCCTCTGCGCCGCCGACTTCCTTCACGCCCAAGCCACCTCCATCCAAGTCCGTAGCATCTCTCTTTGAGTTTGTCAAAGCCGTGCGAGTCCATGAAATCTGTCAGTTAGCCGATTGCTTTGCTAGCCACGGTCCATCCTCTCGGATGAGTGTGGTCCTCTCCTTCCTCTCGCATAGTCGCAGCCGTCGCTCTTCTCTTTGAGCCGTTGCAAATCGTAGAAATTTTTATGATGCCGCCACTTCTCTTTGAGCCGCCGCCCTGAGCTTCTAAGGCCGCCATGCTTCTTTCGCTGCTGCCGTCTCGGGCTTCAATATGGCCACTATGTTTCTATCTCTCTTTTCAGCTTAATTTGACAGCTATATCTATTTATGTTACCTTTCACATTCTTTTCGTCGTGTTGTCGCGGTCGACTTTGCTCCCGCTTACTTCTACTTTCCCAGTTCCTGCACTTGATGCCTTTTGGGCTGTTGCACGATTCCGGATGTTTGGTACTCGATACAATTTTCCAAGAGCCACACGCTACGACATCTTCAAGATTTGGACTTCGAAATTTTCCTACTTTAGTGTCAACCTTTTCAAATGTAATGCTATTGCATATGCTATTGCATATGCCTTGCATTTGAGAAGGGTGTTAAGGGTATAAATCTCATTTCCTGTTTTAGGGTTGTGTTAGAGTCATGTAATATATAATGCCCTTTGGGCTATGCAATATAGAACGAGCATTCATCCATTCCTATTCCTCCAACTCTTGTAACACTACTTACTCTCAATTCAGCAGAAGTAAACATATTCCGCAAAATTACTGTAGTTGGAATCATCAGCTTCTTATCATCATGTCCACCTAATAACAGAAAATTGTTACGAAAATAAAATGAAGTTAGATTGTCATCTTCATACAAGGTTATTTTCATTGCATGACTGCCAGATAATAATGAAAAAGTAACTGCTCATCAACCAATGGCATGATTACAAGAATAGTTTCTGCAACTTAATGCTTTTAGAGCTATTTTGCTAGGAGGATATTAAAACAAAGACAAAGAAGTGGTATCTGCTTCCACATGTGCCAATGGTTTCCATGGTTCTCACAACATGTTACTCGTTATACATTACTGCATCCATAATTAGTCTGAAATAAGCAAAAGATTGCACATGACCTACAATTGGGTTGCATCTACATTGAATTTTGACAACCTAAACCCATCGCTGATTGAATTTGTAACAAACACATCACATATTCAAAGAAATCATAATGAAAAAGAATTGGCAGAAAACTAAGACAGAAATTACCCCATCCCAGCATTTTATCTTCAACCTTCTTGGTTTTCTTTTTCTTTTGCTTATCTGTCTTCTTGGCAACGAAAACATCACCTGAAGCAGATGTAACAACATCAGTAACATTTTTTTTTTATAGTTTTGTGCGGTTTTGATGAAATTGTGAACTTACCTTTCTGCTCAAATTTGGCCTGGCTTACAGACATTAGTGTCTTACCACCAGGACGAAATGATGTCCCATCCAACAATTGAATTGCTAAAGCCACAGAAGGCTCCTGAATCATTTAGGAAAACAGGCACATGTTAAAAAAATGCAGAGTGAGTCCAAATAATCTGATCAGTTTGGCAAGGGACTACCTTGAGATAGGTCACTAGTGCATCACCCTTCTTTCTGCCTGTTTCCTTGTCAGTATAGATTTTCACTCGAGGCTTTCTTGTCTCTGGATCCTATATCATGGAACATTTAGAGGTGCATCAGTGCTTTGACGTTCAGTCGCAAAATATTCACTATATTCACGTATTTCCAAAATATGTTATGAATAAAAGAAAGAGCAAGAACTATCCAAAATATAGGAAATTGTAAATAAATATTATAATCATGTTGAGTTTAATTTAGCCATGACCTTCATTTAAAAAACCAATATGGCAATATGATATCCATCCAAGAAAATCTATGGTTAAATCCTCCAATATCTACCATCACCAATGACCACTGCAAGTTCAGACAGCTAGAATTCACTAGATTTGATAGGTAGATATACGTACTCGCCGAATTAAGTCCGCAAAAATGAACAGCTTTGACATGAAGATTTGAATATATCAAGATCCTGAATAAGTCAAACTACAAACTTTGTGTCCCAGTAGTTACATGCACAGACAGCAACTATAGATTCGTCAAGGTACTGACAAAACCAAGTCTTTCCACAGGGGAGAAAAAGGAAGTATCATCGATTAAAGAACTCAGTCTGCATCAAGTTTAAGTTGTCTCTACAACACAGAAAATTAAAGCATACCTCCTTTATAATTCCACACTTGGAAAATACCTCTGCAATCTGCAAAAGAAATTCACCATCAAAACCAAGCACTTTTTGTATAATTATGAATATGTTAAATAGTCATTTTGAGAAATAGTCTTCCTAAGAGGAAAATGAAGAGTAGCCACAGCTTCTGGAGGTATAAGTAACTTACCTCCTCAGCTGTGACATCATCAGGCAAACCAGTAACGTAGACATGTGTGTTGACTTTGAGATCAAACCAACTGTCTGGAGGTTTGTTAGGTTCCTGTCCGGAAAAAAAGAATTTCAACAGTTTGAAAAATTAGCTTGTGCAAAAAATTATCGAGGAATCCCAAAAAATAACTTGAAAACTATACATTCTTTTCAGCTGGCTTCTCAGAAGATTTCCGCTTCTTTTCTTCTCTCTTTTCTACTTTCTCTGGTTCTTTGTTTTCGTTTTTGGCTGAAGCATTGTTTTCCTCTAATGTGGATGAACCAGAAATATCTGGTGCTTGAAATACTTCTTCGTCATGTGCAAAAGTCATGTCTTCAACTCCATAGTTGTCCTTTTTACCTGATACATCATTCTGTAGAAGGCACATGACAAATTAGATTAACTGATAAATACTGATGGGCAGGAATATTAAACAAGATGAAGAAGGGAAAGTATTTATCCTGAAAGGAAGAACATCTGATGCAATATGGAAAACAATATTTTAGAAATATTGTTTAGGCCTATAGGATAAGGCATTAAGAACATTTCCAGGAATTCGCCATGGACGGGAAGAATTCCCCAACGCTCACCTAATTCCTCAAGGCAAGGCAGACCATGGGGCGTCTTTGCGCCTAGGTGACGACTTGACAACGCCATGACAACCATGCATTTAACACTAAGAGCAACTAAGGAAAACTAAAGTAGACTCGCAGGTGAACCACAATTTAGACTAGTAGTAGCCAAAGCAAGATGTAGTAGCTCTTTTCGGGAAAGAACACTTCCAGGCAACGTGAAAACTAACCTTCACACTGCTGACCTGAGACAAATAGTTATGGAAAAAAGGAATATGGTGAGGAACAATAAATAAATGAGAAAGTAAGCTCTGGACTTAATAAAAGTTTTAGTTTCTGTGAAGTTGCTTATAAAAGGGTAGATTTTGTAGAAAAATGACTTCATTCCCAAAGGTTATCTGGGTGGCTGTTTCATAGACTCTGCGTGCACAGATATTTCTAGCCAAGGTAAAATCTTATTGAGGACCAAGACCAATATAATGGGCTCAAATCAATTAATCCCATCATCAACCTTACTTCAGGGTGAGAAGACGAGGGTGCATCATGGCATGCATCAATTCCCAAATTACTACAGAGATGGTTGCTACTTGTTGTTGGTTGACTGACACTACATAATAACGTATAAGTAACCCGAATGATGGATACTGACAGGATTTTTCAACTGATGATGATTATCTATAAAGATGTAACAAGTATGGAACATCTGAAGTTCTAGACTCAGGAGAATGTCTTGCACTCCAACAGGCAACAGTGGCAAGTCTGAAAGTCATTGGTGCTACCAGCAGCAAAAGGAGAGTAAATGAACCTAGCAATGGCAATACTTACTTGAGGAACCCATGCCCTCAGAGTGCGATCCCACTTGTAAACAGTGCCGTCATCATCAGTAAATTCCTCCTCGCCAGCAGGTGGTGTTGCTGACCACTCATCAGTATCATCAACCACATGCTCTTGGTTTAAGTCACCATCTGCCTTGTCTTTCAGGGCTTCCACCTTCGCCTCCACTTCTATAACCTCCTTTTGGAACTTCTCAAAATCATCTTCAATCCCTGGAGCAATCACACAGATTGAAAGAACATCAGAACATCACTTTAAAGGAAACCCTACAGAATTTTCTTCAAAGAGAGAAAGAAGCATTAACCTTGTTCACGTTGGTCCTTCTTTGTGACCCCAACATGCAGTTCAGGAATCAACGACAGTGGCATCCATTCACTCCTCCCTTCTGCCCAGAGCATTGTGCTCTCGGAGAGGTACCCATTAGCAAAATGTTCTGCGAAGAGAGAGAAATTCCTCAGGTAAAAACCACAACAAAAACAGGGAAATGAAAATTATCCTAACTGCAACAGGACACGACCAAACAACAAGCGAAACAACTTCAACCGCTTGACCTAAACCCTAGCCCCAGCAACCTGCCTGCGCTAATAGTCCCACTGGTATGTGCCAGCTTGGAGTCAGAAACTATAAACAAACAGGAGAAAATCCACTCCATGCCACTGAATAAGCCGTGCTTCAACTATTTGCCACTGAAAAGGCCATATTCCCTCCATGCCACCGGGTTTCGTTTTTTCTTCCCTCTGTGCCATCACCGTCCGTCACTTGCTACTAGGCTGTTGCATCTCTTTGGAAATGCCTAAAATGCACCGCGCTGAGAGCCCTACTCCATGCCGTTCATGGTGTGAACTCCATTAGCCAAGCTCAAACAATTGAAACTTCAAACAATTGAAACTTCAACCGTGGAAGAAGAAAAGGTGTAAAACTAGAATACTTACAACTAAAGCATAGCATTATGTCAAGCCGCAGTCTGAAGCTCATCAAAGATGCTCATCTCATGTCACTCTATGAGACCATGTGATGGTTGTGCATGTTGTTGATGATGAATAATTGACATTTAGTTTTATTAGAATTTGCATTTGTGAAAGTTCTGGTCGATGCGCTTTTGTGCTTGATTTTTTAAGATGGCAAATTGACCACATATGGTTTTGACCATGGATGGTAGTCCAATCGATCTTGTGATGGATGGTCCGATCGGTAGGTCCGAACGACAGATTTCGACCACGTCCTACTTCGACCACGTCTGGTTTCGACCACGTCCGACATCGACCACGTTCGACTTTGACCACAGTAGACTTCGGCCACGTCCGACTTCGACCACGTCAAGCTTCGACCACGGTATTCGACTATGGTATTTCGACCACATCAGACTTCGACCACGGTAGCCTTCGACTACGGCGTTTCGACAATGACAGAACGACCACGGAAGGTAATCATATATTTCGACCTCGAACATTTAACGGGTCGTAAGTAACATTTAACCGATCGTAAGCGACAGTGGACCAGTCGGAGGTCGTAAGGTCATCGGCTACAGTAAACGGTCGATGGTCGTAGCTACAGTACATTTTCATGATCGTAGCTACAATACTCGGTCGATACTCGATAGTCGTAGACTTTTCTGGTCGATACTCAATACTCGTCGACTTTCCTGGTCGATACTCGAACATTTAACGGGTCGTAAGTAACATTTAACCGATCGTAAGCGACAGTGGACCAGTCGGAGGTCGTAAGGTCATCGGCTACAGTAAACGATCGATGGTCGTAGCTACAGTACATTTTCATGGTCGTAGCTACAATACCCGGTCGATACTCGATAGTCGTAGACTTTTCTGGTCGATACTCAATACTCGTCGACTTTCCTGGTCGATACTCGATAGTCGTGGATTTTACTGGTTGGTACTCGATAGTCGAAGGCTTTGTGATCAGTAATCGTAGATGTTACTGGTCGGTAGTCGTAGACTTTACCAGTCGGTGGTCTTAGACTTTACTAGTCGTAGACTTTGCAGTCGGAAGTTGAAGACTCTGTGATAGGTTGCCATAGGCTTCGCGGTCTGTACTTGTAGACTTTAAGTCGGTACAAGTGCTTTAACTCTTGTTATTTTCGAGTGCTTCGAATACTCATGTTAGGCCAGTGGTATGACTGGCTAATGGTGATCGGTGAACAGTACTCGAAGGATTCGGTACTCGGAAGATGGTGGTACTCGATAATCGTGGTTTTCATGATCGTGGTCAACGGTCAGTTGTCGGAGACTTGTAGTATGTGATCGGTACTCGTGGATGGTAGTTTGTGCACTACTCGGTGATCAATGGTGCAGCGAATGGTTGGAGATCAGTAGTCGTAGACTTAGCGATCTGGTGTTTAAGTCGTAGCGATCGGTGCTCGGTAGTCGGTACTCGATGGTTCTGTGATCGGTAGCGATACTTGTTATTCTCGAGTGTTTTGAGCGGAGCGATGGTAATTCCCGAGTACTTGTTTTTTTCGAGTACTTGTTGAGTTAGCGGTTGAATTGAGTGATCTAAGGCTGATTTCTGGAAAGCGACGGATATTGTGGTCGTGGACGACCTGGTTGGTGTTCATGGATGGTTAAAGGTGTGATTTGAGTGTGTGTGCTGATGATGGTTAAGCTGTGGAGAACTTGTGCCGGGAAAACGCTCTTTGGTCTTTGATGTGCAGGTTGGCGTGGAGGCAGTCATGATCAATGGCGAGGAGGACCGGGACTAGGATTACAAAATCTAAGGCCCAAGTGGTCGAGGATGTCATGCAAGGTGGTCGGGCTCACGCTGAAGCACGTGGAGATCAAATGTGGTGATATGTGAAGAAGTTAAGGGTG
Source organism: Bonia amplexicaulis (assembly GCA_036346245.1). Lineage (NCBI taxonomy): Eukaryota > Viridiplantae > Streptophyta > Magnoliopsida > Poales > Poaceae > Bonia > Bonia amplexicaulis. The sequence goes on along the minus strand of CM070746.1, from coordinate 13,881,678 downwards.
GTGCGGTCCTGGAGGCTTCGACACGGGAGTTGATGGTGCGTGATGGCCATTGACATAGATATTCAAGCAGAGCTCATACAATGCCTTGATCACAATGTCACAGAAGTGCATGCGCACTAGGTACCGGCTGCCAGCAGGCACGGAAAAATCCCATGTCACATTGCCCTCCGACCTCACTGACTGTCGGTCCGGTCGATGCCGCTGCGTGCAAGGAGGGTGCCGATGTCGCCGATGAGCTCCTCAGGTGCCGAGACAAGCTCGATGGCGTTGACGAAGGCGGTAGAGCCGAAATCAGGGACGAAGGTGAGGACGAGGATGTCAGAGTCCATGGGGAGGATGAACTCCTTCACAATGGGGGACAAGGGGGTGAAGTTGTGGAGGAGGAAGCCCGCGGCGCCGACGTGGAAGCGTGAGGAGGCCAGGGCGGGGTTGAAGGGGGTAGAAGTGGAGGCGCAGGATGTGGTGCCCGCGGCGGCGGATGGCGAGGTCATAGGATGCGCGAAAGGAGAAGACGTCGCGGCGTGGAGGGGTGGTGGGGCGTTGGGGCGGCGGGGATGGGGAGAGGAGGCGCAATGAGTCCGAGATGAAGTGGCGGCCGTCGGGAGGACAATGGGTGGCCACGCCACAGCGAAGAGGTGGTTGTCCACCGGAGCGAAGCGGCGTCGGCAATCGTAGCATGATAAATACACTCTAGACCTCACCTCACAATGCAAATTCAAAAGTTGTCATCATCACTAGCATTACTCCCATATCCATGGAAACATCGACTTACTGCTTAAAAGGAATCGACAGCTTATTGCAACACGCCCAATCGACACAATCTACCAACATCCGATGCTTTGGGATTTGCGTCACCTTAGCCACGCTTTCAAAACCATCGATAGGGGATCATACCTTGCAGCTCGGAGAGCGCGTAGGGCCGACATGCTCTGGTTCGGGCCGAGCACGTACCACCCCACCGCCGCCATCCATGGATCTACACACTTTGGAAAGTGGAGGCCGTGGCGGAGATTCCACCTCGTCGCCACGCAAGACGAGATTGTGTTCGAAGCGATGACCGTAAGGGAGAAAATTGGGTGCTCGGTTTGGGGGCTGGGGTTTCCAACCGCCTCGGACCGTCCAATCAAGAGGTTCAGGTAAAGGGCGGCTTCTCTCAAACTGTTTTTTATTTTTTTAGTATGTAAAAATAGTCGAATAGTCGATATATCTGAATTTAATATAGTATTTACTATAATCTACTTGTAGATCTTATCTTGAAAATATTTACCGTTTAAAGATAATTACTGTAGCAGAAAGTGATAAGCCAAAGACTGAGCCTGGCCAAACCCACCCAAAGTCGGTGTAGATTGTATACATCCAAAACTATCCTAAAAACAGTCGGGTATAACCGTACGACAGATAGTCCTACTGTAAAATCTAATTCAAAGAGTAACATAAACATTTGAGTAAATTTTAGAAAACCCAAGATTTTAGAGCAAAAGTAATACAAATCCTAGATTTTATAAAAAAATTTCAAGAAATCCTAGGTTTTTGAGCTAAATGTTTCAAGAAACACCATGTACACCACCTAGACCATCCAATACATAGTATTTTCGAGTATGTACATATATTAGTGAGTCCCACGGTACACCTTTAAGACGTCTCGTGCAATTACCAAGTGGTAATAACACTTAGACAATAGATTATTATTTGTTTAGCTGGTAGAACACCACTCCAACGAATAATAAGCCCATCAGAATATTGCAGCGGAACAATACCTAGAGATAATACTTTCTTATTACGGTACATTGGCCCCTTAGGGCTAAAGTCTTTAAATACACAACTTCCTAATTTACAACAATTCTATAGAACTTTTACATAAGTTCCTTCGTAGGCTCTAATTATACAAACACTCGATACAGTTATTTAAATACCCTAACTCCTGAAGGTGAAGCACTAAAGGCAGCCCGCTCGTCCCCACCTCTGAGTACGACATCCAACTCGTCAAAGTCCTCGAAATGCTCATCCTTGTCCCACACGGCATTCTCTAGGTTTGAATACCTAATGTCCAACCTGCAGTAGTCCTCGCCTAGATAGGGATCTAACAAAGGAATTTCCTAGCAAGGGTGAGTATAAATATACTCGGCAAGTATTACTAGCAAAGAAAAGCATTATATGATTCATCTCTTTCTCATTATCTCAATTTCTATTTCATCTATTTCTTCAGAAAATAGGTTATCAAATTAAGTGGGATTTCAAGTTTTAGTTTTTGAAAATATTACTAGTCACTCGGTGAGAAGAAAGACCCCTAGTGGTCTCCATAGCCTCCAATCTAGGAGACAGGCGTAAATTCATGATTTTAATTTTAGTACTGCGCAAGTTTGTACCACTTTACCTATAGCTACTCTGAGCTCTCTCGAACTGGGTATTCATATTTCATTAGATGTGGTGCCAAGTCTAGAGTATAGAACGTTTTCTCATGTTATGTTATTAAATCTCCACCCAATTATTCTTAGTTAGTGACCTGGGACGGTTTCTCACCCTCACGCAACACCCACCGACCTCGAATAGATGTTGGTTGGGCCAGTTATCCTTTCACCAACACTAATATATGTGTCTTGGATCCCTTACTTCCAGACTCTCTACTGATCCTGAGTTCCTCCACTAAATTATATTACTTACCCATTGTGAAAAGAAATAGTAATGTAATAGCGTAACATTTTTCGTCCGTCAAAAATGAAAATATGATTGACACTTGAGTATGACCTCTTTACGAGTGAGAGTTGTTTGATCCTTATGTCATACCCATATATAGAGGGGCCTAAATTTTCCTCTTTTTCCTGGCTAGGGCACCCTTTACCCGCCTAATATACTCTTTCTTCTCTTATCTCATCTCATCATATTATCTCATTTATCCATATTTATTTTAAATACGTTTTTAATGCACATAATAATATATGTTGCAAGAATTTAGTTTTTATCAAATAAAATAACTAGTTACAATGATCAAAGGATAAACTTGCCTGGAATTTAATAACAAATTCAGATTCAGGTAAGATCAGGTGAAGCCCTTTCCTTGACTCGGATCATCGCCTGCATTTAATACATAGGCTGTGACTAAATTAATGAAAATGGAATAAAATGCAATATGCTGATGTGCTTGTGCTCCTAGGGTGATGCTACGGTCAATTAAATTAATTGCAACAATTTAATTAAATTCTATCATATACTTGCCGCATGACGTTATTTTACTAGCGTGAAGTTGTGTGGCTTATCTAAGGGGTGTAATTGGTATTTTCATTTATTTTTTTGTAATTTACGGCTCATATGCGATTAAGTAAATACACGTACAAATGTATCTGTAAAAATATTCCTATCCAATTTTACCCATGCAATTATGCATGTTCGATTTTATGCATGTGTGCACGTATTTATCTACCTCTCTAAATAAATCAGGGACCAATTCTATTTATATCGAGGTACGCATTCATTAATAACAAATTCTGGCCAGTCCGTTTTAGTGGTGGTATTTATCGGGTGTTGTTTAATTAATTTATTTTATCACGATTTCATTATTTCTAATCCAGTAGATTATTTGTCCAATTTAGTGATTTTATCATGATTATTTTTTATAATGCCTAAAAATATGTTTTTTGTTTCCCTGGTCTCTCTCTGTCCCTTGCGCTCCTATGCTATCTCAAAAATTAATTTAGTCAAATTTGGATTTTTACAACTTAAGCGCTATTTAAATCTTTGTGTAGAATTTTTAATATTCACGTACGATTTTTAGTCACGTCGTCACGTACAATTTAAGTCTTTTGATGGTATTTAATTTATTCTAATAATCAAGAATAATTATTTATAGGTTTATACAATTTATATGCCACTAACAAAATTAACTGGATATTTAAATGCACAACAAAACGATCTTGACAGCAATACAACAATTAAATATGTACGCGCAACAATTTAATCTACTAACGATACTTTGTTTATTTTTAATAATCATAAATACTTGTTAGGGATATTTTGTAATTTAACACGATTGATAAAATTTTATCGAGTAATTTAAACATGCAACAGAATACTCAGTGTTGAAAATTAGTGAAGAATCAGAGTGCCTTATGAAAAAAGGAACAAAGTCCTAGTCGGCAACGAAATAGAGATCTACTAAAAAATTAGAACAATAACCTTTTCAGAGACGGAAACAACACCCCTACTCAGAGAGTTTCAGAAGATAATGGTGAAGAGCCATAGTCAGAAACACCTCGAGTAGCCACATCTGGCTTCAGTCAACGCAGAATCTATTACAGATACGAAGATGATCCCAATCATAATATCGGATCAATTCTTATTGCTTGAGCGAATATTGATTAAACTCTTTAAACGGTCGAAAAGACTAGCAGATCAGATCTGATCAAATTCTAATCATAAAATACAACAAGATCAAACGTGGGAAAAGTAGAAACAAAAACGCACTCGTGTCTTCCGCTACTCTCATTTCCGCGATGGATTACCCGCTTCTTAAGGTCAAGATCACTCTCCTGATGGCTGACCTGCACGCTGATCATCATGAGCTAACGGGAAGATGCCGATGCTTGCTTGGCTTGGCCACTCCTCTGTCCCCCGCGCCTTTTTCAAACTAGCCGTTCGACCTCCGCTCCCTCCTCGTCTCTCTCTCGTCCCCTCAAACGGTCGAATTCCTCCTCCACTCATTTAAACCGCACTGCCTCCTCCCCCAACTCCCCACACCTACCACACTCCACTCCTCGCGATCGAACACAAGCCTCCCTCTCTCCCCGCTCGGTCGCTGACACCAGCAACATGGGCGGCCTCTCGGTGATCGCGCCGCCGGCGGGGGACTCGGCGTCCCCGGCGCACCGCCGCGCGCGCCGCGCGTTCCTCGTCTCCAACTACATGATCATCGGCGCGGCGTCCGGCTGCGGCTTCCTCACGCTCTCCCTCCGCCTCGTGCCCTCCGTCGACGGCTTCCTCCTCATCCTCCTCCACGCGCTCACCGTCGCGGCCGCCGTGGCCGGGTGCGCCGTCATCGCGGCGCCCGACCCGCCCCGTGGCCGCGTCTACACCGCCCACATGTCCGGCACCGTCGTCGTCTCCATCCTCCAGGGCGCCACCGCCGTGCTCGCCTTCTCCCGCACCGACGAGTTCCTCGCCGACGGGCTCAGGTCCTACGTCCACGAGGAGGACGGCGCCGTCATCTTGCGGATGGTCGGCGGGCTCGGCGTCGCCATCTTCTGCCTCGAGTGGGTCGCGCTCGCCCTCGCCTTCGTGCTCAGGTACTACGCCTACGTCGAAAGGGAGTGCGGCGGCAACCCGCTGCGCCGCAGCGCCAAGGTCGGCGGCGAGGACGGCGCCGGCAACTGGCCGTGGCCCTTCCAGGTGTGATCCACCGAAGGATATGCTACGTTTCTGAAATGAGGGGTCTTTGGAGGCGAGAAGAACCGAGAACTATGAGTTCTTGGGAGAAAAATTAGTGCTGGGTGTTTTACTTCACTATATGCGGGGATGGAATATCATTCGTTTATTGGGTTGTGCTGTGCTGTGTAATACCATATGATTATGTTGTAATGCAACTATTGCGCCTCTATATTATCTGAAATTACGTTTACTCAAAAAAAAGAAGATTATTTGAAATTACAGTTTCATCGACTCCCCTTTTGTGATCTTGGTACCTATAGGATTACACTGACACTGACAGTAACAACAGTACAAGGAACAAGGGGCAGAAGAAACCCGGATATTCTATCTAACGCGACAGTCCTTTTGAATCTGAATTTGGGCGAGATCTGAGCAAGCATGTGCAGTGTTCTCCTGGGATTCGCACATCGTATCCATTCCTGGAAGCCATTGTGTATGAACTCTGAAAGTTTACTGGCGCTTCTCTGTTGCAAATTCTGTCTTGCTCTGGGATGGATGGCTCATGTTCTGATTTGTAATGGTTAGCTGAACACTTCTCTTGCTGAAATTTTGTAATGAAATCCCTCGAGGCAACGTTTTCCATTTCCCCCCTGACTTCTAGGGCGTTCTTTTCATGTCTGCTGAGTTGAAGGACTATATGAGAAGATTCAGAATACTATTACTATGAACCATTACAAGTTTTATGAAGTGGTGAAATGGTTCTGCAAAGATTGCATTTGTTTTGGGCTGTCTTCTGGAAGTGTCAGGAAAATCAGAAATACCGCATATATAAGTACGGATATACCGCTTAGCGGAAGTTTAGTTGCGGTATATTTTTCAGAGAGTAGCGTGCGGAAGTACCGCTTGGCGGAAGTTTAGTTGCGGTATATTTTTTCAGAGAGTAGCGTGCGGAAGTACCATTTTGGGAGGCAGTAATTCCGCATTGCGAAAGTATTGGCGTGTTAGGTGCGGTACTTCTGATCTTGCCAAAAAACAGTGTTTTGGGAATAGAGTCATGGATTAAATTGGGATGACCAGGGTCAATGGATTAAGGTTGCATGATGTATATCTTGACTAATGTAGATTAAGTTATGAAGAATTTGTGCGTGAAAACGATTTCTTTGTCTTTGAATGTGCAGAGTCGTTTGGAGTCAACCGTGGTCAACGGTAAGAATCGGGGCTAGGCTCATGAAGGAGTTAAGGCTCAAAACGATTGAGAATGCTGGGTAAGACGGTGAGCTTAAGCATAGCAGAGAAATGCGGGAATGTTGAACGCGAGTTCAAACAGTGGTATAGCGTTATGTAGCTTACACGGGCCAAGTGAGGCATGGTTTGATGGAACCGGGACGAGAGAGACTTGATGATGCGTGGCAGGCTAGTGGTGCACCTACACGTGACAAGTATGACGATTACTTGCAGTGATTATCGGATCAAGAAAGTTTAACTAAAATACTGAAAATTATCTTGTATCAAAACCGTGGCGCATAAACAACAAGTGCTTCTTCCGAAAGCGAATAACACGACGCGTAGCAAATCATATTGAGCAAAGCAAGCGAAGGCTATTGGCTAGTCTCTTCCGCCGATGCCGCTTTATAGCTTTCCCGGGAGCATACGGCCCGTCCGTTCGACTTGAACCATTACAAGTTTTATGAAGTGGTGAAATGGTTCTGCAAAGATTGCATTTGTTTTGGGCTGTCTTCTGGAAGTGTCAGGAAAATCAGAAATACCGCATATATAAGTACGGATATACCGCTTAGCGGAAGTTTAGTTGCGGTATATTTTTCAGAGAGTAGCGTGCGGAAGTACCGCTTGGCGGAAGTTTAGTTGCGGTATATTTTTTCAGAGAGTAGCGTGCGGAAGTACCATTTTGGGAGGCAGTAATTCCGATTGCGAAAGTATTGGCGTGTTAGGTGCGGTACTTCTGATCTTGCCAAAAAACAGTGTTTTGGGAATAGAGTCATGGATTAAATTGGGATGACCAGGGTCAATGGATTAAGGTTGCATGATGTATATCTTGACTAATGTAGATTAAGTTATGAAGAATTTGTGCGTGAAAACGATTTCTTTGTCTTTGGATGTGCAGAGTCGCTTGGAGTCAACCGTGGTCAACGGTAAGAATCGAGGCTAGGCTCATAAAGGAGTTAAGGCTCAAAACGATTGAGAATGCTGGGTAAGACGGTGAGCTTAAGCATAGCAGAGAAATGCGGGAATGTTGAACGCGAGGTCAAACAGTGGTATAGCGCTATGTAGCTTACACGGGCCAAGTGAGGCATGGTTTGATAGAACCGGGACGAGAGAGACTTGATGATGCGTGACAGGCTAGTGGTGCACCTACACATGACAAGTATGACGATTGCTTGCAGTGATTACCGGATCAAGAAAGTTTAACCAAAATACTGAAAATTATCTTGTATCAAAACCGTGACGCATAAACAACAAGTGCTTCTTCTGTAAACAGTAACACAGCGAGCAGAAGCAAATCATACTGAGCAAAGCAAGCGAAGGCTATTGGCTAGTCTCTTCCGCCGATGCCGCTTTATAGCTTTCCCGGGAGCATACGGCCCGTCCGTTCGACTTGAAGCGGCGTCAGGCAAGGAACAGCTCGCGCAGGCCGCGTATAAGTATCGCCCTCCCTTACTCAGCCAGTCCCCACTTCGTCCCGCGCACCAGCGGCTCGAACACCCGCCCGGCCGCCCCTGTCACCTCTCCCTCGCGGGCGCGCGCCCTCGCCGTCCATCCAATGGACTACTCGGGCTCCAAGGAGTTGTCCCCTACACGGTAATCACTTGCGGCGATTCCTCTTCTCTCTCCCTGCAGGCGCTCGCTCGCGCGCGCGCGCATCCTTGGTTCTGTGGATCGCGGCCGGTGCTGATGGCTGACGATGGAGTTTGTCCCGTTTTCTGTGGGTCGTGTGCATCGTGCAGGGCGTGGTGGTCGAGGGAGACGGTGGCCGTGGTGACCGGCGCGAACCGGGGCATCGGGCACGCGCTGGCCGCGCGGCTCGCGGAGCACGGCCTCACCGTGGTGCTCACCGCGCGGGACGACGAGCGAGGGAGGCCGCCGCCGCGCCGCTCCGCGAGCGGGGGCTCCCCGTCGTCTTCCGCCGCCTCGACGTCGCCGACGCCGCCTCCGTCGCGGGCTTCGCCGCCTGGCTCCGCGACGCCGTCGGCGGGCTCGACATCCTGGTGAGTGAGCAGCTCGGTTGATTAGTTGATTCACAACTCCTTATCCTCTCCTCCTCCTCCGAGGCATCGGTACTATCTTTCCAAAGTTTAATCTTTTCTTTTACAACTAATTTATCTCGCCTTTTACTATACAAGATCAGACATGGATGTCCACACGAACCACTCGCATCGATACGTATCGCGATCCGTAGCGTAGGAGTAGTAGCATGTGCGCCTCGCTTTACACCGGATTAGGATCGGTTTCATTTCACACCGCAACACCGCATCATCTCTCTCTCTCTCTCTCTCTCTCTCTCTCTGGAACTCTCGTGGTACGTCCTCCTGGCGCGCCACGGCTAGGCAGCGACCAACCGAATAAAAATGTCATGTCGCGTCGGGGTAAAGGCAAAGCCACAGGCGCGAGCAGGCGTTGATTGGCCAGGTACGATGGCGCGCTGCGGGCGCGTAATCATGGCGCCTGACGACCGACCTTCCTTTCCCCCGCTCGGATCGGCGTCGGGCCGTGCTGGACAGCGACGGCCGGCAGCCTGGTCCAAGGTTTGTTTCGTTCGCGGCGAGGAGATCGATGCTTTTCCTGCTCTCTCTAGGTCGGCACAGTGCAGGCCTGTCGGTTTTGGTTTTTTTGCTTGCGTTCGGCTCGGAGGCCAACTCGAGCACTCAACCAAGTTAGGTTTTGATATCTGTCCTGCCCCCCTCACCTTACTACTATTCAGGTTAACATGCTTTCCATTGGCTCTAGTTGCAACATCTGTTGACTAGGTGGTAATGACGTGCATCCTCTGCCATTGTTTTTACCGGATTTTGTTCTTAATTTTAACAGATTGTTCTCCAGCCAAATCCTTCTATCGGTAAGTCAGGTTTGTCTACGTTTGCATAATCAGATATTCAGACATCGCTACTTTGGAACTGTTCAAGCCTTACTTGCAATTAATTTATACGATTTGTAAGTATAGCACGCTAAGTTACCGAACTAAAATCTACTCAGTCTTGGCCTTAGCTGCAGCAAACGTATGCGTTGTTGTGCTGTGCGTACCAAGGATAGATACCGTTGAACACTTCAGCTGTCGTCATGAACAGGACGACTGGGCCATGGTCAATCTAGGTGTGCTGTTGTCTAGTATAACTGTATAACCCAAATGGTAGTCCATACCTGAATAATCAATGATATCATAGTCCACTCGAGTTCGGATAGGACTTTGAAGTTTTGTTTCATGGCTTGATCTGATGGATCCCCATCTGTCATCTGTGTGTTGGCCCATATATGCCATCAAGTCATCAGCTGATATCAAGAGCTTTTGGAAAGTATAGTTGGGACTTGACCTTGGGGTGAAAGCTCTAGCGCACCACATGCACTTCACTAGTGCCGTTTCCATTCCTAGCTCTAGCATTCAAGGTTGCAAGGAAAGGAAGTTGTTGCTAGACGTACTCGCTCTAAGATGAACTGACTTTTCTGTGATGCTAAGATTCAGTGTCCTCATGATTGTATGTTTGTTGATGCAGGTGAACAATGCTGCTGTGTCGTTCAATGAAATCGACACCAACTCCGTGGAGCACGCCGAGACGGTCCTAAGGACGAACTTCTACGGGGCCAAGATGCTGACCGAAGCACTCCTCCCTCTTTTCCGGCGATCGCCGGCCACCAGCCGGATCCTAAACATCAGCTCACAGCTTGGCCTTCTTAACGTAAGTGCTCATGTGATTCGTAGTATTTTAGATCAGCGAGGCAGGAGAAAATTCATGGAATCAATTGATGATAGCGGGCCTGAGAAATATTCTCATACGTTGTCGTTCTCACTAAGTAAAACTTTTGATAGATGTAAGCATATATACGTTGAAAGTTAATTTGAACTTGCAAATTAACAAGTGCACGCTCTGTTTTGACTAAGGTTTTGATCACCTATCGCTATTGTTGGATCAAATCAAATCAAGTGCACGCTCTCTGTTTTGACTAAGTGCAAGTAACTTGACTAGTTAACAACACACGTAGCTAGTTAAAAATTGCGGACTGTGAAGTGTGAATGCACGAGGCTAGTTAGAGATAAGGATAATTTGAAGTCTATCTTAAAGCATATCACATCAGCAGTACGTACGCTGCCTAATGCATTGTCAGTGCTTCATAGAGTGCATATACGTCCAAAGCCATTTGAAATTTCGAAGTCTTTTCTTTCCTTATCGTTGACATAGCAAAAGGTAGAAGGTGCAGCTTATTCTTTGCCACAAAACTCCCAAGTTTGCTTCAGTTCTTCCATTGAAAAGAACTCTCCAACTACTTATCCAACACTAGAGAGTAATAGATGTTACGAATTCGACCTTTATGCAAGTTCTTCCAGAATTCTGTCCATTACGCCCTAGCTATATTTCTTACACACAAAAAAATCAAAATGGAGCACCGTCTATTGTTCTGCCTAATCAATTAAGTTCCAAAATCAAGTTTCCAACATTTTGTTAGCATGCATGGATGAAGATAAAGTTCCAAAATCAAGTTTCCAACATATCATAAGAACTTGATATTCTCCAGAATTACGAAGATAAACATCTATACATGCATGGATAAAGAGCAAAAATAGTTTCAGTTAGCATAGTTTAATTAAGTTGTGTGATAAGAGGTCACAAGGGAAACATCAGGGCGATCTATGAAAAATGGTTTGTGATGAGAGATCTGAAAGTGATGTGCGGGGGACACATTTAGAAATGAAGAGAGTGAGGAATCTCTTATGTGCTTGATACCTAGTTTATAGAGCCGAAAGTAAGTTACAATAGGGCGTCAAGCACTCAGCGAATCCAGTGCAAGGGCATCATCATTAAACATCCAAAGGATGGCGGAAACTTTACAGCATGTCTAGCTGCACGGCGAATAATTTTGCGAAGACAGGAGCTAGTGCACCCACTGCTCGGGATCTCACCTACCATGAAAAGAGAATTTTGGCGTGGAAGAGTTTCTGTAGCATATGCCAAATGCTTTTTCGTTTTGATCGATCGTGTTTGCAGAAGGTGAGCAACCCGTCGGTGAGGAGCCTGCTCCAGGACGAGGAGAGGCTGGGGGAGCCGGAGATCGAGGGCATGGTGTCGCGTTTCCTGGGGCAGGTGAAGGACGGGACGTGGCGGGAGCACGGGTGGCCGGAGGTGTGGACGGACTACTCGGTGTCCAAGCTGGCCCTGAACGCCTACTCGCGGGTCCTGGCGCGGCGGCTGCAGGCCGGCGGCGAGCGCGTCAGCGTCAACTGCTTCTGCCCCGGGTTCACGCGGACCGACATGACCCGGGGATGGGGCAAGCGCACGGCCGAGGAGGCGGCCGAGGTCGGCGCGCGGCTCGCGCTCCTCCCGCCCGCCGAGCTCCCCACGGGGACGTTCTTCAAGTGGTGCACGCCGCAGCTCTACTCCAAGCTCTGAACGTGTGTACATACACATACACATACATAAATACATACATACATACATACATATATATGTATATGTATATCAATCGTGCTGTATGTAACGTACGTGATGGAGCAAATATTTTGGCTCAGTTTAGCTCGTCGTGGCTAGTGCTCACGAAAAAAAAAACTCAGGTGTATCTGCCAAGAAGCTCCAGATAAACGAGCATGCAGCGTGGGTGTATCACTACTCCCACTTACCCAGAAACAACACAGGTGGAGCTTATACTGTCACAATTTTGTTTGAAAGCCAACACTTTGTTTTGAAGCCTCATTGAAAGCCAATACCTGAACAAGGTAAGGTTAGTTTGAGATAACTTCACAACTCAAAAAATGCTTGTTTGAGATAGCTGAGTCTAACAGGCGCCTCTCACAGAAAATTTTAGAAAAAACAAAAAACCTTTTTAAGGCATTAGTCAGCCATATTATTTTGGGTCTGTTCTTTTTGCTCATGCATTGTGCTTTTAAATTGCGTTTGACTTTTAGACTGTTTGTGCGAGATATTACAGAATGTGAAACTCGCGTACGGTTTTTGGCGATATAAATGAAGTCAGCAAAGTATGTACTATAATTAACTAGTAGACCCTATCTTGAAAAGATATTTCGTTTAAAGAGCTAGTTACTGTAGAAAAATCGAAAAGCAGCTTTTAGAAGTTGAAAAGAACAGGGCCTTTAGCTGTTAGCCCGTAACCGAAAATGCCAAGCGAGGCTTGCCCAGCAGCGGGCGCGGCGCAGGGAGGCCAAGTCCGGGCTCAAAACGAGCCCACGGGAGAGTTTAATTAGGAGGCCCCACGCTTAAAAATCTAGTACAACTACTAATTCCCGAAAAGCACACAGCAGGAGGGCCCACTCGAGGGGTCAGGCTGGACGCCGAAGCCTGTGGGCCCCGTCGCTACAGTCTACTACTACTAAGCTTCTTTTGCTTTTCCAGCCCAAAAGAACGGGAGCATCCATCATGCACGCCTACTTTGTCCTCCAAACCTGAGTTTTTTTTAATAATCCTTTTTTATTCGAAATTACATAATAATACCTACACAAAAAGATTTTATAGAAATGAGCTCTAGTCGCCCAACCATTAGACTAGGACTTATCGCCCAACGGTCGCGCGATACGAATACAGTCGGTGGGCCGTTGGACGACATAATTGTAGTCGTCAAACGGTGGCGACGACTAGATGCTGTCGCCCAACCGTTGGACGACTGGATGCTGTCGCCCAAGCATTCAGCGATTGGACACAATATATAATCGATGGCCAATTATAATATCGTGTGCGTGCGAGGAGAGAAGAGAAAGAAAGAAGAAGAGAAGAGAAGAGAGGAAATGAGAGGAGAGGAGAGGTTTAGCTCCTTCTGCGAGGTAAATATTTTGTTTATGTTTTAATCAATATTTTTGTATGAAGTAAATAGTTTATTTAGTGTAAAATTAGAATCCGTAGAAAAATTATAGTTGTAGAACTTTGCTATGAAGTAAATAGTTGTAAAAAAGTTAATCGACATAGTAATGAAAAATTAGCATCCGTATAAAATTATAGTTGTAGAAAATTTAGTAAATATTGTAGTTGTAAAAATATTAGTCAATATAGTTATAGAAATCTAGCATCCATAGAAAATTATAGTTACAGGGTTTAGCATTCGAAGAAAATTCTAGTTGTAGAAATTAGTCAATATTGTATACAATATTAGCATCCGTAGAAAATTAGCATCCGTACATAATTGTAGTCGTAGAAAATTTAGTCAATATTTTTGTACGAAGTAAATAGTTTGCTTTGTGCAAAACATTACTAAGATAACATTTATGATTCATTACGAACAAATGTAATGTCATTAGTACACTGAGAATGCACGTGTACAGTTAGAACTGGCATATTGGTATTTAAATCATTATGTCATGTAAATTATCAAAACCCACGAGGAATAATTTATAGTAGAAGAGAGCTCGAATCGCGAGAGAAGAACGACGTCAGTGTGCGTGGGAGCAGATAGGGAGTTGATGCGTATTGGGGCAAATGATAGAGAGCGGTGACGGTGCGAATGAGGAGGGGTTATGCTATGAGGGTACTGTAGTAGTCCAAGATAGACGAATGGTTATAGAAATGTAAATTACAGTATAGCAGTATTTTCATATTGTGCGATGCGATTTAACCAGTATCAATATTGAAAATGTTTGTAGACAGACATCAGTAATGCCGATACCCACTATATTGAAAGTGCATTATGATGTCGGCACCGTTCGTGAAGGTCTGAATGGTGTTAACTTGAGTAGTTTTGCAAAGCCACTCGATACACCTAAGCGGTGAGAATGTTTGACACCAACTCCTTCTTTTATAATACTACTATAAGAAGGGGAACCAGTCATGCACGCCTACTTGTTTACCCTAAAGCTTTTAGACTGAGGGATTGTTCTCTGCGACTTTTAAAAATAGTTTTGATTTTTTATAGTATCTAATTTTTAAACAAGTATTTTTTAAGACAAGATCTACAAATTAATTATAGTACACATAAAAACTAACATTTGTACTAGCCAAAATCATAAGCAAGTATCTCTAGATGCAAGTACAGGACCTATTTCGATATGGGATGGCGACATTATAGCCTCCCAAGCGACGTTGCTCGCTAGGTTCGTTTAGAGCGTAAGTTTTTCGATGGGGACGTGACGTTAAAGGCTCCTCAAGCAAAGTGCCTCCCACGAGCTTTATCTTGAGCATCGAGTTTTTTCTAGTGAGGGATGGCAACTTTCTCGTCTCCTCAAGTGAAGTACTGCTCGAGTTCTTATCTCCCCAAGCGAAGCGCCGCACAAGAGCTTCGTCCTGAACGTCGAGTTTTTTCCGATAGAAGACGGCGATGTTGTTGCCTCCCCAAGCGAAGTGCCGCTTGTGAGTTTTTCCCGAACACCAAGTTTTTTTCGATGGGGGGACGACGACGTTCTCACCTCTCCAAGCGGTGCCACCCGTGAGCATCGTCCCAAGTGCTAAGTTTTTCGATGGAAGACACGATGCTCTCGCCTCCCAAGTGAAGCGCTTCTCACGAGGTTCATTCTGAGCGCCAAGTTTTTTCAGTGGGGAACGGGATAACAAAATACCCCTAGTAAGAAACAGTTGATGAGCTCCGCCTTAACACCATGCAAACAACAGCAACACAAGCAATCTTATTGATTGAGCTTGACACCATCCAAAACAGTGAGTTCCAGGACATCAACGACGACCATGTTGGCATCAACATCAATGGTGTCCACTCTGTGCGATCCCAGGATGCTGGCTTCTATGATGACAAAATGGTATGTTCAAAAACTTGACGCTCATTAGCCGTGAGGTTATGCAAGTGTGGGTGGAGTATGATGGAGAGGCCACGCAGATTGATATAACCTCGCTCCCGCTCGATGGGACCGAAAAGCGTGACTTATAGCTAAAAATATACTGTAGTTGGTTGAAATTGCACTGTAGCTGAAGATTGGTTATTTGGCGTAATTAAATTTTAAAAAAATTTAAAAATAGAAAAAAATATGTTAAGTCATCTCGGACAACGCAAACGAATACGAAAAAAACCGACAAAAAAACAAAAAAATCAAAAAAAGATTAAGTTTATGAATAGTAAAAAAATAAGTCAGAAGCCAAACCTGGGGCCACTAGTCTCAGCCATATACAACCTCTCAACAGTGTTCACAGACACAACGCACATTGGCTTCGCATCTGCAACTAGCATGATCAACTCGAGATATTGTGTGCTTGGCTGGAACTTCCGCACAGGCAACTGCTCTAGGCGTTGACATCACCGAGTTGCCAAAGTCACCTCGTGTAGGCCCAGGACCTCGCTCAAAGGTCTTGAAGATCGTTCTACCTGTAGCGGTTATAGAAATGTAAATTACAAGATAGCAGATTTTCATATTGTGCGATGCGATTTAACCAGTATCAATATTGAAAATGTTTGTAGACAGACATCAGTAATGCCGATACCCACTATATTGAAAGTGCATTATGATGTCGGCACCGTTCGTGAAGGTCTGAACAGTGTTAACTTGAGTAGTTTTGCGCAAGCCACTCTGATACACCTAAACGGTGAGAATGTTTGAATCGCAGATTTGATGTACTGGCTCACCCACAACTTCTCCTTAGACCCTAAGGTGTGCAGCGTCATCATATAAGGGCTTTGGAGCCGATCTCTCACGCACATTAGATGAGAGTTGAGACCATTGATGCGCACTACTACGTGAAAGGACTTTGTGGAAGGCTACCGGCACTGTGGATGCGAGTGCGTGCTGCTTGTAAAACCATGCCCAATAGAAGTTGTACAAGGCCCTGTCGGCGGCTATCATGCGGGTGGTGCGAACAACTCGGGCGCCCAGCATATTGGTGAACAAGAGGACCCGGAGGACAGTGTCAGAGAGGTTGCAGAGGAAATTGCTCGTGACGAGGATGATGCGATAGATGAAGGAGAGGAAGAAGAGTCACAACGTGCTGAGCCTACAGGACAAGCTGATGAAGGGAGCATATGGAGTACATAGTGTATCAAATGAAGATGGATGATCAGATGGCTTGGGCTAAAGAGGAAGCTATACAAGAGGATGACGATGATAGTTCTTATAAGGACGAAGCTCTGATCCCGCAGGAATAGAACATGTTTGACGTTGAGGGTTTTGCTACGTAGGACGAGCATGAATCACCGTGGGAGTATCATGGCACAGAGGTTCGGTTGCACTCAATATATGCTGAGAAGGCATCGTTGCAGGATTCCATCAAGCTGTGGGCCTTGTCCATGTAGAGGACTTTTCGGGTTATCAAATTTAGCCAGGAGTAGTATACCGTGAAGTGCGAGCAGGCCGGTTGTCCTTGGAGGGTGCACAACGAAGACCGAAGTATGAGACTCACTGGATTATCCCGAAGGTGAAACCGCACTCCTGCATACTCAGTTGTGTTTCGGCAAGGCAACATAACCTAATATCCACCTTCATAACCAATTTGATGTATGGAGATATAGTGGAGAAGAAGGACATAGAGACCACGCACATCATGGTGGCTATCAAGAATAAATTTAAGTACAAGATTAGCTACGCGAAGGAGTGACGTGTGAAGCAAAAGACTTTGGAAAAACGATTTGGGTCTTTCGAGGCGGCGTACGATAAGCTTCCTCGTATGCTTCAGGTGCTGCAGGACAAGAACCCGGGAACGTACACTGTTGTGAAGGACAAGCCATCTACAAGGCCGCCAGGTTTTGCGGTGTTGCAGAGGACCTTCTTAACCTTCGGTGCGTGCATCGAGGCACTCAAGCATATGATGTCCGTGATTTCTATTGACAGGACCTTTTGACCGGCAAATACAAGAGCCAGATCCTTACAACCATAGGTGAGAGGGTCAGCGTGTCCACGTCCACCACGACCTGACGAGGCTGAAGGGTAGGTCAGAGCACGTTTTTTCATAATCTATGAAAATCATAAATGGATCATCCAATATGGCCTGCCGTTTTTCCCACAAAATACAAATTACAGACAAAAATTGACAAATGTCACATACCTACAACAATTGTCATTTACCACTGTGCGCTGTCGAGGTGCCAATTACGCAAAAAAAAATGGGCTGAGGTGGCAATCCCCGACCGGTCGGACAACTAGACCTGCAATCGCCCAATAGTTCGGCGACAGGTTGCAGTTGCCCAACCGTTCTACGATTGGATCCTGTCACCCAATGACCCACCGACTGTATTTGTGTCGCGCGACCATTGGACGATAAGTTCCAGTTGCTCAACGGTTAGGCGACTGGAGCCTATTTCTGTAAAAAAAATATTGCACATGTATATTTTTGTAATTTCCAATAGAAATATATTATTTAAAAAATTCCTCCAAACCTTTTAGACTAGAGAGGAGGATCATGCTACGTGCCTATGTTATGTTATCTCCAAGTAGTTCTTGCTTTTCCGCAGGGCCGTTCTAGCTTATAATATTCTAGCCATCTTGTGTGCTGTACGTGAGTTCGTGACTCCGACAGTATGACGCGTTGATAGAGACGGCCGAACGCTTCTTCTAGCTATCGCGTAGTACTGTCATGTCAAATTCGTCCTGGTTAGCACCTCAAGCCATTCTTCGTACCCTGCGTGGCCGGTTACATCTCGAAATGGTATTTACTTGGCGCGTGCGCTGCATGAGTTGAGACGTGTATCGACAAGACGGTACCCCGACTAGCTTGTGAGCAGTTGCCCGTACATACGGAATGCCGTTCCTACTTCCTCCCTGCGGTGGCGACAACTGAGGACTCAGCGGCTAGCCGTTCGTTCGATTCTGCCCCCATGCAAAATCTCGCCAGGCACAAGCGCGACGTTTGTTGTTCCTTACAACTGGGCTGTGTGTTTCGGCAGCTCTTATGATTTGGTTTGTTGTCGTAACTAGTTTTAAATAGAGTATTTTTTTAATATAAGATCTATAAATCGATTGTACTATACATTGGTCTGACTTCATCTATATCGATCAAAATCGCATGCAAATATCTCTATTTCCGTACTCTCTCGTAGATATCTAGAGTTTAAAAATTTAAACCAAAATGCACGGCCCAATCAGACCCACACAAGTAATATCTGCATACTGCTGCGGTACCCAACGGCAGCAGGGGTTCATACCGATCACGCATTTACCACGATTGAACCTCGCCAACGATAAATGCCCTCGCCAAGGCTCCGTCCCTCTCTGGCCGACAAGCGGCGCCGTTCGTCCGAGCGCTGGTCCAGCGCCGCGCGCTAGCCGTTGCGTCGGTTGCCCGCTCATTAACTCCGTTCGCCCGCTCGTTCGGTTGGCACCCCACCGCGTTTTTGCCCATGGCGCACAGCGAAACGGCACCGAGCCCCGTCGGTTTCGCCACCACCTTTCGTTCCTTCCCTCCTTCGGCGACGCGGATCGGCAGAAGCAGAAGCAGAAACGGCGCAAAACAACAGAGGAAAACGCAGCGAACGAAGCAGAGGAAGCCGCCGTCGCGTCGCGGGCGCGTCTGACGTCGTCAGGATCGGCATATGTCTACGGACTTTCTCTTTCGACAATTGTTTTCTGGTTTTCTGTTTTTAACTTTTTTAAAAATCAAAATAAATAGAATAGTTTCTTGACGTGAGTTTTCTAAACGGTTTACTAATCCTAAAACCATATTAAAAGAGAAATGTTGGAAAACACTGTAGCATTTTTTTTTTCAATCCAATGGTACAAGGAACCCACGTCGAATCTGCTAGCTCTTTCTATCTCCGCTCAGCCCTCCCATTCCCTAACTCACTCCACTCGCTTTCTCTCCGCCTGGCCTTCCCATCCACAGTCCGTCCGACGAGCTCATATTCAGCAGCGGCGACTCCGACGAGCTCTTATCCAACAATGGTGATTGGCTGTGAACTCATCCCCTTAACTCTCCTCCATCGCCGGCCATGCCACGCGCTGGATCCAGCGGCCTGGAGGGGCGCCGCTGTCAGATTTAGTGTCGAAGAAGGGAAATTCGGCTCCCCCGCTACGGGTTCACCCTCCTTCAGGCATAGAAGGAGGTCGGGAGAGACGGCGGTGACAACGGTGGCTGTGCCTGTTAGGTTAAGCGGGGTGACACGGTGGGGAGGAGACCAGGGGCTACGCAGCGGGGCGACAGCGGCGCCGCCAGCCATAAGTGGTGGTGGAGGGGGACGGAAAAGGAGGCGCGCAGAACTGTTCGAGACAGCGCGGCGATGAGATACACTCTATACCTTGAAAATGCTTGAAACGGTATACTATCCGTTAGATGCTCTCATATTAAAAAGCATAAACAAAAGTCAAGAGTTGCAACTCATACGAAGAACCTACTCAAAAAGCAAAGAGGGGAAGCTTCACGCTTACACTACACTACTACGGTTTTGTTTCCTGTTGCTTCTCGGCTTCCGACTCCGACTCCGCCAGCGCCATTCGGCGGAGCGGGCTGGGGCCCAGGCGCCGGCGCTTGGCGGCCGCCGCGTGCCTCCGCCTGACCACCTCCATCTCGTTGCGCCGCCGCGTGGCCTCCTCGTCCACCACGAACCGCCGCATCAGGATGTCGTCCGTCAGCGATTTGCCCCGGAACACCGGCCGCCTGGCGCTCTCCCCGGAGGGGACCGGGGCCCTCCCGACTCTCTGCTCGGCGGCCGGCGGCGGCGGGGCCACCAGCGGGTTGCCGCACCCGGACGCCGATGCCGACGACGCGCGCGGGTAGCTGTAGCTCCGGCGCGGCGCCACGTCGGCCTGGAAGTAGAGCGCCTGCTCGTTGTAGGAGGAGATGGGCGCGCAGAGGCAGACGCGCGTGAACGACGCCGCCACGTTCAGCGACGACGACTTGCGCAGCTTCCCCGGCCCCGACGCCGCCTTGTTGCCAGCCGACACCCCCGCCGCCGCCGCGGCCTTCGTCGGTGCAGCCGCCGGCTGCTTCCAGATGAGGAGGAGCAACTCCACCGCGCGCTGGTACCACGGGGACTTCTTGGACAGGCCTCTCGTTCTCGCCGCGCCTCCATCTTTTGATCTGCACACGCACCGACACAGAGCACGGCATCACGTCAGTCGACGCGCACTCGTCAATTCTCTCTTCCCACCACACACACCAATGGTGAGCTAGCTCACGCGATCGATCGAAGCATGCGTGCATGCATGTACATGTACCTTGTCTGCTGTGTGTTCTTGGCCATGTTTTGCATCAAGAGGGAGTGGAGAAACATCTGGGCTGGCGCGCGCGCGAGGAGAGAAGATGAGGAGGGTTAAGAGAGGGAGAGAGAGAGAAGTGAGGTCACATCAAGTTGTTACATTCCTACTCGGGAAGTAAGAGGCCGGAGAGCTTCCATACCATCGCCATGGCGTGGAGGTATGTACTGGGGAGCCAGTAAGTTAAGGTATGTACTGGGGAGTCAGTAAGTTAAGTGGGTCAGGAGGAAGGGCAGTTTGGTCATGTCGCTTTTGGCCGCAGGGGCATGTCAAAGTTCTCTGGAGGGAATAAGGCTGCGAAGGCGTGTTTTTGGGACCCACCCAAAACTTAACTATGGAATATGAAATGTATCACGAAGCGCTGCGTACTGCGGAGCATATACGGTGGGGAAAAGAGCAGAGTTTAGCTTCGAAGCTTTTCAGTTTTTAGAGTTGCTATCAGAATTTAATCGATCAAATATAGGTATTTTTTTAGACCGGTTTCGTGTAAAACTATTGTGGTCATGAAAACTGGTCGTGCAAGACAAATGTGGTCGTGGAAGTGACCTTCGACGAATGACCAATATAGTTATATAACCACCCTCCAACCAGTGCGGTTGTGTAACTAACCTTCAACCAATATGGTCATGGAGTGAGGTACGGTTAGATCGACGGCTATGAAGAGGTTAGACCGGTCAAACTAGTGCCCCAAGGGTAGACATGTATGGGATGTCTAGAGAGGTTCTACAGAGATTAGACATGTCTGAGGTTGTTCATAAGTTTAAGATGAGCGTGTTTGAGAAGTGTGATGCCAAGAGGGTTGTGTCTACATACTGTGAAGTGCATGTGAAGGCTTTGTGTGACATGGTTGGGTGAACCATGATCTTGTGTGGTCTGATCGACCTATGATCGATGGTTTGACCGGCGTTGGGCCAACGATCAGACCGATCCCTGTTACCGGCGTGAGTTGGGGGGTGTTGAGCGGTTTGACAGGCCTGTGGTTAGCGGTTAGACTGGCCCTTTAGGTTCAAAGCATGGTTTGAATATATTCACGGCATGGGTGTTGTTGGATGATTGTGTTGTGTTGCATGATGCATGAGTTACCTAACGTTAGTCAAGTACATAGAACTTAGTGCTTGAAATCGAATTCTCAAGCGGGAAGCGAAAGGGAGATGAGGATACAATTTACCGGATCTATCCTCTTATACTAACTTTACAAAATGGAAGGGTGCAAGTTGGTGCATGTGGTGTGCCAGATGACGAGGACGATGCACGTAAAAATGGTTTAGAGGAGTTCGAATGTGTAAAGATGTGACGGCTAGTCATTGGGCACTATTGGTTGCGTGTAACATGCGAAGATGTTTTGATGGATTGGATTGACGTTCCAGGCTATTGGAGCCCTTTGTTTGAGCTGCTTTGAAAAGCGTGCACACATGTGTAAAACTCGGTATGGTGTTGAGTTAACGGGTTAGCCCCATGTAAGTATATGAAACCCAACTAAAGATGTTGGCTAGGGTTTCTTGTAAGCCACCACTATAAACAAAGAGATAAAGGTGGCTTAGGTTAAGGAAGTCTTTTGAGAGAGTGATGTGCATCAGCCTGTGAGAGCCAATGAGATGGCTTGCCCGATTTTCATGATGTAGAATCAAGGACGGTAACTTAGGGATTTGTAACCAATGACGAGGAAGCCAATTGTAGTCTATTTTTCAAGACAATCTTTAGTCCACAAACCTGAAAACTGACCCACACAACTACGCACGGCGACGTAGAAGCACAAGCTAGGTGTAATTCACAGGAATCATAAGAACACGGGTAACAAGAACACATTCATGGTGTTTATTTGATTAATCTCAAAACTCATTCATCTGTCCTTCCAGTCACTAGTCCCCAAAATATATATAGAGGTGAGACTAGATGAAAAGAAAGCCACGGAAGGAACAAAAGCTATCAGAAAATGGATATATAGACAATAGGAAATTTTCTTGCATGCGCGAGCCTTTGATTTGGTTCTAATTGTGCATGCATGTATAGGAGAGAATTAAGGCCATCATTCCTTTTCTTAAGCTGATTTCCATGCGCCAACAGCAACCAATTCTCTCTCTCAGTTATACCATAATCTGGTTGAATCTAACACATACACATAATGGTCTACCACCTCTTCTCATTTTCCATAGTCATGATGCATCGGCTCCTATTCTATGTACCTAAGTACAATAAAAAAAGAACACGTAAGCAGTACCGCTAAATCATTAAAAATTAGAAAATAAACTTAGATTAGTTTTCACCTGTCTTAGGATTTATTTAGCTCGACTACGTGTAATTGGACTATGGTATGTTTTCTCCTTTGAAACAACGCATGTGTCATCACAATATGTTTGTGTAGTTGGTGTAGGTGTATATGTGCATGGGATGTCCTCATCGGAGAGGCTTTTGGGAGAGTTAGGGTTTTTAAGATGGAAACTTTGTGCTTTATGGAGAGGGAGCTCTGTTCTCGAAGAGTAGAGTGGGTTTAAGCATTTATCTCCAAGTGAAATAAAGATCCAATTTCATCTAAGTGAGCATTGCCATTAATTTCTCCTTGTGTTTTTTATTTGCTTGGCTTTCTTATTTAGATTTTCTTCCTTCTTGATCTTTTTAGTTCCCAAGGATGTGTGGATGATGGAAGAACATCCTAGATTGCTCGGTTTTGATGTAATCTGTCTTATTTTGAGTAAAGATCAAAACTACGTTGAGTAGTTTGTCGATCTATTGATGGATTAGGTTCATAGGACCATAAGGAAGCTGCGTTTTAAGTTTCAAGTCATTTGATTTAGTATATTAGAAGTTAGGTCTATTTGAGTCATTGGCGACGGGCTGTTTTCTGTTTTGGAACAACGAGCAGTCAGACCATTGTGACCTGAGCGGTCAGACCGCCTAGACCTGGTTAAATTGGTGTAATGCTTGCGGTCAAACCGACCAGTTGATACTTTGGCCTGTTTGTTGCTTCTTTTTATTCACTTAGTTTGTTAGCTTCTGTTTTATGCTTATTTTCACTGTGAATCTGAACTTATTGGGTGAAAAAGTCGAAGGAGATTGATTTTGTAGAAGTAGAAAAGGAGGCAAAGATTATTCACCCTCCCCTGCCATCGGTCCTACACGGCACTGATGAAAACTGTATGTGCAGTGCAAAAACACAATTCTGAAAAAGAAAATGCAGTTACTGATCATCACGATACAGGGGGCTATTTACACATACAGAACCACTCTTGCAAAAAATACATCTGCCTCAAGATTCAGTTTTCTTATGTGACCTTAGTATAGTTTTTACAAGGGTATATACTATGTTATCCTACACCCATGATTTCAGGAGAGGCTAAACCGGTACTGCGGAATTCCAGCACTACATCTCGAAGAAAAGACATACATCCAGCCTTATCTTTTTTACAGGTTTGCTCATTAGCTTTTCTCTAGCTTCTTTTCTCTGATGCATGTTGGCATGCATACGCTTTCTCCTTTAGCCATGATTCCTCCCAAGCAACGGAGCTAGATTTTAAATCCCATCGGGTGAAAGCAACGCGACGCTTTTGCATGGACTAGATGATATAAACCACCAACCAGGCTACACATATGGAGGTAGTTAAGACTCGATCGCAGCCCAAGCCATACTGTAATCTCCCGTGTCGGCCAGATCGATCAGGTACGTACGTTGTGCTAAGTACTACGCAGTGGCGGACCCAGATAATTTGACGAGCCTAGGCGAAGAACAAAATCTAAATAACAAGCGCTCGGAAATATAGATCATAATACAAGTAAAATATAAATTTCATGACTTCCACTGCTCACACGTTCACAGTTAAGCCTGGGCAGGGGCCAGGGTCGCCGGGCCCTGGGGTCCGCCCCTGGTACCACGGGCTGCGGTGTTGATGCCTGCACTGTAGCCTGTATCTGCAAAGATCCCTTCTGGTCCTTGCTTGATCTCCTCTCCGCCTACTATGGTTGCTTTACTATGTTGGTACCGAAATTAAGAGCGGTTTGTTAAGCCATTTCAATGGTCTCGCATGTTATTATGTACTGCTTGAAATGGTTGGGGATGGAGCATCATCGAAGCCTTTTTTTTTCTTTGATCGACCAGCTTTGAAGTGTGGAAAAGATGATAGCAAAAGTGTGATGGGTTTAGAGTTTAAGACTAGTGCTATAAACAAGTTGGTGATTTGAAAGGAACGGCGTGTCTAGTTGGTGGCAACAGGGGAACATGGAGGGAATAGAAAAGGCCTCCTCTGTTCTTCCGATCGTGGAGAACTAATCAATCTTTGGACTAACCAACCAACCAATTCAGCATTAGCTTAAGATCTTGGAGTTCAGGCCATGTCTCCATGACATGTCCAACTATCTCGCTCAACCAATTCACAAAAGCTAATAAAGATTTATTTTTATTTTGCAATAGTGTGATACTAAATAGTGGTATCTATCTGTTCGTGCTAGCCCTCTGAGATATTCAAAAAGAAAAGGGTTGGAACAACACATGCCACACGTACGCGCGTCGTGTGCGTTGATCTTAAAAATGTCCGGAGCGTGCAGCCCTGTGGGTACTGTGTTTGTACACAGGGTCTACAAGTTAAACGATGTACACGTTAAAAGCCTAACATCTGTACCATCTAAAATCGTAAGTGAGTATCACTTTTCGTAATCTGTACCGTAAATAGTCAAAATTTAAAAAATTCAGCCAAAAACCATAAACCGTAGCCGTTGCCAAACAGGCCCTAAGAGATGTGTGTGGAAAATGCAATTGCAAGGCATACGCACAGGCTTAAGCTTCGATAATTTATCGCCAATGGAGGGAAGGTGCCATGATGATATCCACGTTGGATCGCCGGTGTAAAACGGGGGAGAAAAGGCTGTGGGAAAGGCAAAGGAAAGGGACCATGATCGACTGGACCTCGATACGCTTTAGGCCGCTAAAGAAGAAAACGGATGGACCACTGCCGAGCTCGATCGATCGGCAGTATTCTCCGCAGGCCACAAGGACAGCTCTGCAATTGAAAGCTCGTTGGTTTCGGTCTGATGTGTATAGATGCCATGTGTTAGCTATGGTTAAGATGTGATGGTTTCCTTAGGATCTTCTTGTCCAGGGAGAGACACCTCGAGAAATACGTCACGTTTCGTCCTCAGCGTCCATGGACAGATGAATAACATGAGTGCGAACGGATTGTTTTTTGACGTAGATTTACGACGTTTCCCTTGTTTTGTGCGGACACCTTGCAATGCCGCGAGTTCCTTCCAAGGCTCTAGCATGACCGTTCGTACGAAGTCTTTCACCTGCATGCCCAAGAAACAGGGAGAACATCGTCAGGTCCCCAGTGGCAATGGCCCAGCAGAATCTCGATCTGTTCTTTCGATGCCACGCAGAATCTGAGATTGTTCAGTGGGAGAAATAGCACTGCTGCAAAGGCATCTGGTCAAAAGAACTCGCCAACCTCGGCGTACAAGCGAAGCGTTTCGGCCACCCGGCACATGGACATTGGCCTCCCCAGTCCTTGCTGCTCGTCTGTAGTGGAGTGTTAGTGATATAGTTAGATATCCGTGCGTTGCAACGGAGTCATAAAAATAATGAGACGGAACTTATTGTCTGGCCAAATTCACACATCAGATATTGAAGAGCAAGCAACAGAGAGAGAATGGTGGCCAGAATGCGCGAGGAGATGGAAAAAGTGGAGGGGGTGGGCGGTTGTATCCCGAGGGAGAGGGGGAGGAAAGAGACGAATAATCTAGATCAAATCGGATGGCTGAGAAGAGATGAGTGAGAACGGACCAACCACCAACTCCTTCTTTTATAATAGTAAAGATATCTTAGATGTTACCATGAAGATGATTTGTATCACTTTTATATTTAAGATGTTTTAAATAATGTATTATTTTGTCTCTTGGATAAATATCTTTTATATTGATCAACAAGTATGTGACTTATTTGTGAAACTCTTTATTCATGTTTGATGTTATTCTAAATTATTTATGATTTTATATCATTATGTGAGATAATTATAATTTATAGATCAGCACATGTATTGATTGATAATTATGTTTCACGGATCATAGATATAGAGATATCAAAACAATAATATGAATATATGTTAGAGAACATGTTAGATTTGATGGCTTCTTTAAAAATTTCCCTAATTTTCGCTTAAAGAAAATGAGAAAAGGTGAAATGGTGGGGCCTATTTATAATAGAGAGGGGAGAGGATATGGGTGAAGTGAGCGGAGCCGCGGTCTCACTAGATCTCGATCCATTCGTTCCTCTTCTCCACTCGCGCGATAAGGACTGCGATCGTTCGGTGGTGCCGTTTGGCCTCACCCCCGGTTGCTATTCTTTCCCTCGGTTTTAAGCACTGCTTCTTGGTTCTTGTTTGCCACTTATGTACTAGAAATTGAATAGGTTCAGGTCCTATCTTGGTTGATTGGCAATGTAACTTGCGCCCTAGCTTCTTGAATCTCATCAGCCGTTGTTATCAAGCAATCAATTTCCTTAATGACAACAGCTTGCCCTATAACTTGGTTTGGGTGAAGATTATTCCATATTGAAGACTGCAGATTAATACAAACATATATACACTAAGCTTGAGGGAAAAGGCACATAAACACACACACACACACACACACACACACACACACACACACAACACTTAGGAACAAATCCTTAAAAGATTATTCATTGATCCTATATTTCATATAGCAAACAAGTATAGACTTCAAAAACCTAAAATTTACATCCCAAGACTGCAGTCATGAATGATTAGAGAAATAATTGCGTAAATAATCTAGCTCTTAGTAACATCCATAATAATTTTTGCATTAATAGAAAACATAATTGATGCATCTTGACCTTTATCATGAGTGAATTCTTGGTATTTACTGAAAGCTAACAAATGTGGTTACAAGATTTTATTCACATTGCATTTTTCCGCATAGCACATGCAATCCAAAAGAAAAACTCAAACATGCTGCATTTGTACTAATTCAGACATACCTTGAGATGGTATTTTCCATGTTCTACACGATTTGCCTTTGTCAAAACATTCATGTTGACCCCATAATAAGACCGAGTATCCTCAACAAATAGAGTCCAGTCATTTAAAAAAAACAAATAGATTCCAGACATTCATAGCGATAGCAAAATCTTCCATTTTTTGTCACCTAAACCATGTGCCAGCCACATTCGAGCATGGCTAGGATACCTACCAAAAATGATCTTATATTAGGTGCATCTGTGTTTTGATTGCACCAACAACAGAATCAAGCTTATTAGTGTCACTTCTTTAAGATGACAATGAGCATAGTTGTGCTAAATCGTTTATCCTGATTAGTGTCACTACTAATTTTTCTGATGAAAACATAACATATTTCAACAATCATGTAGAACCTCATAGACACAACATTCATACCAATCAAGCTCCTCATATTGCTCTGATGATGTTGATGACATCGACAGTTTTGACCCAACTAAAGTTTACACGTTGGAAAACTTCATTGCCAAGCAAGAAATCTTGGATTGAATTGGCGAGCAGATCAGTGCTGAGTTAAAGGCCAAACTAGTGGAACAAAATGCTGAATCATCTCGATGCCGAAGTGGTACTAGGAGGTACATGTCAAGGGATCTTGAAACCGCCCATAAGGAGGTCGTGGCCAACTACTTCTCTGAACATCCTCTCTACATCGACGAAATGTTCTGTAGAAGGTTTCGAATGAGAAGACCCCTATTCCAATGAATTTTGAGGGCTCTTGAAGAGTGGGATCCCTATTTCACTTATATGGTAGATGTCACTAACAGATTGGGTCTCTCACCACTATAGAAGTGTACGGCTGCAAGTCGTATGTTAGCGTATGGCACCCCTGTCGACCAACTTGATGAGGTACTAATGATCGGTCCAAGCATTGCATTGGAGTGTTTCGGCAAGTTCACGCAAGAGGTGATCGAGAAGTTTGGTGGAGAGTATTTGCGACACCCCACATGTGATGAAGTGGAGCATTTGCTTCAAATTGGCTAGTCTCGTGGCTTCCCTGGCATGCTAGGGAGCATTGATTGCATGTATTGGCATTGGGAGAAATGTTCAGTTGCATGGAGGGGCCAATTCAACCGTGGTGATCATGGTGTTCCTATTATGATCCTCAAAGTGGTTGCTTCACATGACCTTCGGATATGGTATGCTTATTTTGGTGTGGCCAAGTCAAACAATGATATCAATGTGCTTAATCAATCATCGTTGTTCATTGAAGAGCTGAAAGAGGAAGCTCCATGGGTGCAGTTCACTATCAACGGGAGGCAATATAACAAGGGTTACTACCTTGTCGACAAAATTTACCCAGAATAGGTCGTCTTCGTGAAGAGCATACACTCCCTTAGACAAAGAAGCATAAATTCTTTACACGGCATCAAGAAGGGGCAAGAAAAGATGTTGAGAGAGCATTTAGGGTATTACAATCTCATTTTAACATTGTCCGATGTCCAGCATGGTTATGGAAATGAGTCGCTGTTGGAAAAATCATGGAAACTTGCATTATTCTTCATAATATGATTGTTAAAGATGAACGAGAAATGGTTACCATTTATTTGGACTTGAACAAGACTCTGGGGACATCTTTTGTTCTATTGCCAGAAGTCAACGATGGCCATAACATTTGCTTCATGGGCGTGTTATGAAGGAATTCCTCTATTCGTGCTCGGCCAACACATACACAACTCAAGAGGAATTTAGTCGAACGTATTTGGCAAAATTTTGTGAATAAATAAAATCATTATGCCTAGTTTGGGTAACCTTATTATGTAATATTTTTCTAAGAAAAGTACAAAATTTCCATACGTACTCATTCTTACAAATTCAATTATGAATGATTGTTTATCATATTTGGTATATTTCACTCATAATCAAAATTTTTAAACATGGAATTGTACTAAAGTAAAATACATATCCGAACATAATTCTTGGTAAAATTAGCAGGCGCACATGCAATTCTCTTTTTGCCCAACGTGTGTGAAATAATGACTTTCTTGTATGCTAACATTTTTTAGTGTAGTATATCCATAATATTAACTAGAAAAAAAAAGCGCGGCGTCACGCCGCGCTAGCTACCGTGTGGACCGAAATAAAAGAGCCGAAAATTCGTGAGACGGTGTTTTTTTAAAAAACCGAGGACGGATGCGTAATTTAGGAGGAACAAAAAGTTTTTTTCGTAAAAAACAGGGACCTGTAAGGGCCTGTATGTAAATAAATAAGGACCTATACGTAAATAAAGAAACCGCGGGGGCCATCCCGTAAAAGTGCAGGGCTAAAAAAACTACTAAGGACCTGTTTGCGAGAAATAAGGACCTGTACGTAATTTCAAAAAAACTCGGGTAAACCCCTCACCCGACCGTACGCAGATTCTCTGGCGCACGCGTCGGGCGGGCGTTGGCGCGGGGCGGCCGGGCGGTGACGTGGGCTCGCGGCGTGGGCGGAATCCCCCCGGGAGTAAGAAGAGGAGTATTACGTAGGTGTGTCTATGTTATTGCAAAAAAAAGCAACACAATAGACCACAAAGAAATAATTTTTGTATTGATCAACATATCTTCAAGTGTCATATAAATGTAGGGATTTATATAGACAATTTATTATAAAAAATGTCTTTAATGTTATCTATAGAAAAGATAGAAATGTACTATAGACAGCAGCTGCTTGTACGTTCACACACCCTTAACATCCGACACGATATTTTCTCGCTTCATGCATGTCCAGCACCCACCAGTTCTCTTTCCTCAAGGTTGGTTGGCTAGATGCTTGCAGAGAATATATATATCGTGTGATATCCTCTCATACGGTGTTAACATTGTATTACTTATGTATACAATTTTTAAAAAATTCTAAAAAAAATGAAGATATAGGAGAGGACATATTTTACATATATGTAAAATTTCATGATCAAAATCAATTGCATTTGAAAGATATGGAAAAACAAATTATGTATGAATAGTGATTTTCTACTGTTCATTTCATTGCTCGTCAATTTCATATCTTCTAAATACCATCAATTTTGATCTTAAAATTTTATATAGTTGTAGAATATATCATCTTCTGCATCTCCTAATTTTTCTGAAATTTTTTGTAAACTTGTATGTATAGATAATACATAGGTAGTACTCTAAGAGAGGATAACATGGTACATTCTCTCGTACATATATCGTATATGAACGGCACTGTGTGTGCATACGCGATCTTGCAAAACCGAGCCAGAGTGTGTGCAGTAGCTTTTAGCTGCATGGTATGCCACGTTCGTCTCTGAATCTGCAAACGACCGTTCTGTTGGGCTCTCTTGAGTTTGTTATCGTGTCTGTCACATGTGAAAAATATATGAACACATAATGAAGAGACTAGATTTAACAATCAATTGCCATCAATTACCAAACTTCACCATTAACACATAATGGAGAGACTAGATTTAACAATCTTCCTTTTTTTAGTAATTCATAACAATCTCAACAAAATATGAGATAAAGATTGTATTTACAAGTACACAACACTTGTATGCTCTAAGATAAGCTTTTTATGCAAAGTTTATTTATCCGGTTGTCATTAATCATCCAACCATTAACACATAATAGAGAAGTTAAATGACAACTCGATTGCAAATGAGTATATATAAACTACACAAGCTATATATACTCAAAGGATGTATTTCACGGTAAAGATCCTAAATATACATATTAAAGGAAACATGGATCAATACTTATGGAACATCAAAATATACAGTGAATTCTCCCTAAATGTGTGCATACAAGTATATATAATGAAGACATATGCACATATTCATTCTAGACTATTTGTGGAGTTTAATCTATATTTTGGATCCAAGGAATGCATTAATATATGAGAATATGATCTCGAATGCATATCTCTTATGGTTTTCACCTTTTCATTCAAATGGGACTAAGTAATACCATAATCAATAGCCAAAGTTAGTCTCATAAATGCATTTGCCATTACCACCGAAATCTCATAATAGTATTTGTCATCATCACCAAAACCAGCTTAAGTGGAGCTTGATCTTTCAGCGGTGTAGCCTCAGCTAATATATATACGGGAAAGCTGGAAGTCTTGGTTCAAGAGAGAGGAACGGGAGGCTCAGGTAACGACAAAGTCAAGACGGGTGTGGGAGTTGGTGCTCCAGCCCAGGCAAGCGTGTAAGGAAGGATGAGATCGGTCCAGGTGCGAGGCACGGCAAACATCGAATTGTACGAGGCTTGGGATGAAGCAAGTATAAGTGGTAGGGCGGTGACGGCCTAAGAAGGAACGACGTGCGAGAGTGCATGTAAAAGGAAGAAGCGGAAGCAAGAGAGAAGATCAGCTTGATCAAAATGGAGAAACAAGATTAATGAGGTGATTGTTAAGTTAGTAATCTTGTTTAGTTGTATTTGAGTTGGTTTTGCTGTGTACGTATACGAGTTGAGGTCGTATCTGAGTCCGGAGTAGTCACCAGTTCATATACGAGCCAAAGTCAATGTCTTTAGTCATCGAGTAGTATATAAGTAGAGGCAGCTATGTAACATGAGCAATGTAAGAAGCAAACAGTAGATGAGAAATAAAGAGAACTGAGGGCAGGTACTCTAGAGAAAACAATTCTCATGAGTCTTGGCTGTTTCAAGTGCACATTACGTAAAGCCATCAAGGAGCAATAGCTCCATCGCACAAGGCATCTGCGGTAGTTCCTGAATGACGCGACGA
Organism: Bonia amplexicaulis; assembly: GCA_036346245.1. Classification (NCBI taxonomy): domain Eukaryota; kingdom Viridiplantae; phylum Streptophyta; class Magnoliopsida; order Poales; family Poaceae; genus Bonia; species Bonia amplexicaulis. The sequence goes on along the minus strand of CM070746.1, from coordinate 13,849,326 downwards.
CAGTGATTGATTCGAAAAAAATTGCAACAGCTATTAATTTTTAGTCCAAATAAGCGGCACCTTTTGAGTGTTGAATGGCGGCAACGCAATCCCTAACCCACAGCAGACAACCTAGATGATAATTTTGGCATCCTCCTCTCATGAATCTCTTACATTCGTAGTCACACGTCCACAAGTACTCGGAGCAACCAAAAATCCAAAAAAAAAAAGGGACAGAGAAACCCGCCTCGTACCTGTGCGAACAACTGTAACAAAAATACCCAAATCGAACAAAAAGATCCCGAAAAACGAAAAAGAAAAACCTTTTCTTCATTTCCCCCTCCACTCGTAGCGGGAAGAGGAGGGGCTTCCCCAGCAGCGAGCAGCGGCTTCTCGAAAGGAGCGAAAATACTCGCGCCAATTGGGAGGCATGGGCGCCAACGGCCACCCGCCGCCGGCGAGCGCCGCCGCGCAGAACGGGTCCCACTCCTCCTCTGGCGGCGGCGGAGGGGGAGCAAACCCTAGCTCCGGCGGCACCGCGGCGGCGCTCCGGCACGACCCGGGCCTTGCGCGGGAGTGGTCGCTGGAGGAGCAGGCCATCCTCGACGAGCTGCTCGTCAAGTGAGTCGCCGGTTTGGGAGTTCGGCAATTCGGTTTAGGTGGAGGGCTTGGGTTCTGACTTCTGACTATTGGTTAGAATTGGTCGATAATTTTGAGTAATTAAGTAAGATCGTAATCGTATAGGCGTAGATTATAAGGTACCACGGCCTCTTTCGAGGTTCAGATTAAGCAAACTTCTTTCTTCTCAGTTTCACATACGAATGCTTCATCTTCCAATGTTAGTGGTATTTGGACTAGTGGGTGATGTTCTGAGAATATTTTTCCTTTCGCCCTTTGTTCCCTGTCCGTTTAGACTTGCTTTATTCTGTCACACTGTATATTAGGCGAATGCTAGCGTAGTACAGCTCCTATTCGCGAGGCACCGAGGCGCCTTGTTACCATGAAAATGACAGTAGAATCAAGATTGCATTTTTGGCTTGCAAGTAACATCGTTTTGACAAAATTATGAGGGGCACCAGGGGTCTGTTAACCGCGTAGGCCTTTATTTCTGCACCTTACGGTTCCATTGATGTTCCTTGGTATTTGCTCTCAGGTATGCATCTGATGCACCTGTCATTCGTTATGCAAAATTAGCCATGAAGTTGCCAGAGAAAACAGTTCGAGATGTGGCCTTGCGGTGCAGATGGATGAATGTGAGTAATAGACTTGGCATGCATCTTCTGCATGCCTAGTATCATGGCGCCTGGTCTCTTTACTGGGTTTCAGCAATGATTTGAGGTTATGCATCACCTGCAGAAAAAGGAGAGTGGTAAAAGAAAGAAAGAGGACCACAGCTCGACGAAGAAAAGCAAGGACAAAAAGGTTTCTCTCATCGTTCCATTTTCATGACTATTATAATGCAGGCTGGAAAATTATACTGTAAATTGTAATAAGTTCACAAATACCAAACATCTGGTTGCACATAGTTTGGAATGTCGTTGAATGGTTCCTCCAAATTGGCTAATGTGTCATAGTGATAGTTTTCCCTAGGAAGAAATCAGGACCATCTCTTTCAAAACTCAAGCGTATTATATCTACTAGTATTTGTTAGATAATCAACAATCCAGCATTGCAAACACATATGTCAAGTCAATCTGGTTCTGTTAAACCATCCATATTATAAATGAAAGTATGTTACATTCCGTTGACAGCAGTACAGAGTAGGAGGCAGGCCATCTCTCTGAACGTGAATGAAAATCAGTGTTGGTTTCAGTTTGGAACATAGAACATTGTTCGCAATATAAGTTTTTAGGCCATGAATTCGAGCTTGGAGATGAAAAATGTGCAAGATACATCATTTTTTAAGATACATCATTTTTTAAGTGACTAGTTTAATTTTGTAAATGCAACCTGGCCCTTGCTTTATTGATTTTGAACCCCATAACCTGAGAAACGTGGCATGTTAATTTGTATATGTGAAAGAATTTAGTATTTCATAGCAATGCCTGCACTTGGGTATTTTTAATAGCTCTGCAGTTTTTTCTTTTCCTTTTTTTCCGGAGAATTCATGTTTCTGCACTTGGCACCTTGCTCTGCTATGTTTTATTTTCTACAGCTGGTATCAAATAACATGAAGTCCATTTAAAACTTTTGGTTTCTTATGATTATATTTATTTGAAAGCATACAAATAATGGTGTTTGGCTTCTTTTAAGGGTGGTAACTCATCAAGCCAAATTTTATGTTCTTTGTAACATTTATCTTTCTGCTCTGTTGTATGTGTGAGTGTGTAGCTAATGCATGTTGTTTTTGATAAGCTTTATGCTGACAGACATTCATTGCTGCAGGACAAGGTTTCAGATTCTTCAATGAAACCACCTGTTCATACAGCTGGAAGGCCAAATGTTCCTCCATACCCACTTCCAGCTCTTCCCAATGATGACGAAATTTCATCCAATGGTATGTCATATTGATGTTCACTGAATCATTTCTCAGTTCAGTAGATTCCATATGTTTTGTTGAACTTTGTTGAACTCTTTAGTTCGGTCTCTTTTTTTTGCTGCAATGTTGGACTGTGTATGTGTTGCATGAAGTGTAAAGTGATAGCCTGCTCATTTGTGATAAATATTTTCATATCATTGATAATAATCACATTATCCATCACTGTAATGTGCTTAAATCCAAAAAATCGTTATGATATGCCTAAATTGGTTGTGCTATACCATTGACACCACATGATTCAGTTGTCAACATCCTGGTTGACCAATCATGTGGAGCCAGATGGTTCCGGGCAAATGTTTGAACTGCAGACGGAAGTTGTGTATTGGCATTTGCAGTTCCCTTTGGTAGCTAACATTTCGTGGCAGATGTTGGCTTTTGCTGATGTCTCAATCATCATCAGACATTGGTTATTGGAATCTTGGTCACATAAGTTTCTCCTATATTGGATTCGGATCCATTGATTCAAAGAATAAAAGTTTTGATTCCTCACATTTTGGTGAGAATTGTTTGGTGTGTTCTTCTGAAAATTATTATTATTCTATGGTCTGTTTGGATGCCTGAGATCGGAATTGTTCAGTGAAATACTGGAATGATGATTCCAGACTCAATTCCACCAAGGTGTTTATATCATGCGTGTTTTCTTTTCTCCCCTTGATAGTGGGTGTTAGGAGAATAGCCTGGTCCAGGATTCTCATGCACCGCATGTCATCTCTTTGCATTTGCAAATTCTAAGTCCAACAATATTGTGGGAATCTACATATATATGTAGACTCTTATTGCTTGGAATATATTTTCGAGCTGTTTTTCTATTCTATGCATTTTTATTTTGAAGATCAATTCTTCTTGAGATTTCAAATGCCGTGACTATTGGCATTGATGGCCTAGATACCAAGTTGCTGAGTTCTTTCTTTTTATTGTCTTTCTACAGCAATTGGAGGTCCAACAGGAGAACTCCTCGAAAGTAATGCCCAGGTTCTGAGTCAAATTTCAACAAACCTTAGCACAATGCAGGTATTCATTTATTTCAAGATGGTTTTCTTGGTGATGATTTATGCAAATGAATATTCTCTTTATGTTATGTGGGGTCAAACCTACCACCGTAGGTGCACCAACCAGGCGGCAGCAGCCCCACATGCAGACGCATGAAGATAAGTTTCCATGTGACTTCATTAGGATAAATCTGAGATTGATTCGGTTATTTCGGAAGTGATCCTTCTGATCGCATTTAGTTTGTTAAGTGATCCTTCTGATCGCCTTCCTTATCTGTAACACCTCTATTTATAGGAGAGGTGAGCATTGCTTAGGATTCATAAAAGAAATAAGGAAGTCTCTATTTCATATCCCTCTTCTCTATTCTCCATCCTCTCTCTACTGGCGGCCAGGAACTCAGGGTTCCTGATCTCAACAACCTAGTATCAAGGATGTCAGGCTCTGATTCCGGCGATGACACCGCCAACTCCTTGGCGACTATCCTGCAGACGCTCGGACCAATGCAGAATCAGATCGCGGAGGTTATGCAGCAGATGACCGATCTGCAAGCCCAAGTCGACGACTTGGCCAAGCAAGGCGTTGTCACCAATGCACACCTCACTGTCCTGGAGAAGAAGCTTGGGGATGGCCTAGTGCAACTGGAAGGGCTCCTTCCCAGCCCGCCCACCATCGCCGTCTCATCACCATCTTCCCAAACTCCACCAACAAAACCCACCACCACTCCGTCATCCATGATCCCACCCACCTTTGCTATACCAGCGGCCACCGCTCCCATTAATTTTGCAACTCCCAATACTTCCAACTCCAACATACTACCACCTTCCACCTATAACCCATCCATACTAGCGCCGCTAACTCCAACTCAAAGAATTCCAGGACAAGTTCCTGGCCCTCCTCTGCCGTGCCGATGCACTCACCACCTGGCAGTAGGTCCAACTCTTCACGTCTGGCCTCGGTGACCTCATTCGCAAGGACGTTGAACTACAGCACCCGAAGAATCTCCAAGTCGCAATGATCCTTGCTCGTGCCTATGAAAAGCGAGCGAGGCCACTGCCGGCAACACGTTCGCGTCACCCACTCAATCCAGGCTACCGTGGTTCCTCAGGGCCGCCCGTCCATTCCTCTGCTCGCCGGATCAATACTGTCAGACGGCGTTCCCTCCCAACTCCTCGTGTCCAAGCGTGGGTCAGCGGCCCAACCGGTCGTGTCACCGCCTCACCGCTTCCGAGTTGGCCGACCAGCATGTGAAGGGTCTTTGCTACAATTGCAAAGAGAAGTTTGTTGTCAACCACCGCTGCAAAGAACCACTCATCACCTACATCGACATGGGGACTGATACAGTGGTCTTCGATGGCACCATCTCCTACGACGTCGGCGACGTCAATGAGCAGGACCCCAACATCTCCTTGAATGCCCTCACGGGCATTCAATTTGGAGACACAATGCAGCTGCGGGTTTGGGTGGGCACACACGAGTTCACCACTCTGGTTGACTCGGGCTCGACTCACAATTTCTTCCGTGCCGCTGCGGTCAAGACAGCTAGGACGTCTCTGACACCTTGCCATGGCCTCACTGTCGCTATGGCAAATGGCGAGTGGCTGCCATGCATTGGCGTATGCCATGGCCTTCTTCTCAACGTGGGCGACAAAGCATTCTGCATCAATGGCTACACTATCGCTTTGGATGGGTTTGATGTCGTGCTTGGCGTCCAATTGTTGCACTCCCAACCTCTGGGATTTCAATTTGCTCACCATGACATTCTGGCATGGCGATCACCGCGCCACTTGGCAGGGTGTGCTGGCTCCTCGCCACCTGCGCACTTTGTCCTGTGATGGTTAGGACTTGCTCAGTGACCTTTTGGACGATTTCACCGACTTCATCGCCGCCGCGCACTCATGATCATCTGATTCACATGTGGCTTGACAAGGCTCCGGTCTCGGTCCGGCCATACCGCTATCCACACCATCTCAAGGACGAACTGGAGCGCCAAGACTAATGCATCATCCAACGCAGTACTTCGGCATACTCCTCACCGGTTCTCCTTGTCAAGGAGCGTGACGGTTGCTGACGATTTTGCATGGATTATTGTGCCCTCAGCGAGTTGACTGTCAGGGATAAATTTCCTATTTCAGTGGTTGATGAGTTGCTGGATGAATTAAAGGGTGCATGTTTCTTCACCAAGCTCGACCTCCGTTTTGAGTACCATCAAGTTCGTATGCACCCGAATGACATTACCAAGACAACATTCTGCACCCACGAGGGCCTTTTCGAGTTCCTTGTCATACCATTCGGCTTGACAAACGCGCATGCAACCTTCCAGGCTCTTATGAATGACATTCTTCGACCTTTTCTTCAACAATTTGTCCAGGTTTTTTTTTGACGACATTTTGATCTACAGTTCGTCTTGGTCCGAGCACCTTCGTCATGCTCGCGTGGTGTTCCTCCTCCGGCAGTACCATCTGTTCTTGAGGAAATCTAAGTGTATCTTCGGTGCTTCCTCAGTGTCCTACTTGGGGCACATTATTTCTATGAATGGCGTCGCCATGGATTTGGCCAAGGTGTAGGCCGTCACTGACCGGCTGGCGGCACATATGACAAAGGCGCTCCGTGGATTCTTGGGCCTTACGGGCTATTACCGCAAGTTCATTCGTGATTTCGGCCCCAGCGTGGTGCCCCTCACCAAGCTGCTAAAAAAGGAGGCATTCAGTTGGTCTTCGGAGGCGGAGGCGGCATTCCAAGCACTTAAGGCTGCCCTCTCGATAGCACCAGTGCTGTAAATGCCAGACTTCTCCAAGCCATTCATCGTGGAGTGTGATGTGTCAGGATCAGGCTTTGGCGCCATCCTCCACGAAGGCGACAGTCCCCTCGCTTTCTTCAGCAAGTTGATCGCACCATGCCATGCCAAATTGGCTACGTATGAGCACAAACTAATTGGCTCGGTGTAGATGGTTCTTCATTGGCGGTCGTACATTTGGTGTCATCCATTTGTGGTTCACACCGACCAATACAGCCTCAAGTACCTGCTTGACCAGCGCCTCTCCATGATTCTGCAACATTATTGGGTTAGCAAACTTTTGGCTTTGATTTCTTAGTGGAATTCTGGCCCGATCGCCTCAACACTGTGGCAGATGCCCTGTCCAGGAGGGGGACACTTTGACAAACGAGCTCTTCACCCTGTCTACCCCAAGCCTTGACATCTTCTCCGAGCTTCGCCATAAGGTGACCACCGACACCGAGCTTGCTGCCCTCGCAACCAAGATAGCAGCCTGTTCCCTGGGTGCACCTTGGGGCTTGCTCGACGGCCTTATCACCTACGCCAGCCGAGTGTACGTACAACCATCCTTGCCATCCTCATCGGCCATCTTGGAGTCCGCCCACAACTCGGCCCACAAGGGTGTTCAGAAGACGCTTCATCAACTGTGCCACGACATCCACACTCCTGGCGCCTGTGCTGTGGTCAAGGATTTTGTGCGCATGTGCCTCATCTGTCAGAAGAACAAGACCGAGTACCTCCACCCTACCGGCCTTTTGCAACCATTGGACATCCCATTGCAGCTGTGGTCGGACATAGCCATGGACTTCATCGAAGGTTTGCCCAAGGTACATTGGACTATGGGATGTTGATCATTCTTTCAGTTATTGATCGGTTTACCAAGTATGCCCATTTCATCCCTTTGGCGCATCCGTACTCCGCTAGCTCAGTGGCCTGAGCTTTCTTTGACAACATTGTGAATCTCCATGGTATCCCTACATCCATTGTAAGTGATCGGGATCCCATCTTTACTAGCAACTTCTAACAAGAGCTCTTCTGCTTGACCAGTGTCCGCCTTCACATGAGCTCGGCCTACCACCCACAGTCCAATGGGCAAACCAAGGCCGTCAACAAGGTGATAGCTATGTATTTGAGGTGTCTCACGGATGATCGTCCACGACACTGGCTTGATTGGTTTCCCTGGGTTTGAGTATTGCTACAACACGGCTTTCCACTCAACCCTCAAAACAACACCGTTCCAGGTGGTGTATGGCCATGCCTCCCCTTCATTGCGCACATACAAGGCAGGCGACGCTAGTGTCCAGGCAGATCCTTGACCGCGATGAGCTCCTACACAGCGTCCACGAACACCTCTTGCATGCCCAACAACATGCAAATCAGTACCACGACAAGCACCACCGCGAGGTTGTTTCGACATTGGTGATTGGGCCTGGTTGTGCCTCCACCGCCATGCTTCTTCTATCAACACCACCACTAAAGGTAAATTGGCTCCACGTTATTATGGGCCTTACCAAATCTTGGAAAAAATCGGCTCGGTCGCCTACCGAATTGCACTGCCTGACGGTACCCGCCTCCACGACATCTTTCATGTCGGCATCTTGAAGAAGTACCATGGCGAGCCACCAATAGCCCCACCTGATCTTCTAGAGATGCAACATGGTCGTCTAATTCCAGCTCCTCTGTCCGTTCTTAAGGCCCGCTTGCGGCGTGGTGTCCATCATATGCTTGTCCAGTGGCAGGGCCATTTGGCAGCAGATGCTTCCTAGGTCCTGTTGGACAAGTTCAAACCAGCCTATCCAGATTTTCAGCTTGCAGACGAGCTGCTTTGTGAGGAGCGGAGAGATGTTATGTGGGGTCAAACCTACCGCCGTAGGCGCCAATCAGGCGGCGGCAGCCCCACATGCAGGCGCATTAAGATAAGCTTCCATTATACTTCATTAGGATAAATCTGATATTGATTAGGTTATCTCTAAAGCGATCCTTCTGATCGCATTTAGATTGTTAAGCGATCCTTTCGATCGCCTTCCTTATCTGTAACACCTCTATTTATAGGAGAGGTGAGCATTGCTTAGGATTCAGAAAAGAAATAAAGAAGTCACTATTTCCTATCCCTATTCTCTATTCTCTATCCCCTCTCTACCGGCGGCCAGGAACTCAGGGTTCCTGATCGCAACACTCTCTGGTCCAAAACCCTGTAATTTTCCTTTGATTTTCTTTTGTTACATCTAGCATGTATACTAGTATTATTTACTTGTGCTTAATTATTTCTTCTGCAGATACAGGATAACATCTCTCTTCTGTGCCAAACTCGAGATAACATACTCAGGGTCTTGAAAGAGTATGTTTCTGAACCCCTTGTTTTGTTGAATTTGGAAAAGTTTGAAATGATGAATTCATGTCATCCATTCAAGCCTTTTCTTATTATTTGCTAATTTGGTATCATTCTTTAGATCTTTTAATTAGTAATCGCAGATTAACTTGTTTCAGCGCATACAAGGAAAAGGAAAATGATGTATGTAGAGTCTGGTCATTTCTTTTGCCATGGGCATTGCATCATATGTGGCCATTAGAGTTTGTCAGGACATTTCTCTTTACAGTGCTGGGGAGTCTATTGAACAGCAAAAAATTCTTCTTCTATTCATTTTCCCGAGCTGACAATCTGTAGTTTGGTCTTACACAGCAGATGGATGTCTTATGTAGATTCATCTGCTAGTCATTGTCTCTACCGTTGTTACAGGAAACTTAAATCCAAGATTCTACCAGAATTTCAAACACACAAAGATCTGTCTCGTTAATCTGATCCATTCTTGGTGCTAGTATGCTCTTCAGCCTAAAAAAATAACCAAATACTTGCACCCCCATGAAGATGCCAATATTTTTTTCCCTATCCAATCTATATTTTATCTGTATAAAGTTCTTTGAGTCAAATTTGTTTAACGGTTATAAGATTATGATTCTCATGCAACATACTTGCAGGATAAACGATGCTCCAGAGATCATGAAGCAGATGCCACCACTACCTGTGAAGATAAACGAGGAGCTGGTCAACTCTATGCTCCCCAGGCCAACTGTGCCTATGCAGTAGTGATAGAGAATGAACATATCCTCCTCAAGTCTCAAGAGCCCTTTAGGTAGACAGCTAAAATAAAAATGCCAGGCTTGGTCCCTGTTCGTTCATTTTGTAGCTCATTTCTCTCACCTTTTCATTTTTACATTTTCCATCTAGATGTTGATCTTCCAACTGTTCTCAGGTCAGTCGGTTGGAAAATGTACCAAACTACCAAGGGTTGCTTCTACAGCAGTATCAGCGTCCAACTCTGGCATGTTTGTAATATATAGCTGGTTAGCCTAATATGATGGAAAGGGAGTAGCCTTAGCTTAAATTGTAAAGTGCAGTTTTCTGTTAATTCAGAAATCCTGTGTACATCGCAGTAGGAAGTAAGGGACTGTGTGTTTGATGCCTAATTAGCTTAAATTGTAAAGTGCAGTTTTCTGTTAATTCAGAAATCCTGTGTACATCGCAGTAGGAAGTAAGGGACTGTGTGTTTGATGCCTAATTTTGCTAATGTTAGATATTTTCATGTGATGCGTAATTTTGCCACGCCATAGCGAGATACAATGTGCACGGTTGATGTTGTACCCAAGAGGAATGAAATACTAACCGAATGCTTCGAAGACCATATTGCGCCTCACAAAGAAATTTTAGATATTTTCTTTGATCAGTTACTACATTGTTAAAAAAAAGTTGTAAAAACAGGGGGCAGTTTCTGCATTGATCCCTTACCGTAAAATGTTCTCTTGGTTCACCGTAAGATACACATCTTACTTGTATATGCTTAAGAATGGGAGTGAGCTAATCAGCTCGAGTCTCTCGTTCCCTTTTTGTTAACACCGAATAATTTTTTTGGTTTAAAAATATGGCGAAGGAATTTTAAATTTTCATTTATCAAAACCGGACAACTGTGAACACTGTCCACACGTCAGATTGATCCCTAAGCAGGTTTTTCACATAGCCTGCTCTCACGGGATCCTCAAAAAAAAAAAAAAATTGCCCACCTTAATCTCAACCATATTTCTGGTGGAGTTCAGCTTCAACATCTTAGAGAAACGAGCAGAAAGAAGGTCCAGCTTGTCAATACAAGCAGCTCTCTAGGAAGAAAGGACAAGACCTTCCTAGGAAAACAGAATTTCTACGCTGTGTTTAAAAGAGCTTAAGTTTCCAGTTGTTTTTGGGTCCGTTTGGAACGCAGAGGAAGGAAGGAACCACTCTAATTTCTGCAGGAATAAAAAGAAATTGTCAGCGTTCCAAACGGGCATTAAACTGAAGCCGAAGCTGGATCGATGTTCCAATTCCATATTGTGGTGTGATTTGTGAAGCAGCTAAGAGTCCAGAAGCTTCGGACGTTTCCAAGAAGCCCGTCAGGGGTCCACCTTCCGGACGAATGGCCGAGCCCGGCGCTGCTGGCCCCTACTCAGCGCGCATCTCGGCCAGATCAGAGGCCCAAAAAATGACCCATTTTTTTTAGTTTATAGTTTATGACTTCCTCTAAATAAATAAATTAAATGACTTCTTCATCATCTTTTCAAAATGACTTGTCAGAATATGCTTTTTAAAGCAGCTTCTCGGTATTCGGTTTGTTATATAAACACCCACTCTGGTATATAAAAACCCGTGCTTGTAAAACATCGTCGGATAATCGATTATTTGCCCTGAAGTTGAAGAGCTATTGGTATAATGCACTCTATTATATTGTAATAGAGGTTTTGCCCCGAATTTCATATATCATTTTGTTAGTTTACCCCTTTTTGAATTTTTAACTGTATTTAGAGAGGAAAAGACTGGATTGCCCTTGCCATAGCTGCGCTTCGACTAGGCTCACGCTCGCCAGCCTCAAGCTGCTCGATGACGCGCACCTCAACACAACACCATCTGCCTCTCCCGCAACCTCCCCGTCCCAACCTCCGCTGCCGGCTGTGCGCTCTACGCCTCCCCCGTCGCGCTCGACGGAGCTTCTCCACCCAGTTCGCCTTCACCGTCACCACCCTCAACCCCTCCACCGTCGGCGGGGGACTTGCCTTCATCGTCGCCACCCGAGTTCGACAAGCAGGGCAGCACGGAGATGCACATCGTCGAGTGGTAGACCTTCTCGTCCTCGTCCCTGTCCCCATTGCCGTCCAAAATGCCTCATCCGACGCAAGCACCTGTTTCCTCGAAGGTTGCTCTCCCTCCGTCGAGTGCCAATCCGATGCTTCCCTCACCCTCGCAGCTCCCAAGAGTCACGTTGTCGCCCGCAGTGATGGTTTTGGCGCCGACCAGCTCGATTGCGGCCGGTCGCTCCCTAACCAACGCCGACGTCCTCCGGTTCAGCGCGTGGTGAAGGCCATCAGCGTTGTCGTCCACGGTGTGACACCTCGGAATTAGGTCCATAATAGCCTATATATATGTGTGTATATAAGAATATGGGTTAGTTCCATCTTACTAGTTTAGCTTGAAAAATACTAACATATAAACCTAGAACTTTCAATGGTAGTAAACTTCGGTTAACCGCTTTACACAAAACGGGTACGAAAGTGTAAACATGTTGGTACGTATGTGTGACATATCCAAAATAAAGTTAGGTCTAAGCCGGTTTGGACCCTAGGACGTTGCAAATAGTATCAGAGCCGACTATCGCGGTTGCATTAGCGCGTGCGGGTCAGGGGCACGGGCATATGGCGCATGGTGCGTGTGCGCCTAGAGTGGACACACGACATGTCATATGTGCTGGCACTGAACGCGCGGACATGTGTCAAGAGGAGAGATCCTGATCATTTGTCCTATGTGGATATGTTGGATCGACGAGGACATCGGGTCCTTTAAGTAGAGTGTATATGACACCTCGGCCCCTGTAGAATTAGGCTCATGATGGTCCATATATGTGTGTGCACATGAAGGTGTGGGCTATTTCTACCTTACTAGTTTAGCTTGAGAAATACTAACATATAAGTGTAGGACTTTCAATAATAGTAATCTCCGGTTAACCGTTTTGCATAAAACGAGAACGAAAGTACAAACGATTTGCTATGTGTATATAATTTATCTAAAATAGAATTAGATCTAAGTTGGTCACGCGAGAGCTCAAGGAGCAAGGCGCGGATAGTGTGTCGACCGTCGTATGGTTCTCCTGTCCATCGCCAGTGAGATGGAGGGAGAAGTGGAGAGAGATCAGGGGAGGTGGTGGGCAGTGTTGGCTTAGAACACAGAAACAGTTGAGAGAGATTTCTAGTGATAGTTAGAAGAAAAGGAAGGGTAAGAGCATTACGATCGATTCATCTCGAGTATAAGCTCCGTTACAATATAATAGAGCGTATTTTACAAGAACACATTAACTTTTGAGCAAATAATCAATTATCCTTTCTTTTACTCCGCGGAGTCAATGCCCCGGTCAAAGCTCAACGAGAGCATGGCTTCCTCCTGCCCCTCCTAGCTCCCCCTCTCCTCGTCTCCCTGCCTCTCCGCCGCTAGCCGCCGCCGCACCACCCCTCAGGCGCCCGCATTCCCCTCTCCGTGCCCAGACCCCCCGGGCCCCATGGACCCGGCCGCCTCCACCTCCACCGCGGCGTCGCGCGACGTCGCCGCGATGCCGGACTTCCCGCCGCGCCGAGCGGAGAGGCACCGCCGCGCGCAGTCGGAGATCCTCCTCGGGGGCGCCCTCCCCGACGACCTTGCCTTCGATGCCGACCTCGGCGTCGTTGGGGAGGTCGGGGGCGACGAGGACGATGAGGACGAGTACGAGGATGACGAGGAGGGGGGAGGCGGCGGCGGCAGCCGGATGTTCGAGATGTTCCTCGACGCCGGTGGGAAGCTCGCCGAGCCGCTGGAGCCCGCGTCGCACCCCTCGGTGCCGCAGCCGCCCCTTCCGCCCGCTCGGCCGCGGCACCAGCACAGCATGTCGATGGACGGCTCCACGTCCCTGGCCTTCGCCGCAGCGGGGGTGGCCGGAAGGGCCGCCGCGGACGCCAAGAAGGCCATCTCCGATGCCAAGCTCGCGGAGCTCGCGCTCGTTGACCCCAAGCGCGCCAAGAGGTGAGACGACTAGCCTAAGAGCAGGAGAAGTGAACCGACCCCCTTTGCTTGAGACTTCGGTTCGTGTGTTGTCACCTTTGTAGTATTCTCGGTTGGTACGAATTTGGGGAATAGGATATTGATTGCGGCGTTTGACAGGGACTGATTAACCGACGAGCGTGTTACTAATTTTAAGGAAAGCCGCCTCCTCGAAAAGGAGTCACAGGAATAAGTTTGTGAAAGGGAAGAAAGTTGTGGAATCTGGAATCATATGTTTTTTTAGCGAAGAGGAATCATATGTTCAAACGAGACCTTACTGCTTCTTCTGGTCTTATTGATCAAGCATTCAAACAGAATATGGTGCCAAGGACTGTATCACTGGGGAATCGCAATTTGGTTCTGAATAGGTTCAGTAAAGTGTAGTACTTAAAATGTAACGAAGCTAATAGGAAAGATATACGGGTCCTTTTTGTTCTTAATCTTACCTCTAGGGTGTGATATGCACGTTAACATAGGTTGACGGTGATGTGAGTGAGCACTTCATTTTCCGTCAGTAAGAACAAACTAGCCCTTATAGCTGGTTTAGTAGTGAATTAGAGAATATCTTTGTATGCGAATATGTGATGTCATTGTCAGTAGAAATTTTATATTTGAATTATCTGCATCCCCTTTCTTGGAGGAAGGCCACAGCACAGCAGATAGCTTTTTCACTGCAGTTTAGTATTTTTAATCTTTTTCATCAGCAGTAATTTAGTACAAATTTTGCACTATATGTAAGTTAGTCTCTTCAAATTACAAGAATATTTTTTTCAATCTGATTGTTTGTCACAGCAATCCAGATGTGCCTTTGTTGTGTAATTTGATTTGACTCCAACTATTTTGTTGCACTTATGTGATGGTACTTAGATTAATTTCTCTTAACTTTTACTTCGTTCAAACATTTTAGGATATTGGCAAACCGTCAGTCAGCTGCTAGATCAAAAGAAAGAAAGATGCGCTACATTGCAGAGCTTGAGAGAAAAGTACAGACTCTCCAAACAGAAGCAACTACACTATCAGCTCAGTTGTCCATGTTACAGGTTCTTTTTTTTTTACTTTACCTTACCACAAGTTCTCACACATGAATATAAGTTAGATGGTTTACACTTGGGTTTGGAGGTTACACTATCAGCTCAGTTGTCCATGTTACAGGTTCTTTTTTTTTTTTACTTTACCTTATCACAAGTTCTCGCACATCGATATAAGTTAGGTGGTTTACACTTGGGTTTGGAGGTTGGTTTGGCTGACAATTGTACTCAATCAGTCAATCTCATGAACAGTCAACACAAATTGTAAATGTTTAGGTAGTTCAATGCTTGCCTATGCTTTCATGTTTTTTTAGAATTTAATTAGAATTTCCAACTGTTGTCACTGTTTGCTTGTTCAGTTGTTGAATGTTTTGCCAATTTTGTCTGTTAGACTACCTTTTCTGTCTGCATAGGGTTACTAAATTTGTAGATTATTCAACATGTCGATATATGTTCGATGTATAACTAGTGAAGGTGTTGGACATAGTACAGATTGTTTTTTTATGAGTGACAGTAGGGGAGCCCCCTACTGTGTGTGTATGAAAAATACATTATACTCCCAGTAGTTACTCCCACCAATGAAAAAGGTTATATGTATAGAAAGAAGGGAAAGAAAAACAAGAAGTTACAACCCTCTAGGGGCAGCCCATCAATGTATTGTTTCTAGCCAATCTATGATAATTTGTCTACACTCGTCCTTAACGCGGTGCACATGCAATGCGAATAGTACAGCTTGTTATGGAAATATTGATGATTTGTACTTTGTTTTCTGTTTGTTTGAGCAGTCATCAGGTGTTCCACAAGTTGGTGACATTTGATATATCATTACCAGTTGTAAATGAAGATTTTAAACTATTTGTGTCCTACAGATAGATACTGTTAATATATTGCATATTTTGTAGTTTTTCAAAGAACTCGCTCTTTGGTTTTCCATGAGCATATACTTGATTATCTGTATGATACAGAGTGATACCACTGGTTTAACAAGTGAAAATAGTGATTTGAAGCTGCGGGTGCAAACAATGGAGCAACAGGTCAGGCTGCAGGATGGTAAGGTTTTGTTCAAGTTCTCTTTGCATGATAAATTCGAAGTTAATAAAACAGATGTTTTGGAAAGAAGTGATGCCTTCATGCCACACTCATTTAACATTTTGTGCTTCTATAACTGCAAATTACTTGATGCTATTCCAAATTCTACATTTCCACTTATTCACTTGCGTACACTGAAAAATTCTAGTGTGGTATTCTTTTGGATTTTCTCCTAAACTTTTCTTTTTCATCATCTAGAGATCCAAGGGCTATTATTATTCTCTTCCTACCCATTTTGGCAGGGTTATATTAGCCTTTTGGCTATGTTAGAAAAGGGGAAAACATAAAACAAGATAAACATTCTTTGAACAATGTGAGCTGTAATTCAATGTAAACTAAGACTTAGGATGGCATTTTATTTAGAATTCAGATAGTTTATAGTACCTATGTTTTGGAAGTACAACAAAAGCTTATCGAAGAGGATTTTTTCCTATTATCTTTAGGATTGTAACTGTTCCTTGTTTTCTTGTAGCACTGAACGACAGACTAAGAGATGAGATTCAGCAGCTGAAGATTGCAACAGGACAGGTTAATGTGAACCGTGGAAAAATGGGAAACTTTGGTCTGTCCTTGTACGGAGTCAGTTCACAAAGTTACCAGCGCAGCCATATACAATCTCTTCTGGCTGCTCAGCAGCTGCAGCTGCAGCAGCTCCATATCCACTCCCAGCACCAGCAAGAAGAAGAGCAAATGCATTTGCAGCAGCAACATCTTAGCTCGGTCCAGCAGCAGCAGCTGCTGCAGGAGCCATTGCCATTGCCGGGCGATCTGAAGATGAAAGGAATTGCCACAGCATCCCATGCGCAAAATGCAGGCGCCTCTGATAGCCACGCTCTCAGGAGCGAACCGTGAGAATTGGCATAGGTACATGTCAGTTGTCAGTAATAATATTGTGTTGTACCTGAGTGAGTGACTCATGCGTAGGCTAACGCAGTATCTAGGCAAATTTCAAACTATCTAAACACTTGGATGTATGTAGCCTGTAGAATGTCGATCCCATTCAGTTGTAAGCTGTAGTACTAATGAACCAATCTGAGCAATTTACTAGGCCGAATGTTTCATCTGGAATTAACCATTTGTGTCTAAAACCATTCTTGGATGGGTGCAAGAGCAGTGACAGTGGTATTGTAAGCGTACACCTTTTCCCCCAAGATCAAGCTGAATCAAAGTGTTGCCACCTAAATCTAGCAATTTTTAGGGTGTAGGATAGAACCTTGAGACAAGAACAATAGCAAACGGGGATGATTACCAAGCTAATTGATGTTGGAGGCCACCATATTGAAAATCTCAGCGAACCGACCACAGTGACAAGTTGTTTGTTCGATTGAGTTTGGATGGAGAATATATGAGGCCACTGTAATTTGACGTTGATCAATATGCTTTGTATCGCCGTGTTGTTCAACAATTTCGACTTGCATCTCTTTTATCAACTTGCTATTGGTGGTGTCCTTCGCTGCTTCGTATTTCTTTGTCGATTTCGGCCAGTCTTGGTACACAAAGTAGCTGGTGTATTTCGATGTGGGGAAAAAAGTGCATGTTTCAGCTAAAAACAAATGGCCTCCCGCGGCCTGAACTCTGGCACGGGCGGTCCGCGCCGCCTAGTCCATTGGGCGCGACGGCGGGGGTTCGGGAAGTGCCGGCTAACGAACGGCAGGTTGGGGACGTGCGCGCCGTCAGGTGGTGCCGCGCTCACCACCGCTCCTGTCCGAGAGCGCGTGCCGGTGCCGCACGCCCGCCGCCCGCACAACCACCGCGTCCTCCTCCCTCCCTGCCACGCCCCTTCCGGCGCCGC
Source organism: Bonia amplexicaulis (assembly GCA_036346245.1). Lineage (NCBI taxonomy): Eukaryota > Viridiplantae > Streptophyta > Magnoliopsida > Poales > Poaceae > Bonia > Bonia amplexicaulis. Next base: position 13,832,052 of record CM070746.1, on the reverse strand, counting down.
GTGTTCGCGTTGTTGTGGTCAGTTCTAAGGTACGTTCGGTTGAGCTAAAATAAATTATTTTATAGTTAAAATTATACTGTAGTTAGTTAAACTGAGAAGCAGTTCTATTTATTTGTTCGAAAAAACTATAAACTGAGAAGAACGAGTCTATTGCTCTCAAATACGCCGTTCAACCAACCATGTGAGCTAGAAACAATGCTGTACTATGTCCCCAGAGTAACTCCTATAGCCAATTTGCTCAGAAACGACTCTCTCTCTTTGTACCGCTGCCTCGGCTCTCTCTCAGTCGTCGTCCGGGTAGCAACTCTTGATCTCGAAGGCGGCGACGGCGATCACCCACACGGCGACGAAGACGCCGTAGGAGGCGATGTAGGCGCTGACCTCCTGCGCGATGGACAGGCCCAGGAAGACGTTGCCGATGGCCAGCAGGATTGCCGCGCGGCCGATGTTGTGGTGGTACCAGTTCCAGAACCGCCTCACCTTGGACGTCTTGTCCGGCCGGGCGAGGAGCGCCGTCACCTACGGATCAAGCAATAGAGCCATGGTTAGTGAACGATGCATCCAGGTTTTGGACTCTGCGTGAGGGCATCACGGCAGAGGGATCGATCTGCCGTTTTCTTAGGGTCAACTTCAGTGCTTGTCAACTTGAAGCATTTGGCAATCAGAGCATAAACAATTGGGCATGGCTGTATGGAGATGGAGCTAGCTAGTTCAAAAAACATGCAACGCTACAATATGTATTCCAGCTCTAACCGGCTAAAAGTCTTTTGTTTCTGTCTTCCAACTTTTAGAAACCAAAAGTCATTTGAATACGTCGACTTCTTAATTTTGGCTTTTTTAATTTTTCTTTTTTTACTCTTTATTTATTTGTATTACATATAACGGTGTTTTTTCTTATTTTTTAATTAAATAATTTAGAAAAACTAATATTAATAATAGTACAATTTTAGCTAAAAACAAAAAACTGACAGTCCTTTGGAGTGCCCCCAACGAGGCTACACTGCAAATTCTAGTAGTAGTACTTCGTCTAGTCTCTATTTGTCAACGAGCATCGAAGCATCTATTCTGATGGCACGATTCGCAGGGCATTTGAATAGTAGCGCACTTAACTACTCCCAGGTCCTAATATTCGTAGTCAACTAGTACTAACCAACTTATAAAATTATAGCAAAGTTTCTTTCAACTTATAACGTATAGTTTCACTAGAACAAATAAATAAGATGATAACTTTGTTATCATTTTAAAATAGTTTATTAATATTTAATTCACTTATATAAATATTTATATTAAAATAAAAAAATCTACGCCATAGCCATAAGTCGGACTCGGCCTTATGGCACATGCCAATCCAAACGATGCGCATGTTACGTAGCCAAGGAGCAGAAAGTGGAGACAAGTTAGTCAGCATTTTTATTCAACTTCTCCCCCATGTTAGTTATAGAGATTAAGTTAATCTTATCTGACTCAACGAATGGTTTTTTTTCTCTACTGCATACGCATACCTGAAGAGAGGCCATGGCCAAGATGGCGATGCCGAGCGCCTTGTGCACGTCGACGTTCTTGAGCCCGTCCTCGTTGAGGCGGAAGCCGAGGACGATCGACGCGATGCCGACGGCGAGGCCGGCCACCTGGATGGCCACGTGGCTGTAGAACCAGTACGGGTCCAGCCGCCGGAAGTAGCGCGCGGCCATCATGCCGATCGGCATCAGCACTCCCCACCCCATCATCGCCAGCAGCCCGTGCTTCCTCTCCGGCGGAAACGTCGCGTCACTCGAACCACCGCCGCTAGAGGCCAACCCTGAACGAAACAAGCAAACTCTTGGTAAAAATGTGTAATTTTGCTGTGCTGACGCGCTGGAAACCAGAGAGCCTCCAATGACAAACGATGAAATACCGGAGGTGTAGTTGAAGGAGCGGGAGGCCATGCTCCGGTGCATCGGCAGGAGGAAGTTGGCGGACGGCAGGTTGCCGTCGGGGCCGGCGGAGTAGATCAGGTGCCGCTGCGGGAAGTCGGTGCTGAGTTGGAAGGCGACGTAGAGCCGGCCGGAGTGCGACACGACGACGGCCTTGTTCTTGACCAGCTTGAGGCCGCCCTTGTCCGGGGTGCACTCGTCGGAGCTCTTGCCGCCGAGGTAGTACTGCTTCACGGTGCCCTTGCCGTTCGACGACCATCCGACGACGGCGCTGCTCCCGACCATCAACCCCTTGCCGGAGAAGCCGACCGCCACGTAGGAGCCCTTGTCCGGCGCCGAGAGGATGAAGCTCCATTGGCTCTGCCCTGTGTTCTTGAACTGATGACACACAAGAAATTTGGATCGGATGACATTAGCTCACAGAAAATTGCTCCTCGACATGTTTTTCTCCATACCGTTTTCACAATTTTTAAAATATGACGATGATGTATGGATATTATTTATCTTTTAATATACTTTGAGATTAGTATTATTTTTAATGAAATGAGAAGTATAAAAGCACCAATTAAAATCTTAGTGTGGTGTTTCTATCCTTCTCTCATATCCAAACAGGACTGATTAATCACACGGCAATTCACAAGTTTCCATTTCCCAACAGTATCAGACTAGCCCTCAGGCATGCATTGGCAATGGCATCTAAAAATCCAAGAGTTCCGGAGAGATGAGCGCGACAAGTAAACAAACAAGATTGCAAACGCAGCAGCATACCCTCAGGACGAAGTCCTCTTGCTTCCAGATGGCTGTGCAGTGGAAGGCGGTGGAGTTGAAGGGGACGAGATGGGAGACCGCGACGGCCGCGCTGCACGAGTCCGACTGCTGGTGGCTCACGGCGAAGCAGAAGCCGAGCAGGCAGAGCATCAGCAGGCGCACAGAAGAAGAAGCCCCCATTGGCGTGTCAGTCTACTGGTCTCTTCTTCCTCCTGTTCCTCTCCTGTGCCACCTGTGGCCTTCTTGGATTTTACACGCGATGGCTTCGTTCGGACACGAGCTCGGACAAGATTGGTGGTGCTTGGAAGGGAAGAAATGGCCAAGAAATGTGAACCGCGGGCAGGTCAGAGGATGCTGCTGCCCTTTAATCGAATCCCCAATCGAATATATATATATATATATATATATATATATATATATATATATATATATATAGGAAGCCTCTTTTCTACACCGGGTGTAGTTACACTCTATATCGTATCTCGCAATGTAGAGAGTATCTCGCGTAATGGAGGGTATGTACGTGTAGTATACAAGTATTTAAGACCATCTAGGTGGTATGAACAATTTTTCGAAGTGGTATGTACATTTTTCGACATACTCCTTTTATACGCTGTATATAAGGGTATCTACAAAATACGCTAAAACTATGAACTCCTTTACAAGTTTTTCGTGTGGTTCACATTGGAGTATCTTATAATTAGTATACAAATATACCTAAAGTGATAAAGGAGTATTTCAAGTTTGTTTAGGTGGTATATTAGAGGTGGGTGTAACTACACCGGGTGTAGAATGTATTTTTCCTATATATATATATATATATATATATATATATATATATATATATATATATATATATATATATAGGAAAAATAATAATTACACCAGTGTAATTACACCCTATGCATCCACCGTCGATGATTGATTGCGATTCGTGCTTGGTTTGTGACTAACGGGTCGTAAGTCACGAGTTATGGCCCATGATCCGATCCGATTCGGTGTAAGCGGCGGAATGAGTCAACAACCGATTAGTTGATGCACCAATAGGAGAATCAAATCAATGCAATCAACGCCGACATTTATGGAATCAAAAACAGTAACAAATCTCCCATGCAAATGTGTCATGCGCACACATACGAGAATACACGTTTTTAAAAAAGTGTAAAATAATGTTCACATCTAAAAAGGAAGTATCTATACGTAAAAAAAACAAGTATGTCTATACACATAGAGTTTAGTAGCATTGGCTTCATTACAAAAATGAATATATATACATAGTCCCTTTTAAAATCGCATAAACCTTGTACATACTTCCCTAGGAGAAACAGGTTTTTAAAAGTACACATACTCTATTCTCCATGTACATACTTCCCTAGAGTACAGATACTCCATGTACATACTTCCTCAGTACACATACTCCATGTACACGTTATTTAAAAATGTACATACTCCATTCTCCATGTACATACTTCCCTCAAAGTACATATACTCCATGTACACGCTACTTACAAATATACATACTCCGTTCTCCAACTACAAGTACGCATATACATATACTCCATACGGCAAAAAATGGTAAATACGAGCTTCCTACTCCATTGTATAGAGATACTATGAAGTTCCCAAAGAAAATTGAGAGAGAGAATGAACGTGGGTTACATGCATGCGTCTTGTACGGAAACGTCCGAGTATCTAGCACACGACTGCCGCAGCCGAGATTGCAGCAACAACTTACTTGCTTATCGGATAGACTAATGGATACCCCATGCACCCACAAACCCAACAGCTAGGTAGTATCCATAGGCAGATGGACGACAGATATAAAGGGTGTAACTATACCCGAGTGTAGAAAACAAGCTTTCTATATATATATATATATATATATATATATATATATATATATATATATATATATATATATATATATATAAAAGTGTGAGTGTCCTTGTTTGTATATATTGTGTTAGAGCTGGTAGTCTACCAAGGGAAGGCGCACGTGCATTGCAATTTGCAATGGCCTTCCACTTGATTTTAAAAACAAACAAACAAATGTACATTTAGGAATTGCAGGCTACCACCCTCACTCTCCTATAAAAAATTGTACCATTAGGGCTCTAAACAAAGCCCCTTTTGTTTTCTCTAGAATACGCGTAAGAACTGCGCATCCCTGCATTGCAAACTCTGAATTCTCTCAAGAATAGCACATGAACTCTTCTCACCTGTTGTTCCCAATCCAATCAGAAAGCCGTTAGCTTATGATTGTGCACACCATGATGAAACCCAACAGGTCGCCTGTCCTGTAGAGCCAAGAAATACACGAGCAGAGAGAGATTGGTATGTGTCCAATCAGTGCGTTAGGGCTGTTCTTTTTTGCTGCGGCTTGTAGCTTTTGGCTACGGTTTGTGTTTTTTTTTGCTGTTTGTACGAAAGATTATAGAGTAACAGAAACTCACATGCGGTTTTTGCCAATATAAATGAAGTCAATAAAGTATGTACTACAATTAACTAGTAGACCCTATCTTGAAAAAATACTCCGTTTAAAAATTAGTTACTGTAAAAAAGCCAAAAAACAGATTTTAAAAGCTGAAAAGAACAGGGCCTTAGTGTCTCTAGAAGAGCCGGAGCAAGGGTGAGCTGCGCAGCGAGGGGGGCAAAGGCTGGTCCAGATGATTATTGCACAACAGGAACAGCTCATTGGGATTAAAGAAAGATGCCAAGTGCACATGCATCTCGCCGCAGATCGGTCGATCCATCGGTTTCGAAGAGTGCGTCCCTGGCTAACCTTCAGCGGTAGTACTGTGAGAATCGGAAGCTGACCTGAATCTTCCAACGCACTCAAGGATCTTCATGTCATTGATTTAGCCAGAGTTTTTTTTGGGTTTTCTGGCCTGAAAGGGAATGTGAATATAGGAACCTGGTTTTCCCGTGGTAACCAGTAATAATCCCAGTGAATTTCTGGTGGTTCGAGTCCTCTTCGCTTCAGATTTAGGTACCTATTTCTTATTAATTAAATCGGTATATGGTTTTTCCTAGGTATCACATAATTTTTTAGTCTTATTTAATGAAAATTTAGTAAGAAAAAGCATAGCCGGTTTTATTAAATTCCCCAAGTTTTTTTGCTACTCTGCCTTTTGGGTTTCTCGTACAGATCATGCAGATTCTCGCAAAGAAATTATAGATCATGCGTATCAGTTAATTTAGATTTGTGAATGAATTTCAGAGTTATGAAGGCCCCAACTCGTATAATGGAATCAATACCTGGTCATCATCTTTTGAGCGACTTGTAGATTCTGCGTGTACGATTACTAGTCACATCAGATGCGCGAGTTTTTCAAAGCTAATTGTGTAGTGCCACCTACCTTAATGTGCATGAATTTCCTTTGCACACACCTGTTTCTTTTTGTTTCCAATATAGTATGTGATGCCGTGATGGTGCCCTCTCATAACACCAAATATAGGGTTTGTTTGACACGGCTGTGGTTTATAGCTTTAACTAAAATTTTTGAATTTTGACTGTTTACAGTACAGATTACGAGAGACAGATATTTACTTGCGATTTTAGCTGATACAAATATTATGATTTTAACGTGTAGATCGTTTAACTTGTAGACTCTATCTTAAAAAATACTCTATTTAAAAATTAAATATTATAATAAAAATTAAAAATCATCAGCTTCGGAGAAAAAAACAGGCCCATGAGCAGGGAGATCGATCTGCATAAGCCGCTTTCACCCGCAAAAGGTGTTCACGTGCGCGGCTAATCATGCGCGCACTGGTATTGGCTGCGCGTACGGGAAATGCAGCTCTCAGTCGCGTCATTGTCGCTCCAACAACTAGCATGCATGGTCATATCACTTTGATCGCTGGGGAAAGGAGAATGCTTAGGCCAAATTAGTCGTGACAAATTACGGATCCTGAAATTGTACAACTGATCTTTTTCCAAAAGGTTTTTCATGCATGTCCTCTCCAGCGCAGGCCACCATCATCCATGCGCGACCGATCATGAAGTGCATATTAACTTGCCGTGATTAATCTTTACCTGAACTGTCGCGCATGGTTCGACCAAAGTTTCAGTACGGTTGGCCCTGGTTAGAGCTAAAAAAAAATAGCTCAAAACTTACGAGCCGACTCGATTTAGGTTTGTGAATTTTCGAACCAAGTCAAGCCCCTTTCCTAGCTCATAAAAAAAGAGCTGAGCTCAAGTCGCTCATGAGCTGGCTCACGAGCCTGACTTGCCTCTTGTCCACTCTCCACATTCACCTATACCCTAGGCTAGGCCCAGCCGACCAACCCACTAACATGTCGTCATGTCCCATCGAAACTTGACTTGCACTCTCCATTGACCACAATCATCATTCCTCCCTATCCCATCCCGTCCCGATCTAGTAATCTACATTCGGCATTCCCCATCCTCATTCTGCCCCTGTCCTCCCAGTCTCCCGCTCTGATCCCCTTCCACTCCCGCGGTCTCGCCCCATCCACCGTGTCGGTCGCCCCACCCCCCACGCCGGTCACCCTGCCCCCTGTGCCGCCCACAGAGATGGTGGGGATGGCGCCGACGATGCAGAGGTCGCAAGCTGGTGGCGGAGAATGTCACAGAGCTCTAGGGTAAGGGCGAAAGCAGTTGCGTTGGGGTGGAGGCGCATCGTGGTTAGGCTTGGGGGTGATGGGGAACTGCGACTACGAGAGGAGGTGTGCAAGAGGAGGAGGCGGCGGGGCGGACACCAATGGTGTCGATTGGCGATCAGACGAGAGTTTGGTTTGATTGATTCAGTGATTCCCCTCCTCTATTTCTTCTTCATGCCTCCTGAATTCTTGATTACAATGTTGAAGTACAACTATTTTTTTTCAAATAAAGCCCTTACTATTTGACTTTGTTATTTTTTAGAGTTTTGGCATAAATAGTTGCAAAGTCAAATATTCAGTGGTTATCTGAGCATCTAGTTCCTTGTCCTGTTTTTTGCACATACGAAAGTAACGAAACTTGAATATGCCATATGTGTATGTAGTCAACATTGAGATCTATTCCCAGTTAATACTCGTAGAGAGCTGTCATTGGCTCGTGTGTGGAACTTTTGTTCCTTGTGTCAGATGACATTAGTTTAATTATCATGCACTTCACTTATGCCATACTCTCCTCAAGTCAGTTTCCAATGTTTAACAATCTTCTCTGTGATTTTTAAAATATTGAAATAAAGATTCCAAGAAATGTTTAATCTATGCTCATTACTTTGTATTGCTCTGATCATTAGAGCTATTAACTGAGACTAGAAATTTGGGATACTTCCAGCTGAAGTGAACTAGTACAGTCCAGCACTTGTGTATGGAATCGAGAGCGGCGACAGAGCAAATCAGCACAGTACAGCATGGAAAGGCGACCGGTTCCATTGGCCCAAGCTCGTGATGCATCAATGATAGAAGGAAGCATCTGCTCATAAGCACACATTTGGAAATGTTACCAGCATGTTTAATCTATGCTCATTACTTTGTATTACTCTGATCATTAGAGCTATTAACTGACTAGCAAATTTATTCCTACTCATGAAGTGGGCGATCTTTCCATTATCGCAGGTCACAGCTCGTGCGACTTGTGAGCCCGTTGGAGCCGGCTCGAGCCAAGCTGAGCTGGACTTCTATCTCGTTTCTTGAACGAGTCGAGCCGCGGCTCCGAGCGAGTTTGGCTGAGTCTGATTCGAGCCGGCTCATTTTCACTCCTAGTCTTTACTAGTAAAGTGGCCTAATTAATTTTATTGGTGCAGCATGCTGCTATTTTTAGGGAAGTTAGTGTGATCAGTTGAACTCACATCATTTGGTCATCACTGATTACGTAAGGAATGTACAACACAATTTGTTTTTTAAAAAATGCCTTGTATTGTTCTCCAACTCGTGTGGAAATGAGAGACTACCTTCTCATGCTGCAGTTCAGTTCATGGACATTCTCGCTGACCTCGCTGATTATACAACCAGTGGTGATACCGCACATGAAAAATGGCAAAAACATGCAAGCCTGACTAAAATGCAGGCCATGCATGTTAGTCTCTGTGCTACTCGGCAGAGAAATACAGATCTAGTCAAACAATGAGGTTTTCGAATTTATTGGTCCTCTAGAAGTTGACGTCTCCACATTTATTTTGTATAATGCATAAATCAGAAATCAGAGGAACGACACATGGTATAAAGTGGAAAGTCAGATGATAAGACAGCTTCCACACTCGATCCCCTTCCATCTTCTTCGATGCATCCTGAGTGGAAGAGGCTAAAAGGAAGGAAAGCCTGGAAGGCAACAAAAAGATCCACCAGGGTGAGCAAATGGGCAAGGATCACTGATACTGAAACTGACAGAAAAGGCCAAGCGAACCTTTCAGTTTTCACGTTGCCTCCGTCGCTTACCTCGCTCATAAGCTACCGGAGATTCTTCTTACCTCTCAACCGTGCGAAGCTTGTGGAGACCACACGCCCCACTGTGGTGTATTACAGTTACGGCCATATCTAAACTCACCATTGAGACTAGAAATTTGGGATACTTCCAGCTGAAGTGAACTAGTACAGTCCAGCACTTGTGTATGGAATCGAGAGAGGCGACAGAGCAAATCAGCACAGTACAGCATGGAAAGGGCCCGGCGCCCGTTAGAAATTAGGTTAACATGAATGTAAGGCCTACCTCTTATAATTTTAAAGTATGTATAATTTATAATATTTCTCTGTATCGATCGAGCCTATGTTACTTCTTATTTTTTATCATAATTTTACTGTAAGTTGTTTGTGTAACTAATCGATAATTTGCATCCTGCTGTTAGTTATGAAGTACAGTATAATTTGTATTCTACTGTTAGTTATGAGTTTTGTATCACTGATTGTTTATGATATTTCTCTCCTAATAAAATTTAGAATTAAAATAATTATCACATTTCCAAAACTGACCACGCCGGCGCAAGTGCGGGACACGACACCTACCCCGACGATCCCTGCAACACCGACAAGCACGGCCTCCCTGAACAGCTCGGCGGCGAACTCCCGAAACTGGGCTCGTGAGAGCTCCAATGCGCCCTCGAGCCCCCGACGCAGCGCGGCGTTGACGCGGGCGCACGGCGGCAGAGAAGGCACCCAGCAAGGCGGACGAGCGGGATGGAGCCACGGAGCGTCGAGTGGAGGTGCGCCACCGCGTCAGCGAGCTGGTAGGGGTGGACGCCGGTGAAGGCGCGCCAAACATCGGCGAGGCAGCGATCGAAGGCGCGCGGCGAACCCACGCTTGGAGGGGCCGGGGCCCACCTGGACAGATTGGACTTGGATGGCGCGACGGGGCTTGGGCTTTGGAATGATTCCTTCCAGATACTACCGGTTCTTTCGTTAGTGGTTGGGCTGGACCGCGGTCGATTTGGACTCATTTGTTCGGTTGGCGAATTGGGCCTGTAATGAAAGGCTTGGCCCATAGGGTTGAGCTCGTCGCTTTTTTTTTTTTGATGGATCGGGTCGCCTTTTCCACTACCTACTTCCTGCTAGTTGCCGGTAATGTATCACGAGCTTGCATGCAACATCGCGACTTCTTATTTTTCACCCTGTACTGGCTAGTTCAATCGATCACATCACCGACCGGCATGTAGTAGCTCATATAGAAATGCGTAGGGTCAATGGTTGGCTCGTGATGAAGGCCACTCGTATAGGCCAGTTAATTCCGGTACTCCCATCCCATGGCGTTGCGGCAAGAGGCGCGAGATTGCGGGCTCTCGTGCTCGGTGCAGCTGCACGCCCTGAAAACCGCGCGCACCCACGACGGCGGGCGTTGGGGGAGGTAAACAAATCGCGCGGAGGCGTCCGGACGAAACCTCCATCATCGCCTTAATTTCCGAGAGCTCTGAGCGCAACGCGTTACTCTATACTGTGCTAGCTTTGCTATTTGTGCAGTGTTTTTTTTTTACATGCAAGGCCTGTATGGTGACCATGTGAGGAGCTTGATCTGTAACGAGATTCGGTGAGGGTGGCCTCTAAATCCTCTTAGCCGGTTAATTAGATGATCACCTAATGAGTCATTTTATAGAAGATTTAAGTGCATCCTGCAAACTATGTTATTGTAGTTTTATGTACACTAAGTGTAGCGGGGCTTGGTGTAAGTGGGGCGATGGGGAAGAGGATAGCGGCGAGGGAGGAAGATTCGATGGGAGGGGGGATAGGGCAGGGAGGCGGTACACGCTTGTTGGAGACGACGCCAGCGAGGCGGCACGGGGTGGGGGAGGCGGCGGGGTCGGACTGGGGGCAAGGTGTGGGAGAGGGAGAGTTAGGGTTAATGTATTTTATATGATTTGAGGTCAATATGGAGCGTTGGATCTCCATCCAACGGTTCTAAAAGCTGATTAAATTTGTCTCCAAAACAGTCAAATGTTGTACGGACAACCCTATTTTTTTTCAAGTTAGTGGTTTTAGTCCAAATGACCACTTGACTAGATCTTTGACAAATCTGTATGCTAAGAATTTAAGAACAGTTTAACCGTGCATCTGCCACACGGCAAGCCCACGTACCTAGCTACAACGAACTTACAGCACCAGCTAGCTAGCTCAAGACCTACTAGTGCAAACTGTCCACCCATGTAAAGACGAGCGATCGGCCTCGTTTTCCTTGCCGCAATTAAGGCGAACTCACAGATCAAAGATTCGTTTCATGCAAGCAATCAAGCACGCTATGGAGCAGCAGTAGAGCTCCTTTTCAACCGCAGGCACAACCGCACAACAAACTAATTCTCTCGACTCCCGTACGTGCAACGGGGCAACGGGCTTATATACACATACGCGAGAAGATCCTGGCTAACCCTGCAACGCCCACTGCTTGCAACTACGTACCAATCAAGCACACTTAGCACAGACTGGGGCAGTAGCTAGTGGTGGTGGTGGTGCGGCACGTAGCTAGCTAGCTAGGGCTCCTGCTTCTTCAACCTCGATCTCTCGCACGGCCCCGCCGAGATGTCGCCGAGAGAGATCCTCGCCGTTTTCTTGCTCTTCATGGCTGTCTCATCCACTGTAGTCCTGACCGCCGTCGACGCGGCAAGGCGGCCGCCGGGTGAGCGGCACAGTACCGGGCATGCGACGCCGACGACGCCGTCGACGCTGCATGAGAGGGCGAGGTCCCTGGTCATGACGTGGATGGCGCAGCTCACGACAGGGCCCAGCCCTAGTGGCCCTGGCCACTAGAGGGAGATGCGTGCACGCTGTGCGCGCACTTGTGCTGCCACAACGATATCCTTCGCTCCCTAGCTTGTTTCGCGCACTGGGAAGAAGAAGTCTCAGTACTTGACATGCATGCATGCATGTATGTCCTTGCTTTGTTAAGTTTCTGCTGCTTTTCGTGATCGCATGTTGTGTTTTGTGTTAATGTTTCCCTTTTATGTATTTGCTACTACACTAGCTTTCTGTTACTCTTTATTTTGGGTATAAGTGCACGAACAATAATAAAGGAGACAAAAATAATGTTGTGGCTTTTGTATAACATTTCTATTTAGCTTTTGCACCAGTAGCTAGATGGCATGCTGAGTACAGATCTAGCTAGGTGTAACTTTGGTTAATTATTCCTATATCTTCTCTTGCAATGTGTTTTCTTGTTTTTTTTTGCGAAGGGAACTCAATTTTAATTACTTGTAATCATGGATACGATCTTGCAGTAGACAAACTAATAAGAAAATCCATTGTCTGGTTAATCCAAGTACAACAACTAATGTCTACTCTCTGCACAAACACGAGAGTTCGCTGCCTAATGCCGGTTCCGACTATTCCACAGGTAAACAATACTCTAGGAATCGATCAGTTTCAAGGATTGCTTGAGCAAAACCCAGTCACACACCATCCCGACAAGCTATCGTCTCTGCTACTAGAGCATTAGTGATATTGGGGTACCATCTTGAACGTGACACACGAAAATTACCAGAATCATCACGAACCACCACCCCTGTTTCTGTGCATCCTTACAACTGAATTTCTAAATTTTCATTTTTAATTAGGTCCTCTCCTCATCGAAAAAAAGAAAAGGTCCTCTCCATTAAGTCGTGCGGCAGATGTTCTGACATTAGAGGTCACTTTAATTAGTCTCCATTAAGGTGCCACTCGATTGGACTGAAATAAACTAGTTTATGGTTAAAATTGCACTGTAGCTGACTGAAATTACATTGTAGCTGATGATAGCTTATTTGACGTAATTAAATTTTAAAAAAATTAAATATTGAAAAACAGATTAACCCATCACGAACAATACAAACGAATATGAAAAAAGAACCGATAAAAACGCTAAAAAAGCCAAAAAACTAAAAAAGATAAAATTTATAAATAATAAAAAATAAACCGAAAGTAGAAGTTTAAGCCGAAATAAGCACAGTCTAAGTCATGCTGCAGTTTGACACATGCATGGCACATCCTGCGCAATGCCATCGTACGTGTGGCATGTCATACGTCATGCCACATCAGTTGTGCCACGTGTCAAATGAATGAGAGCACGACGGCACGCACAGCGTGTCAGTAGTAGTGCTCACTCTGTTTGCGTGTAGCACGAGTACAAAATGGTAGCTGTTGACTTAATGCACATGATCCGTTGATCGTGCTTAATTAGCATACATAGATGCAGCCATGCAGCTAGTAGCCCTGTACAAACCCCTCTAAGAAAGCACATGCCTGCATGCATGGTAGAAGAAACTACGTCTGCACGGACGATCGGGTTTCCCCCTTGTGACGCATTGGGCACAGCTGCATCCTATAACAACAAAAAAATCAGTCTCAAATGGACACGTCTGAATTTCCATGTAGCAGATCCACATGTATAACAGCAGCATGCATGCATGTACATGTATACTATATGTTGTTGGAAATCAGAGGTGAACCCTCTAAATATCTAAACCGAAGAGACCTACACACTATAGCAATTATCCTAAGTTGGTTAGAATTCCTCTGTACTATACTACTATAAAATAAACTATACTAGACGTCTCATCACAAACGGTTTATAGGGAACTATCTGTGTTGTTATTATCACAGATGGTTTTACAGGAGTGACCATTTGCTATCTGTGATGAGTCACTATTACAGACGGTTTGTATTAAAATTCGATTGTGATAGTTCATAGACAGTTATTAACATGAACCGTTTGTGATAGCTGAAGACATCACAGATGAATTATTAAAAGTTTTGCATTGCCATTCACTTCGGTGTAATTATTAACTAGTAGTACTTGATTGTAGCATCAATCAATATAGCCAATCGAGAGCGCGGGGATATAGCACCTAGTCATTCAACGTTAGACAATAGATGGTTATTTTTGTAAAATAGAAAATATAGGTATGTTACTGTAGTTCTAAATAAAAAATAAATTATTTCAAAAGTATTCAGATCTGGAGGGCGAGCCCCTGCGTGTGGTCACGTGGCATTCTATTTGGTTCGCTACTTCGCTAGGCCAATTAGAGCATCACAGCGTAGTTTTTTTTTTTTTTTGGCCTTTAAGGAGAGAGTGCTTGGAGGGTATGCTAAACATTGACGGGTAGAGCGTCCAAGCACAATCGTTTGGTATCGTCTCCAGGCCTAAGGCTGCCTCGACGAACTAAATTACTTTAAGGCCCATATGTGGATGGAGATTATGATAGATGGTAGTTGGGGCTGGGAATTTCGTGCTTTTCTAATTATTGTTGTGGGCTTCGTTTTAGAGCCGGTAGTAGTTTTTATACACTACAGAAAATTATGTTTTTATATACTACAGAAAATTATGCTAAGTTTATGGACTATCCATGAATCTCAGCTTAGATGCTACTTAGCCTCTAGTCACTGGGGATACTCTTGCGGTAGTTTGGATAATGGGATATAAGAGATGAGAATGTGATAAAAATGTAAGATAGAATAAATCTATCCCTTAATCTCTGATTGAACGGCTGAATTTATCCCATCTCGGTCCCATTCTCATCGCTTATTTACCACACCCCCGTCCAAACGGTGCCTTGGTGGAAGACTCTGCTGCAGTTTGCACACGGCCGTCGGCGGCAGCGCCCAATGTGGCAGCCCTCGGGGCTGGGGTAGCCATGCGCAGATGCGCTGGTAGGGTAGTGGGCTGGGCCGTGACAAATGACAACAGCGTAGCAGGCGTATGTTGGGACGCCTAGGCCCGAACCATACGTGCGCACTGTGTTGCCGTTGCTGGGTCCACCCCCTTGCTATGTAGGTCGTCTCCGCGGACGTTCGCCGCTGGCGCGCGCGCTCGGTAGCTCGGCGCCGCGGCTACGGCTGCCGCCGCCGTGCCGCAAGTTTGCCTCAGGACGCGTATTTTGTTCGTGAGAGGAGATTTGGCGCGCGCGCGCGCGGCCGAAGCATTTTCAACGTTGATCATTCCAAACTCTGCTGCCCCAATGTATAAGCAATCTAGCACACTCAAACACAATGATGCCCTTGGGCTGTAACAATCTTACCACATCGAAATCTCAAGTCCTGTCGTTCTGATAAACACCATCCACTAGTCGAAGTTAGGTTTACAACTGCCACGCATTTTGTCCCCTCTTTAGTTTAACCCAACAAGTCTCAACCGTTCATCCCAGAACCAATGAGCCATGCGCGTCACGGTAGTATCATAAAAGCAGCCGGCGAGCACGGTTGTTGTGCACGCCGACGAGCGAGGCGTCGTCGACGACGGGGCCACAGAGCGTGCCGTCGTGCTTCATGTTGTAGTACATGCTGACGAACACCACCCGCGTCCGGTTATCGGTCGCCGTGAAGTCGAGCACCCCGCGCTTGTAGCCGCCCGTGCCTTTGGATTCGTACGGCACCTTCACGCTCCCGTGCGCCGCGTACGCCTCGACGGCCAGGGATCCCTCGCACCCGTCGGCCGCGTCCCCGACGGAGAACTCCAGCTTGTACGACCGCCCCGGCACGGTGCTCACCTCCTGCACCAGCGCGCTCTCCACGCCGGACACCAGCTCCACGGCGCGGGCGCCGTGCGGGACCGCGCAATGTGCCGCGTCCACGTACTTGACGGGCTTTGTCGATGATAGGACCGTCCACGGGGACAGCGGCGAGTAGTCGTCCTCGTCCATGGGCGGCACCAGCACCCCCCACGAGGTGTTGGGGAAGATGTACGGCCCCTCCTCGAAGTCCCCATTCTCCAGCATGTTATCTGCCGGGGTTTCGGTTTGTTAGTCGAGCTAAATATTTCGTTATCTTTGACCATGCATATCGAAACATGCATGGAGCTACGTACGCGTAGCAACTTCAAATTGAGAAATGTTAGGATCATACGTACTCTTGGCGCGTTGAGGAGGCTGGAGGGTCTTGATGGCAAACGAGTCGATGAGGGGGCCGCAGGCTGGGTCCTCAGTGACACCGGGGTTGTGGACGATGAGCGACACGACGCTCTGCTTAGCCTTGAACGCCCAGGAGTAGGAGTCCCAGCCGCTGCTGGTGTACACCGTCTGGATGGGGAGCTCGCCGGAGTCGGGGGTGACAGTCACGTTCAGCCTCTCGGCCTGGGCGCAGGTGCGCGCCGCGCTGAAGGTGATCGAGTAGTGCGTTCCCCGCGTGACGCTGAGCTGCTGCCGGACGGAGGCCTCGTTGCCCAGCCGCACGGCGTAGGCGCCCTCCGGCACCGGCAGGAGCATGTCCCCCTGCTTTTGGCCGGAGCCGATGTACTCCACGAACCCCGAGATCTCCCAGTGCGGTATCGCGTAGCGCCCCATCACCCTCGTGCCATTCATCTGCGACTTGTCCGGCGCCTCCTCGAAGTTGCCATTCGGCAGCGGGCCTGAGCATGGAACGTGGCATGTCAGAACTCGTGCGTGCGACTGTTTTAACATTCTAATTTCTTATGGCACGAGCACGATTAACCAACCTAGCAAGCCACGTATGAGCTAACAATGCAAGGAGTAAGGAGACATAACATAGTTTGCAAGCTCTCACCATCCGTGATGGCCGAAGCAGCTCGAGCAGCCACGCAGACGAGCAAGAACAGCGCGATGCAACGAGTCCCCTGCACCATCTCTGTCCCCCTTCTCGTCAGTTAATTCAGCTGTCTTCTCCGGGACAGGAAGTGATCCACTTTGAACACTCGACTGTAATGCCTACGCACTACATTACAGTGGCGTGTTTCCACTTATAGAGGAGACGTGCTCGCCAAGGGGTCTCGACTCTCGAGGTTGGAGTAATGTCCAAGTTGACCATTGCGTCTTCAGGAGGATGAGCGAAACGCGCGCCGGATCTGCGGGCGGGCACGATCGAGAAGGCTGGCAGGCATCTCTCGGTCCTGCGGTGCGGTGGAAGTGGCTCGGAATGGCCGCTCTGCCATCGTCGGCCGTCCGGCCGGGTGGCGACTGGGGACGGCGCTCCTTCGTTTGACTCTGGTCACATGGCCATCCTGTTTCTTTTGCCTGGCCATTAAAAAAAAAAGCTTCGGCTTCCCCCATGGCCGTGAGTGGCCGGCTAACTGTCCGACGAGGCGCCGGTCACCGGGCCTCTCAAGTGCAAGCGGGCCGGACAGGGCCGGACACCAGGCTGAAACGGGCCTCGACGAAAGACTTCGGCCTTTAGAGTTGGCGGCCGGTCCAGAGTCCAAAACTCCAAACCAGAAACATCTCGAACTAATTAATTGTCATACTGTCATGTGACACGTTGACAGGTCAAGCGTGCTACCACAAAGCGCGAACTAATTGATTGTCTCACATAGCGGATCTCGAGGCAAATTAGTTTACTTCTTAGATCGTTCCCTCCGAAACACCAAACAAAATAGAATTGAAAATTTCATTCCTGCTAGCTAATCAAATTCAAGCAAAGCAACACACGTGTTCTGTAAAATAGAGTAGAAAAAAATGAAATGCCCGTCTTAAGGCCCAGTTCCAAATAGTGATCTAGTTCCAAATAGTAATTGCTTTTGATTTTCAGCAGTTATAAGTCATTTGAAATATGTTGACTTAACATGGTTGTTTTTTCTTGTTTCCTGTTTTCCTTTGCCTTTTGTATTATCCAGGAAGATATAACAATGTTTTTTATTTTTTCATTATTTTTATTTAATTAAATACTTTGAAAAATTAACAGTCGCCACAATATCATTTTAGCTAAAAGATAAAAGTTATAACCCTTCGAAACAGGGCCTAACGCGGATCTAAACAACAACGTTGCTGCAAGTTCCCATATCAAAACAATGGAGTAGTGAGTTTCCAGAGGAAAAGGCTACGTGGCATAATGGGCAAAATTTGGGCAAATCCACCCGGTGGAGTCTAGGTAGTAACACTAGGAGATCTGCACCCTTCATAAGACGTGAGCGTTTTTGTTCTCTAATCCTACTGGCACGATCATGATTCACGAATTCTGAAATTTTGGATCTTTTGCCCATCTTACTCGTTCAGGTGAGTTCAGGGATGCAGATTCAACAACAGTATCTTGCCACTCTTTGATCTCGTTCATTACTCCCTGAACTCACAACAAAAATACCATTTTAGACATCAATATAGTCCTCAAAACACAACTTTGACCACAAATTTCTATTATGATGGATTTATAAAACATAACAAAATTAACTATTATGAAAATTCTTTTCAAAAAAAATCTATACATGCCATTTTACGTGTTCAATCTAAATACTGAAAAAGATACGATAGCCAAAGATTAGAAAATTTAACTGCACATACCAAAAACGATATTCTTTAGCGACTGAATGATTATGGAGTGGCACATGCAGCATCTAAATTCACAACAGTCTAAAAGGAGCTAGATGAATGGAGTATATATATGTGCCAGAATATTCAAATAACAATTAGCATCCAATATAATCAGCTTCATATGCAATGGCGGACCCAAGATTTATAAAATGGGTATTCAGAGTTGATAAATAAAATATAAAAACCACAATAGCAAAATAAAAGTACAAAATATTTCTCTAGGTAATGTTCATATGGATATATCGGAGAAGTCAGTGGCAGATCCACACCCCGGGCAGGGTATAGGTTTCAGCCTGGAGTGTGGAAAAATATCTAGTGTATAGTCTGGGTAAATTCACTTCAGCCTGGGTAATATTTTCATGGTCCAGCCCAGATAATCTAGATCATTCTACTACTGAGTCTGGGGCGTAACCAGATACTGGCTTCGCAACTGAGAGAAGTTCAATAAAAGAAAAACAATAGCCTCTCCTAAGAAAATAGGAAACGAAAGAAATGGGTGCTGGCCGGTACAATCGCGAAGCCAAGAGGGCAAGTACTATTCTCAGCACAGTCATTTCCCAATACGCCATGTAGTACGGGTATGACCGGCCGTCAGCTTCTGTAACGAATTAGCGGAGCAACCGGCGAGCAGGCGGCTGGGAAACGCAGACGAGCGAGGCGTCGTCGACAACGGGCCCGCAGAGCGTGCCGCAGCCGTCAGACTTGGTGTGGTAGCCCAAGCTGAACAACACCACCCGCGTACGGTTTCCGGTCGCCGTGAAGTCGAGCGCGGCGCGCGTGTACCCGCCGGTGCCCTGGGAATAGTATGGCACCTTCGTGCTCTCGTGCGCCGTGGACGCCTGCACCCACATGGGCGGATCATACGCCACGCACCCGTTGGCCGCGTCCCCGACGGAGAACTCCAGCCTGTACGATCTCCCGGGCACGGTGTCCACCTCTTGCACCAGCGCGGTCTCCACGCCGGCCAGCAGCTCCACGGCGCGCGAGCCGTGCGGTACTGCGAAGTGCGGCGAGTTTATGTACTTGACGGACTTGGAGTACGACATGATCATCCACCCGGGCAGCGGCGAGATGTCGTCCTCGTCCATCGGCGGCACCAGCACCCCCCAAGGGGACTCCGGGGCGATGTACGGCCCCTCCTCGAAGTCCCCATTGTTCAGCATGTTATCTGCTCAGCGTAGGTACGTACGTGTCACAAAAAATTCGTAACAAAGTTTTGTAGGTACAATACGGAATCATTTACACACACACACACACACGATCCCAGTTGGATCGTGGGAGTCTGTTCTTACTCTGGGTGGCCTGAGGAAGGTAGAGCGTCTTGATGGCAACGGCGTCGATGCTGGGGCCGCACGCGGGGTCGTCCTCTTGGCCGGGGTTGTGGATGACGAACGACACGACGCCGCACTTCGCCACGAAGGCCCAGGAGTAGGAGTCCCAGCCGGTGCTGGTGTACACCGTCTGGATGGGGAGCTCGCCGGACGCGTCGCCGGGGATGACGGACACGTTCAGCCTCTCGGACTGGGCGCAGGTGCGCGCCGCGCTGAAGGTGATGGAGTAGTACATGCCCTGCGTCACGCTGAGCTGCTGCTGGATGGAGGCGTCGTTGCCGAGCCGCACGGCGTGCGCACCCTCCGGCACCGTTAGGGTCATGTCCCCCTGCTTCTGCCCGGACTCGATGTACTCCACGAACCCGGAGATCTTCCAGTACGGTATCGCGCACTCCCCCATCACCCTCGAGCCGTCCATCTGGGACCTGTCCGGCGCGTACTCGAAGTTGCCATTCGGCAGCGGGCCTGCAGTATGCACAACATGAGGACGTGCCAGAACTGGTACATACTTGTGTAAGGCAAGCCAAGAAAATTCGACCATGTCAGGTTGTTCTTCAGTAACTGACAAGTATGCTGAACCATACGATGCTGATTATACACTAGAAGTCTAGACTACGTTAGTTTTGTTATGATGAGTACATATGTAAGTTAACATCATGATATGGTAGGTTAACATGTCCCCATGCATGATGCATCACCGAGCAAGCTAACAGGCTAGTTTGAGCATGGGCAACCCATGCAGATACATGCATGTGACGGTCGCGTAGTCCCATATCACGGCCCTCAAACAATCACGTCATGATCCACAAGACGGCCATTGAAAATCGTTGCGTGTTACGGCTTACGAGATCCAGGAGCATCTCGATTTCACATGATGATCAAGATTCTGCGGTAGTAAACTAGTCGAACTTAATCTACTTCTCTGAACTATATATTCCTACGCACGTGAGAATGCAGGACCCTGATCTCATTTCTGTGTCTCCTTATCGTGGAACTAACAAGTCAACGCCGGCATTTCTGGGATAAGAGACACTCTCTACTCACATGAATGCATTCAGATGATTTATCAAGGAATGTGAAGCTGGTGAACAGTGCACCTCACTTCCTGTTATCCTTCTTCCTTCATGAATAACTTTCAGCGGAGGCCGGCCGGCGGCTGGAACAGGCATTGATTAACTATTTTAATCTCTGTTCTAGTGGCTAGCTAGGGGATGATCTCTAGTAATGGGATGGTAATTGCTGGTCATTCGTGACTACCATGACAGTTTTCCGTCCATGAATCTGCTTCTTGGCTACGCAGTGTACAATTCCACTAACAGTTATTTATTGTCTAAGTCACCTTAGTCCATTGAAAATGTTGCCACACCAACATGCACTAGAGTTTTTTATGTAACAATATTACTCTGAAACTAGCCGTGCAATTGTAGTGTAGGTAGCAACACTAGCATCACTAACAGCTAGCATGAGGCCACTAAGAACAATGAGGGGACAGTAATTACTTCTCGTAGTGTTAATGTTAACTAGTGGTTGGCAGAGAAGAGCTTATAGTGGAGTAAAACTGAGCTTTGCATGCAGTCCGTCCCACCAACGTACAGATTAACTAATCATGCAAGGGGTAAAGTGCGCATAACGAAGCTTTCGGGGCTCTCACCATCGCCGGCCGAAGCAGCTCGAGCAGCCGCGCCGACGAGCAAGAACAGCGCGACGTGACGGGCGCCGCCCTTGATCGCCATCTCCGGTTATTAATTCCCTCCCCGATCAGCCAGTAGCTGGCTCTCCTCTGCCTCGGGGCTTTGGAATGATGCTCTCGAGCTTCTATTCTAGCTGGGACGGAGCTCAGCGGGGAAGGTGCCGTTCCAGTTATAGGGGAGGCGTCCGCGCGGAGGAATGGTGTCGGTGCGGGGCCGATTGGGCCATTTGGGCGCCGCGGAACGCGCCGGGTCGGCGCGCTGGCACGAGACGGGCATCGTCTCCTCCCTGACTCCATCGGTCTGATGGTTTGGTCAGTAAGCCGCCCGCGCGCGCACGGTGAAATGGCCGCCCTGCCCTCGTCGATCGCGCGGTTGGAATGGAGCGGCCTCGGCGTGTGGACACGTGGAGCTCTGTTGCACCTGCGTGGCCGTTGGGACGGAAGGATTCCTCTGCTCCCACGACCGGCCGGGCGCCCGGAGTACGTGGCGGCGCTGGAGGGAGAGATGGGTCTTCGTCGGTGTTTAGCTTTTATTTTTATTTGTTGCCCTGAGAGGGAGTGGGGCGCTTAATTAGCCGTGTCAGCTCTGTGTTTGTGCCTACCTGTACTTGATCAGGTTTTTTTATTTTCGGCCGGATACTACCTGTACGCTAGTTGCTAGCTATGGCAATCTTCCTTTCTAGGTTGATCAGGTCTGTTCTTTTTCGCTTCGACTTATAATTTTTAGCTGTAGATTATATTTTTGGGCTGTTTATGTGAAAGAATACAGAATAACATATCGAATGAGTGCTCAAGGGGAAGTGTTAGGAAACCTAAGTCTGGTCTTGAGGCCTTGGCCCATGACGGACACATCACCACTTAGTCTATAAACAGGGGTCTCAATCATTGCAACTTATATCTTTTGGAGAAGAAATTAATAAAGAAAGGAGAATAAACTCTCTTATCTTTCTGTGTTTAATCTATTATTTTTTATATATTATTCTGTGATTTGATCTATCTTCAGGAGGACTGAACGGATACTCAACGATTCATAGGCTCATACTCAAGTAACACAAGCAATGTACTTCGCCGCAGAGAGTTTACCACAGGAGCAGGAGATAATCATTAAAAAGAATCGACGTGGAAAACGCCCGGAAAAAGGCGAGCAGCTGGTCCAAAAGGAGGAGGACTGGAGGAGAGAGCGAGTGAAGCGATGAGACGACGGACCAGAGCCGGCCGGCCCAGGGCGTGACCGCGCGCGAAACCGTCGCTTCGCGTGGGCTTATGCATGGGCTGATGGGCGTACGTAGGCCCACGGCGCGGTGCGGGAAAACGATCCGCGTCGCCGTCGCGGTGGAGGCGCCAGCGCGCGAACCGAGACAGCCGGACGGCGACCGCGCGCTCGGCTCCTTGGAATTCCTGCACTTCTGCGCAGCAGCAGCAGCAGCAGCAGCAAGCAACGAGCTAGCGCGCGCGCGGCAGAGCGGTACAAAAGGCTCTCTATAGATGATGAGGAAGCTGTAAGTTGGCGTGATAAGCAAAGCAGTGAGACGTCGCGATTGGGGCACTGTTCGGTCATGTGAGGTGGACCGCAACCGCCCAAACTAGAAATGACATGAAATCTTCCATACCAGACTCGTTGATTATTGGGACTGTTTTTTTCCTTCGAAGTCTGTGGTTTTTGATTTTTTTTATAGTACCTAACTTTTAAATGGAGTATTTTCTCAAAATAGAGTCTACAGGTTAAACGATCTATATGTTAAAAATTCAACATTTGTACCTACCAAAATCGCACGTGAGCATCTGTCTTTCCGTAATCTGTACCGTAAACAGCCAAAATTCAAAAATTTCAACCAAAACACATAAGTCGTAGCTGAAAAGAACAGATCCAATACTCGAATTCGGTCTTCCCCTGAGGTGGAGTTAATTTCACCGTGGGTGTCTTCCATACTAGTACTATGCGCTATGCATGGTGGAATGATGGATTAGGACCTGATCGAAAAAGAATAGGTCGCGGTGAATGGTGGATCAAGATGGAACGGGTCCCGTCGGTCTCGTAAAGACAAGCGTCCTGCAGGCCAGTGAACCGACCCGGTTCTAGATGTTCGAATTGAAGCGGAAAAGGTTGACCCACGAATTAATTACTGACGGTATTTCGTGTTCGTAATGCAACTGGCTGGTGGCTGCTTTGCATATGCTCGAGCCATGTGTAGACACCACCAAGCTAGTAAACATGATGTAAAACAACAAAAGGAAAACAAAATATTAGGTGCAGTGGCATGGCATGCTAATGCTGGTCCTGACTGTACTAGCCAACTCTGTGTGATTTGAGTTCAGAAAAGAATATAAAGATCACTGCATGTCTGCGTACATTACATCCAATTAATCTGTGTATACATCACATGTAATTGAGCCCACATACACTCGCAAGTCACACGGGAAAAAAAAACACACGGAAAACACCAGACGCGTACAAGAGAGAACATGTAGCTAGCCTTTCCTTGCCAGAATCGAACCAGTTCAAATTAGCAACGCATGTACGTGCCGCAACTTCGACAAAAGCGGCACGCAATGCCTACCACAACTATCTTGTATAGTTGTATTCTTGTCGACACCTCGCCGTACGACACCCCCCGTATTATCCCGACGCGGGCAGGTCGTCCCGTGCATGCAGTGCAGCGCAGAAACGCACGGGGGACTCACCATCATCTCGATCGAGCGCGCGAGAAGCTTCACGCGAAGACACTGCAGGAAGCAAGCGCGGGCGCCGAGCAAACGAACCCGTTTTTGTCCCTGTCCCTCTCTCTGTGGGTTAAGCATATGGCGTCACCTCCTCTCCTCCCCTGGGCTGGCCCCATCGCGTCCCCTTCCCCCTCCTCTGCTCTGGATATTAGCTGTCATGGAAACCGATGCCTACCCGAAGACAAACGGGGGAGGGAAAGGCTCACAGCAAAGCGAAACAAACTGCTAGGTGCACATACATGCACGAATTGGGCGCAAAGATGACAACATGAGTATGCTTTTTTTTTGTTTCGGCTTATGTTTTTTTTAACTGTGGCTTATATCTTTTGCCTGTTTGTAAGAGAGAGTATAGAGAGAGACTCACGTATGATTTTGACATATATAAATAAAATCGCTGTAGTGTCTACTATAATATACCTATAGACTCAATCTTAAAAAAACACTCTATTTAAAAAAAGAAGATGCCCTATAGCACACCGCTCGCTCCAACCGGCTGCGGCATTTGGTCATTGATTTTTGATAGAAATTGTACTATAACAATTGTTATGTTTTTTTGAATCATTCAATTAATAATAAAGAAAAATAAGAAAAAACATATAATTATATCTCTACGGCCAATAAAAGGAATAAGGAGAAAAAAACAAAGCAAAAAGCAAAAAAAGCAACAAAAAAAACATTTAAGAAGCCAATGCGTTCACCCTGACGGAAAGACAGCCGAAAACCTCGAAAAAGAGCCTTAGTCCATACCAATACTGATCCACATCACCTTCGGTCTTCCATGTATAGGTTCGTGTAGTGTGAGGTGTGCAGCTAACGATTTCACAAGAAAATCCATTTTCCATCGTCATACTCATACAGATAGAGGAGTATACTACTCCGTAAACTACCGGCGGAGCCGCTGCGAGGCGACCCCGGTGGCTGTCCAGGCTCGTCAGCGAAGGCGCAGTAAATTTCTCTATAATCGATAAGATTAAAGCTAGTGTTTTATCATATAAATACTTGCTATAGTTAGATTTATGCAGGCTAAAAAATTGCTGGCTCCGCTATAAAGTATTGGTTTCCTTGACTTCGAAAAATGGAAAATCTATCTGTAACACCGTCCGCTACCCAGCAACTCCGTGTGTATAAATGCTTAGGACTCCCTGACCCCCAAGTCCCCGGCCCCTCTACATCCATCCTTAAACCCTCCATAAGCCTCCACCTAGCTCCCCCTCCTTCCCGGCTCTGGGAGACAGGAAACACAGGTGCACAGGGAAGACGACATGCACGGCGCGTAGCTAGAGCTCTGTGCCTCTGCCATTGGAGTCGCGTCCCCGCCGGAGATAGATAGCTTCTGCCATCTCGCTCTCTCTTGCTCACAGTGCTCGCTCCACACGCGTCTCTCATCTTGGTAAGACCATTCTTTCCCTTTTGTTTCTTCGATCTCTTGACGCACACAGTTAGGTTATTCCATGTTGTCATTATTAATCACTTCTCTTCCAAGTTCCAAGTATCAGTAAGCCGAACGCTAGCTGCACCAGTTAAACACATAGTGGCCTTAATTATTTTTTGCTCAACTCAACCATGGCGCCGGCGGAGGTGGGTTCTTTTTGACCGTATTTTATGAATTTTGGTTTATGTATTTTAAATTTTGTCTATTCACGTAAGAGTGAGATTACGAAGAGAAAGACAGTTATATGTAATTTTGATCATATAGCTAAAGTTAATATAATATATATATTATAATCGACTAATAAACTTTATTTTAGAAACACATATTTTAAAAACCAGTTATAGTGGACAAAAGAAAAAAAAACATATGCCGCGCCGGAGGAGGAGGTGCCGTATGTGCGGCGCGAGGTAAGACACGTACGTACGTACGTACGTGTTAGTAGGCGCAGCCAGCGAGATCGCCTCGGTTGGCGCAGCTGGCTCCTGGGTGGATGTCTAGCTACGTCGAGGACCAGATATATGAGGTGAAGACACTGATACAGAAAACTGTGCACAAGTACGAACTGGTCATGCCCCGGTGAAGCCATGCATGAGGCTCAGAATTTCGTTCCTAGCAAAAAAAAAAAAAGGAAAATCAAAACAAAAGCGAGTTTGAAGAGAAGAAAAATCGAAGAACACTTGAAACACTAGTGCAGACAGTACAAGTACGAGAGTCGCATTAATCCTTTCCGGATGGATTAATTAGCCAGGTGTGGCCAAGCTAGCTACTAACTTGATAGTACAGTCCAAACCTCTTACTACGTAGTCAATGGGCCTGTTGTCTGAACCCCCGGAGTGACGCCCAAATGGAAGAAACCAGGTACACCAACGTCACTGCTGTGCTAGCTAGCGGCCTGAACCATAGCTGGCACCTTGTTGTCTTCCCAACCAGAAGCCACAGTACATACATAAGGACATCATGTGTTATACTGTAGGATAGAGATAGATCGCGTCTGTCTAATTGTACTGCAAACTCTGCTACTTCATACATGTTACTGAACCTTGCTGGTTTTCGCCTACGTTCATACAAGATTCTCCGAGCTTGTTTGATATTAGTTTAAACTTATGCTAATTAATTACCTTGAAATAAACCGAGTAACAGCATCTCCATGCAGTGTAGATATTAGTTACCTTGATATTAGTTTAAACTTATGCTAATTAATTACCTTGAAATAAACTTATGCTAATTAATTACCTTGGGATAAGGTATCATCAGTTTCTTTAGGAATTTGGAATACGTGTAGATCTTTGTTCTACCCTAACTCCATCTCCATGCAGTGGCTTCTGACCAGTAATTTTACCTTACAAAGAAGAACCTTCGGACAAGGTCCACCTGGCATCATTAGAAACAAACAAATGTCAACTAACAACTGCATGAACAGTTGAACAGTGTTTAAATTGATGAAAGATAGCACGGCTGCTTGAGAGAAAAAAAAAGGCAGCCAAAGAGTACCAGGGGTATGTTTGGATTGTTGACCTAACGTGCCAAACCAAAATATTAGTGTGCCTTAATGATTTATCTGACGTTTGGATTGCTACCAAAACTTTGGTGTGCCCCAAAATATTTGTCAATACAATGCAATTACAGGGCAGATTTTGGGCAACCGTTTTGCTCGCCAAAATTTTGGTAAGGCAAGGTTGGTTGCATCCTTAAGGTGGCAGGAGCTAGTTGGTTGTATTTAACGCTTTCATTTTTTATTAGCAAATTTCAAATGATAATATCTTCTAAACCGTGTGTCTAATTTGTGATCCGTTTGAATCATTATATTCCTTACGATTTACTCAACAAAACAAAACAAGGTATATATGGCTATATTTTGGTGAGAAAAAAAGTAGATGCCATATAGGATCCATATACCATATTTACATTTGGAAAATTTTTTGCAATCTTTATAGCTATTGCGACGGTTGCAATCCAAATATGTGTACTATACCACCTGCACTTCAGACCAAGCTGTAGGCTTTGAAGAGAATAATTAAGAGGCATTTGTTTGGTACTATGTGGATTAAATTTCTAGAACAAAGTTTCTCTCTAGAAAAAAGTGTTCTTCAGACTCATGATACTTTGACCTTGCGTTGTCATATCGTTCTATCATTGTTACTCGTGAAGCAGTACTCTTGTGGTTTATTTTCCACTTATGTTTAGATTTTGGTTTAGGCTGCTACAATAATCAATTCTTAAATGATATGTATTTTTAGGTGGGATCTACAGAAAAATTATAGTAAGATATTATACCGAGTACAGTTATACCGGTCAAAATCACATATAACTATTTTCCTCTACATATTATCTCTCGCGGACAGTCAGAATACAAAATCCATAAATCAAAAAGACTAAAGCAATACCCAAAAGAACTCACCGCTACACCGTGTAACCGACTTCTGAACCAACGACTACAGCAATAAAAATGCTCGTAGCAAAACAAAGGAACAAGTGAAAAAAGTAAGCAACAATGGAAAGTCATCTACTCATCTTACCTATACCTTCCTCCTGGTTTTCAGCACGAAAAAAAGGTAAGGAGATACAAGAGCGGAAGAACAGGAACATGATGACTGAAGTCGCCAATCACAGCAAAAGGAGCCATACCGACAGCTACTTCAGTGGAAAAGCCGTCACCAGCAGCTCGAAGGAGTTTGGAAACATGACATCGAAGAAGCCAAGGAATACGAGTCCAAGAAGCGCTCCCATATCCCCAAAGGCATGCCGTTTAAGTTTGCACATCTCTTACCTATTAATCAGCTGTTATGCTGAAGTGATTTTGTTGCAATTGAGCAGGAGAAGAAGGACAAGTTTGGTGAGAGAGTGGCAGCACTGCAGCAGCTAGTGTCACCATTTGGAAAGGTATTTAGTTCTGCAATGTCCCCTCACTTTTCATCTTTGTAAAATCGATTCATTTGATAAAAGCTTGAGCATGTTTGGTTCTGCAAATTTTCTCTCTTGGCAGACGGACACGGCTTCTGTTCTTCAGGAGGCCTCAGGGTACATCGAGTTCTTGCACCAGCAACTCGAGGTTCTCATTCTCACTCACCACACATCGCATTGTGATCTTGACTTCGCTCATCCTTGGTTTCTGTTCATCACAGTGCGCGAATTTTTTTTGCAGGTTCTTAGCTCCCCGTACATGCTCGCTCCTGCGGTGGCTGGCGCCGCGCCAGAGGTGAGCTCACACCTCCTGACCAGCAAAGTTACAGTTTTTTCACTCACTGCCACTACACTTCTGAATGTTCCTGGAAACACTGAACTTGACAAACTCTGGTAGAAGTAAAAATGCAAGTACACGCACCATTTTTCATTCAATAAATGTTTTGTATCACGAAGTCGCTCGCTAACTATGATTATTCAGTATCCCGCCCACTACAGCCTACGGAACCGCGGTCTCTGCCTCGTGCCGGTGGACCTAATGCTGCAGCCGACACAGAGCAACGGGGCTGACCTGTGGGCGCCGGCGAACACGGCCAAGCGCAGGTGAAGAAGAGGAGCCCGCTTCACAGACCAAGAACCGGAGGTTGGTCTAGAAGACGGCAGTACTGTATGGGGTGTATAATTCCAAGTGCCTGACCCAATTCAATGTCCTAACAAGCAACTAAGCAAAGCATTTCTGTGAAGTCTCAGCTTGTGGCATAGCGACCCTGCCTGATGATCCTGACCTCTGTCCTGGCGCCGGGCATGTGTGTAATCATACATAGTGAGGTAGTAGTCCCCTGTCGATCTTCCAAGTGATATCTAACTATGTGTTTTAACATTTTAGCAACCTGTTGCTGTCAGCAACTAATTAAAGCAGCGGTTTAATGCCATCTCCCAGCAATGTTCAACCTTAAGAGTAGTTATTATGAGGTACTGTTACCAATTTACCATGAATTCGTGAAGCTTGAAGGCCTGAGTGCAAAATTGAACCGAACCATCTTGATTGGGCTTACCTTTTAATAAAAAGAGAAGATTGGGTTTTACCTTGAGTGCGCATGTAAGCACTTGTTTTGGGTTGCTACATGTTACAGTGAAGCATGTCCTTTCGGGCGTTGGATGCCCTGTTCAATCAAATCAAATCGAATCAACGCAAAAGTTAGAACGATTAATTTCTGTACCTGCGCACTGTGCAGTCTGCCGTAGTTATGGTCTTATGGACGGCGACCCAGCGAACCTAACCGGGGGCCATGCGTTATGGCCTCCTGATTGTATGGCACAGTTAAAGTGGAGTGAACGGTTGTCTTCGTGTTTTATCATCTAAAAATAAAATATACAGAAATACATGAGAAGTAATTTGTATTTCCGAAACAGAGTAATGACCGCAGTGTCTACTTGTATGTGGTCGTAAGCTCTTGTCGCCCGAGTGCTAGTTATGATCACTTGTTACGACCGCTCTGTCGCCCGACGCTTTGACTGCTCTTTATGACCACTCGTCCCAAACGCTTTGACAAGATAGTACACCACAACACTCCATCTTCCCTAATCCTAATCCTAAAACACAAGATTGAAATCTTAGATGGCTGAATGATTAGCTTGCAAACTTCAATCCCAACCCGTTAACTAGATGAGCAACCAGCCTACATCTAACTCTAATAGATGCTATCCACTAGCATATTTGAGAAAAGCTCGTTAACCCAACACAATATAGGTTTTACTCACACACTTAAGTCATGCACGTTTTTCAAAGCATATGAGCCCAAAACCGCTAAGTCTTTAGCCTTTGATCCACTTGATTTTCTTAACATCTCATTGATTTAAATCATTTTCCTAAGTGCCGTGGGTTCGATTCAATAAAGTTTCTAGTATTTGGTAAATTACCAAAATGCCCTCGCCCTGACCTGGTCTTCATCTTCCCTTGCAAATAAGCACCATGCTCGTCATGTGTAGGTGCACTAATTGGCTTGACACGTATCGGCAAGTCTATCCCGTTTTGGTTCTACCAGACCACGCCTCATTTATACCAACTAGGCCACTCGATGCAACCTATCACTCGAACCATTCGTTCAATATTTTTCGTATTCTTTGTGTCATATTTGAACTCAACCATCTCACCCAGTATTCTTGACCGTTCTAGGTATCGATTCCTTGATGAGCATACCTCTGATTCTCATCGTTGATCATAGTTGACTCCAAAGTTTTGTTGCACATCCAAAGATAAAGAAATCGTTTTCAGATATATGCTCTTCACAATTTGATCCATGTTAATCAAAACATGCTTTATGCAATATAAATGCATTGACAAAACATATTTCAATTGATCCAAAAACTAATTTTCTAAAATCACAGAACCAATCTTCAGGACTAGTCTGACTGTCAACTAGGGTTTAGTCAAACCGATTGAAAATTGTGCAAACAACCTTCTTTGAAAAAATGCAACCGGTGTTAAATCCCCAGTTAGACTGGCCGGCCAGCCAGCGGTCATACCGATTTTAATGATAAAACCCATTGAAAATACAAACGATGTATAATTCAAATTCCAATCCTACAAACTTAGCAATGTGCATGCAGCTAGCTAGCTAGCTAGCTACTGTTACTGTATGTCTGTATCCGCGGCTCCGCGCTATCCCGCACTCTGTATGATGTACGTACGTGTACGTGTATGCTCCCTTCTACTTGAAATTAAGCTTGCTCTCGTTGTAGTAATCGTATGACGTCCTCTGGACAAGTACTACTGTAATATGTGACTCGGTGTAATGTGATTGTTCTTGTTTAGAAATGTTAAATTTTTAATCTTAAACTATGACTCAATTTCGAATTTTAATTTGCAACTCTAAGACCATCTAAACCATATCCATAGGCCATAGCACTAGTTTGCCTTGCCCAATCGAATCTACGCCCACATCGCACTTACGTCCGACGAACAGCCCATGCATGCACATCGCACGGCCACGTACGCACGGCCTCATCTAAGCACTTATAAAATAAAATACTTACATTGAAGAAAATAATTTTGATGATGTGATTATATTCTCTTTTTAAATATTCATTTAAGCATGTAGGCCGGCTAACCGGTCACATGGCACGAATCGCTGTTTCTTTCGCACGGCGGGCTTGAGGTCCACGCGTCCTATAGCCTATAGGTGCCGTGCCTGTGCCGTCCAGCCGCGCGCGCGCGGCCGGTGCCCGTGGCCGTGAGCCCATGAGTGGCGTACGCGTTGTTGTCTTAGGGGCGCCGGACGCCGCCCCGGCCGGTCGGCATGTGTTTGTGCGCAGTGGCGGAGAGAGGGGGGCTGGGAGGGGCCTGGCACCCCCCAAGTTCTTGTAGCCTGCACAACCTGTATGTTAGAATATATTTTGCTGCTACCAACGCAAATTTGTCTGCGATAACCTTAGTTAGCACTCCATTGGCTCATGGCTCATATATATATATATATATATATATATATATATATATATATATATATATATATATATATATATATATAAACCAATCTTGTTATAAATTGTGACCTATGCAATAGCTATCTTGTAGCAAGAGCTCTCGCAGGTCACTTCTTCTGCTTCAATTGTGACTCAGCTATTTCGTACACAAACTGATTTAATCGAAATGTTATGTTAGCACCTTCATGAAACTACAGAACCGGAAAAGAGTGAATACGAGTTATCCATTTATTTGACTTGTCTGACTCTTGAGTATGAGATCCAGTTGGAATCATTACAACATTTTAGTAAGCAGGCTTGTCTGTACTATGAACATAAATAATGGGATACTTCGGAAGCATTACAAAAATTATACAAAAGCATATCTATAATTTTGTCATATATCAAATGTAAAACAACTACTTTTGCTCATATGAAGCAAAATATCAGATATTATAGTCGAAGTTTCTTTCCCTAACTTGAGAATATCTCGGATAATCCTACATTAGTGCTAACTATTTCTATATTACTCTGTTATGTGACTATTAGATCGGTAAATCCGGCATAATTTATTAGTTCTACTCTACTTATTGTCCATGTTGACCCCCCCATATTCAATTCCTGGCTCCGCCCCTGTTTGTGCGCGCGCGGCGCGCGGCCGGATCACGCCGCTGAGGCCGCGCCGCGCGCGCAGAAGCATCGATCGACCGTGTCGCTCTTTGGCCCAAAGCTCAGTAATTCCGCTGTCGACCAAAGCCCCCACTGTCAGTCTGTCATCTGAAGACTAATTCCTTCTGTTTTTTTTGGAGGAAACAAAATTCATCCTGTTAATCCAAAACGAACTCTATCTCAAGCTAACCATTGACTCATCGTCACATCGTGTAGGCAAGTTAATCAGAGTACATGCTATGGTAAGGAAAAGAAGAGAGAATTGGTGGGCTGGTCAACCCTTGGATGCACCTCAAGGAAAATACAGGGAAAACCTTTTTCTTCCCAAGCAATTCTTACGAACAACAAGCAGTACAATAATTGATTAGCAAGCTCATCGATCTTAACGAACAAAAAACCAAAAAAAAAAGAGAAATTTCCAGCGTCGTTACGTGAATTCGTTCAAGCCAATATCCACACCTCCTAGTGTCAACTGTCAAGCATAAGCCCAAATATAGCTTTCCACAGCCATTAGCGAAGTATCATTCGCAAAGATCAGCCGAGCGCTGCGAACCCGCCACCGCGCATCATCCGGAGGAACTCGTGGAAGTCGACCCGGCCATCGCCATCGCGGTCGACCTGGCCGATCATGCGGCGGCAGTCCTCCGCCGTGCGGCCCTGCTTCAGCCCCAGCGAGGCCAGCACCGCGCCGAGCTCGTCCACCGTGATGTACCCGTCGCCGTTGGCGTCGAACACCCGGAACGCCTCCCTCATGTCCTCGTCCTCCTCCTCGCCAGCATCCTTGCCGTCCTTGTCCCCGGCCATGATGACGCGGTAGAGCTCCCCGAACTCCTCGACGTCCACGCACCCGTCGCCGTTGGCGTCGATGCGCGTGATCATAGCCGCGAGCTCGTCGCCCGGCACGGGGATGCCCATCTTGCCCAGTGAGTCCTCGAGCTCCTCCCGAGTGATGCGCCCGTCGCCGTTCCGGTCGAACAGCTCGAACACGCGCGCCAGCTCCGCTGGGTCGGCGGCGGCCTTGCTGCTCCCCTTCCCCGCCTGCTGTCCCGACGACATCTTCTTGGGAGACGACGCCTGTGCAGGCGGTGGCGCTGGCGAGGCCGCGTTGGCCGGGGCGGCGTCGCGGCCGCGCGGGAGGATGGAAGGGAGGCTGGTGGGGAGGTAGGAGAGGAAGCCGTGAGGGAGGAGGGGGGGCTTAACGAGCGGGGCGGAGGTGGACATTGGCATGGAGGGTACTGCTGCTGTTGTGGCTTGGCAATGCATTCGATCGCTTTGGATGGTGAGGAGAGGTTGGTGGTGGTGACTGCCTGATGGGGTGGTGCTGCAAGCTAGCTTTGCTTTGCCCTGGGGCCTGGACCTCCATGGTTATATTTATAGGGTGTGTCTATATCTTACCTAGATATTTTTATTTATAATAATCATTTAGATTTAAGATCGTTGGATTACAGATTTAACGGTTCCGTTTTTTTGAAGGAGATTTTTCTTGGAGGAGGTGGAGAGAGAATTCATGGCTATTGGATCTCTAATTCAATAGTCATAAATCTGAATAATAATTAAAAAATATCTAGATAATATTTATCAACACTCTATTTATACTGTTTTTTTTCTCCTTTCTTGACAATGAACTGCACTTGTATGTCAAAGAGTGGATGAAGAGATGATTTTTTTGGTTTCTGCATCTTGATTTGACTTTTGAATAAAGTAAGATTTTGTTGTATGTAATATTAGCTGGACGGTCTATTCCAACAAAAAAAATGGCGTACATATGGACATGTTTGACTGAATTGTGGGTGGCGAGTATTGCAACCTTTCTGGAGGGAAGAAGAGCAAATATATCATGTGTAAATTTATGGGAAATAAAGGGGGAAATGAGCTTTTTTTTAATTATTTATTCGTGCTCTTTTGATTTAAATTATATGAAGGTAGGCATCATGTTTTGCCATGAAAGCATACTCTCAATTGATTTTTATGATTTTTTATAGAGTACGGTTTGACTTGGCTCGCTAGGTCTCCAAAATTGAACTTTGACTGTTAACATCTTTTACGACACTTTGTTCATAGCTACCAAATTGTAATAACAAGAAAGTGCTTTCAAATATGAATCCAACAGTATCACTTTTGTGTCACATTACCTATATATTGACGTACAGAATAACAAAATACGAAATACATGGGCTCCTTATAAAAATCAAACAGAGGGAGTACTATGCTGTAAAATAAAAGAATTCATTTTATCTTTATTTTAATTTGCTGTGCTTCTTTGTCAGACTTGTTGCCACGTTGAAATACATGGAACCAAACACAGGTACTATTAAGAGGAAGAAAACAAAATACCTATTTGACTTTAATTCTCAAAATAAAATCTGATCAGGTTATCTATATTTCTGTTTCATACTAAAAGACTTGTTGTCACGTATGAGTTATGACATGGAGACAAGAAAGAAATAAAGGGGGAAATGCTGGACTAATTAAATATGATTAGCACTAATTAAAGCACTAAATAAAATAATATTAATTTAGTGCTTTAATTAGCACTAATTAAAATAAGATCAGTTGACACTTGAAAGCCTTAGGACAATAAAATAAAATATAATAATTGAGGGTTTTTATAATGGCCAAAGTAACTAGCTTGTGTGATTGAATCTTACGGATAATACTATGTAATTAAATAAAGCAATCATGTGCATGATTAGTGATTAATTAAGCTCATAATTAGCGCTAATTAATTGTAATCAGTACTAATTAAATTTTGTTAGCACTAATTAAAACACTAAATAAAAATAGATTAATTTAGTGCTTTAATTATAACTAATTAAAGCATAAATTAATTACAACTAGTATTAATTAAATTAAATATGATTAGCGCTAATTAAACTGCTAACACACAGCATGCACAAGCTGGCTGGTGCTGCCATACAGGGGGCTGAGTAGGTGGGCTGCTTGGTAGGTGTATGCCGATATCGTTAGGTTTATGAAGAGAGTTAGATTTGTGAAAATAGATGTTAGAGTTAAATTTTTAAAAAATAGCTATAATGATATTTGTGTGCACAGTTCTGAAAATAGTGGCCCTTATCATGCCGCATGCAAACGCGTTTTTTGCACGTGGTTGGTCTGCACTCTTTAAATTCATGTTAAGTTTCAGAGAGAGAGAGAGAGAAGCAAAGAAACTATAGGTCAACTGAAACCGCGTAGAGTATCGACCATTAAATTTTCATGGGACCGTCGGATGCGGATCTCGGTCGTCGATCGTCGCTGGCAAGCTCACCCCGTCGGATCCGACATCAACGGCCCTTGGCGCGACAGATGTACACCGAGCTTCACGTGGGGGACGCACGTGCCGAGCTGAGCCGAGTTGAACAGCTGATGGATGATGAGGGCTTCACCGGATTGCAGCTCATTTGTGGCATAGTATTACGAGACCCGAGTTTAAGGGCTGAAAAGAAGAGATCCTGTGGATTTGGTAGATTAATCCCCGTGCTAAGAATCTTTTAGACATCTTGGATTAGCTTAATAGGAGAGGGCAGTTGATACCTTCTTGGAGGTCATTCCATGTGCACCATGCAGGACTGGTGTAAATTTCTAACGAACAGGCTTGCAGTGCTCATCTAATGCGAATAAAAGAAGAGAGTGGTTTGAGGGATTTTTTTACGAATAATCTATTTTTTATTCAAAATAATAAAAATATACCTGCGGTAACATTTTTTTACAGAAATAGACTCCAATCACTCTACGGTTGGACGACTGGAGCCTGTCGCCCAACGGTCAGGCGATATGCATGCAATCCGCCGGTCGTTAGGTGAATTAATGCAATCGCCTGATCGCTGGACTCCAGTCACCCAACGGCTAGACGACTGGGGGTGGAGGGTTAAATACTGAGGCCACTCGGCCGCCATCTCAAGGGGACTGGTTCCAGTCGTCCAATGGTGGGCGGCCAAACACGTCGTCCAACGGCTTGTAGAGCGGTGTTGCCGCCGCTTTTCCGTTGGGCGACAGGTTTCAGTCGCCCAACCATAAGGCGACAGGAGTCTATTTTTGTAAAAAATATTGTCATAAATATATTTTCATTATTTTAAATAAAAAATAAATTATTGGTACAGAAAATTCGTGGTTCGAGCACAGCGACACTAGCCTACCTAGCTAAATCAATGTGGTGTCAAGGAGTTTGACAAAAACCTCGAACCCAAGTGACAACCCCAAAGAGCAACATCACGACACCAGCCTCTAATGCTGGGTTGTGGGTTGGTAGTTGTGTACAATAATGAAAACAACGAGAAAAATGCATTTTCTAGAGTTGCACATCACTCGCAAGCAAGTGATGCTGTGGAACAGGCAATACAGCAGCAGAAAAACTATAGCAGCATCGTAGTGTTGGGAACAGTGGCGGATCCAGGATTAAAGCATACCCTGAGCTAAATTTGAATCAAGTAATAGTCTAGCATACCACAAATCTAAAACTATATTATGATATAACAAAAAATAAGCCATAAATGTATCATTGATATGAAAATTTTGCTTAATGCTCAATACTTGAAGAGTTCAAGTTTTCAACATAAATCACAATAAAGAAAAGATATAAAATAACACAGAATGTAACGTAATAAATATACATCAAGTACCTCAAATCATAAATGAAGATTTGTTTACTATCTTATGCGGTTAGCTCACCATTTCCTCATCAATAGTAAAACAAGAATTAGAACCTACAAAAATAAAAATAAAAATAAAATAAAATATGTATATAGATAAATTCAAAGAGCATGAATATTACATTTGAAATAAACTAACTTACCACTTGTAGGAGGCCCTGTACTGATCTTTGCGCCTTGCTCCTTGCAATTTAGCATTTTTCACGCCCTTTTGTAATCATATCGATACTGTTTCTTCACTGTATTTTCAATGATGACCGACTGATGACTAATTAGATAACATTATTTTTCTTTGCTCCTAAGATTCTTGGATCTTTTGAGGCAACGCCTTAATATTTCACTCCACTCACTCATCACTCTGTCCCGATCTCGGTGGCGTGGCGTCGCCTCGGCCACTCATTCCCTTGCGGTCTCGGTGGCTCCGCGCAGCTCTCCCCACTCATTCCCCTGCGCAGCTCTCGGTGGCTCAGCAGCTCTCCCAGCAAGATGCCAGGCGCTGCTGCATCAAGCCCAGCATCTCTGCCGACCGCGCTTGGCCGGCCGTCCGCTCGCCCGTCTCGCCGTCCTCCGCCGCTCCTCCTCCGGCTGGCGCTCGCTGCGCTCGCCCCGCCTCGCTCTGGGCTCGGCTCGCCTTCCTCCTGCTCCGGCGAGGAGGTCTTCGTCCTCCTCGCTCGGCTCGGCGCTCGCCGTCCTCCTGCTCGCTCGGCCGGCCTTCCTCCTCTCCGGGCTCGGCGCTCGTCCTCCTGCTCGGCCGTCCGAGGCGCTCGCCGTCCTCCTGCTCCGGCTCGCGGCTCCCGCGGCGGTGCGGCTGCGGGTCCACGGTCGAGGGCGGCCGGAGGCGGAGCGGCGGAGGAGCAGCCGCGAGGTCCGCGAGACCACGACCACGAGCGGCCGGCGGTGGAGGCTTGCTCGAGCAAGGCGGCGGCCGGCGGTGGGGCGCGAGAGAGGTGGGCGAGCACTTCAGATCGATGGGCGGTGCCGGCCGGAGCTGGGGCTGGGGTTGGGAATGGGGATTAGGGTTTGATCAGTCATCTGTGGATACGTGGATGTCTCAGTGGGGTGGTCTGCCGACTTTGCTGTGGGGCTGTGGGCCGAATTGTTGATTGGGCTACTATTGCTGGGTCTCGGGCTGGGCTGCAAGTCTGAATTTTTGTAGATATATATTAGAGGGAGGTAGTATTGGTAGAATTGCTGGGCCTCGGGCTATAGCCTACCCAGCCCGAGGCCCAGTTCCGCCCCTGGTTGGGAAGGAATACAAAAAGACAGTAGTGGCAAAACAGTCCTAACTTTTAGGCCTCACTTGGAACACATGAACTGAAATTCCTGCACTCCGATCACATACATGCTCACACAAAAGGGAAACATGGGGCGGCATGGCTCATGCATTCTACGAGATAGCAATCGAGGCAGCAGGAGAGGATGATTCGACCAAGGCAAAGGGTTGCCCCTCGCTCCCTAGGAAGTGGCATTATCCTGTTTCTTCACTATCACCCTTGGCTCCATATCCTGAGGTCTTTAGAAGGGTCCACTCGCTGAATATAATATGCGGAAACCCATAAAATCAATGGCCAAACTCTTCGATAAGATGGAGAAGTACGTCAGGCGAAAGAGGATACGATACAACACGAAGCGGAGGTCACGCCGGCCGCACCCAAAGCCAAGTCCGCCCCCACGGCCCCAAAGGAGGAGTCGAATCGCAAGCAGTGGAGGGCGCCTCGCTCTAAGTATGTCTTTGGCATTAAAGGAGCTGATGAGAAAACGCTCCCAGGGGCTGCGGCCGAGGCAGGAGGGGCCGCAGATGTGGAAGGGGCGGGGTCGTGAGGACAGGCGTTAACAAGGGCTTTGGTGTGAGATGCATGGCCACCTCACCCACAATTGCTCTTCCATCGTGGCCCTCCACGAAAGCATAGCTAGGGAGCGTGCCCAAGACGTGGGGGCGCCGGTGATAACGCACGTGCAGCAACACCTCGAGGCACCCCCAATCCAATCCCCTCCAGCCATGCTGTTGATCCAAGGCCCCAAGTCTGGCCCCGTAGAGTGATCAGCACCATCACAGGTGGATCGGCCCTCGAGTTCCCTTCCGAGAGACAGCGAACAACCTACGCTCGCCGAATTCACCATGCTGCCGCGTACCCGACACAGGTGGTCCTGGAATAGGCGTGGGCGGATATCACCTTTACGGCGGAGGATGCACGAGGGGGTGGACTTCCCACAATAGGATCCCTTGGTAACCACAGCCAACATCGCATGCTATGACATGCGGCGAGTCCTAGTCGACGGTGGTAGCTCCACGGATCTCTTGTTCACTGACGCTTTCGACTGAATGGGCCTCCTATGAAGCAGATTGGAACCATCAGGCATACCCCTGCAAGGCTTCGGCGAGCGGCCAATCAGCGCATTGGGACAAATAGTGCTGGAGGTAGTCTTCGCACAAGGAGAGCAGAGCAAGTACGAAGTCATCACCTTCGACATCATTGACCTCTAGTACCCCTACAACGCTGTTTTGGGAAGGGCCACCCTTAATGCCTTTGGCGTGATCCCGTACCATAATTACCTATGCATGAAGCTCCTAGGCCCCGGCGGAGTCATCACGGTGCTGGGCGACCAAGACCTCGCGCGACAAATCGAGATAGGCACGCAAAGCCCACATCAAAGGGTGCACGCCATGAGTGAGGAACTGGTTCCACCCTTTGCCCCTAGATGGACCCCCAAGCCGAAGCCGAATTCTGCTCACACTAGAGGACCCGACAAAGTGGGTGCCGATCGGAGCAGGTCTTACCCCTGAAGTCAAGCAAAAGCTCATGTCCATGCTTTGCAGAAATGTGAACATCTTCGTGTGGTCCCTTAACGACATCGTGGGGGCAGACCGCTCCGTCATCGAGCATAAGTTGGCGGTGCACCCTGACGAGAAGCCAGTCAAGTAGTGAATAAGGTGGATGTCCTTGGATTAATGAGGCTACCAAGACAGAGGTGGGCAAGCTAAAAGCCTCTAGCATAATCAAGGAGGTGGTCCACCCCAAGTGGATCACCAACCCCGCGCTGGTGAAAAAGTCCAACGGGACCTGGCGAATGTGCGTCGATTTCACCAACCTCAAAAAGACGTGTCCTAAGGACAACTACCCATTGCCACGTATCGATCAGTTGGTTGATACGACAGCGGGATGTGAAATGATGAGCTTCCTTGATGCGTACTCCGAGATACCAACAAGTGTGGATGGCCAAGGATGACGAGGTAAAGATAAGCTTCATAGTTTTTGGTGGGACGTATTGCTTTGTTCAAATGCCCTTTGGGCTAAAAGACACTAGCTCCACGTTCACCAGACTCATCGTACTCGTCCTCGCATCGCAGTTGGGCCGAAATATCAAAGCCTATATTGATGACATCGTGGTCAAGAGCCTCTAGGTTGCATCCCACAATATGGATCTCTAGGAAATGTTTGATAACCTCCAACGGGCCAGCCTCAGGCTTAACCTAGAAAAATACGTTTTCGGAGTCCGGGCAGGCAAGCTCCTTAGGTTCCTAGTCTCCAAACGAGGAATCAAAGCCAACCCCAACAAGATCAACACCATACTCTCCATGGAGGCCCAGAGGACCGTCGGGGTGGTGTAGAGGCTTGCGAGTCACCTAGCGGCCCTTAGTCGCTTCCTCTCTAGGGCAGTGGAGTGAGCGTTACCCTTCTTCAAAATTCTACATGGCTTGGGCGATTTCCAGTGGACGAACGAGTATGCACAGGCCTTTCAAGATTTGAAGGAGTACCTCTTCAAGCTCCTCCTGCTCATGTGCCCGGTGCCAGAGGCTCTGCTTTTATTGTACCTCACCACAACCCCCTAGGAGATCAGTGCAGTACTCGTGCTAAAGGAGGGCTCTACATAATAGCTCATTTACTATGCGTTAGAGGCCCTTCAAGGAGCGAAGAAGCGGTATACTGAGATGAAGAAGCTCACTTATGCTTTGCTAATGGCTTCACGTAAATTGCGGTGCTACTTCAAGGCACATAACATCACCATACCTTTATCCTTCCCCAAGGGAAATGATGCAAAACAAGGAGTCCATAGGTCGCATCGACATGCGGGTAGTAGAGCTCGCCCCCTTTTTAATCACGTACATCGCACGCACCACGATAAAGTCACGAAAACTGGTGGACTTTATCGCTGAATGGACCCCTGGGGGTTAGCAGGCCTTTGAGTGACCTTCGGAGACAGTATGGGTGTTGCACACGACGGAGGCGTCTGCGTCTTCGGGAGGCGGCGTGGGGGGGCTGTCGTGACAACACCCAAGGGTCGAAGTCACATGTACACCACGTAACTCATCTTCCTCGCAACCAATAACATGGCGGAATATGGGCCCTGTTATTTGGGCTGCAAAAGGAGAAGGCACTTGGAGTGCGAAGGGTACATGTGCACATTGATTCTCATCTCCTCGCGGGACATATTGACAAATCCTATTAGGTCAAGGACCCTGAGTTAGCTAGATACCTCAACACAGTTAGAGCAAGAGAATGCCATTTCTTAGGGATCACCGTCAAGCCAATCCCGCAAACCACCAATGGTGAGGTGGGCTCGTACCACCTCTCCACCCTTGATGGAGTCGATCTCAAGCACACATGGAATGACGACCGGCTTCGTCGTTACTACGCATAACCACTGGCGGAGGGGTAGCCCTGTATGCCATGTATACGCACAAAATATAAAATGCATACTCGTGCAAATGGGGTATAATAAAGCGTCTTTTCAATCCGCACACGTCGCGTATGCCCTTCTTACAGAAAAACATTGCGTGGAGCCCATCGACTTTGCGCTAACTCTGCGGAGTATAAAGCGTTGGGATCCTCGTGCGTCCCGGGTAACTCTACGGAGTATAAACATAGCACTGAGTCGCTGGTCTCCGTGCCAACTCTACAGACTATAAAGCATCGAGACCCTCATGCATCTAGGGCAGCTCTACGAAGTACAAACATAGCGCGGTTAATGACAATCTTAGCCCTCTGGTTTACTGTTTGGTTGTAACTGTTAAGAATATTGTGTGTGTTTTGATATGAGACCCAAAGGGCCATATATATAGGAGTACATTAGAGAATATACCATATAGAGATAAGGAAGGAGATAGAATAACAATCCTATTCTATCTCTTATCTCTAATACCCTTAACACCCCCCCTCAAATGCAAGGCGTATGCAATAGCATTGCATTTGAAAAAGGGTTAATACTAAAACAAGAAAAATCCAAATCCGAATCTTGATGATGGCGAGCCGCCGGGGTGGCCCCGGAGCGGAGACGAGGCGCGGAGGTGCTTGGGGCCGGGAGGCCGACGTGCGGCGCAATGGAAGGAGGCCGTGAGCGACGAAGGAGGCCGACGGAGCGGCCGAGGCCGGCGGGCGGACGACAAGGAGCCGAAACGGCGGCGGAGGAGGCCGTGGCGGCGAGGCGACGTGCGGCACGACAAGGAGCCGAAAACGGCAGGCGGCGGAGGAGGCGGCGGCGGCGAGGCCGACGTGCGGCACGACAAGCAGAGTGCGTGCAGGGAGACCGGATCGGCGGCGAAGAGGCCGACGCCTCGGACGGTAGCCGGAGGCGGCGAGCAGCACGCGGAGCCATGCGGGAGGCCGACGTGCGGCGCGAAGAGGAGGCCGACATGCGGCGCGAAGAGGCCGGCGGGCGACTAGGGAGGCCGACGGAGCGACGGAGGCCTCGGGAGGCCGTCGGCGGAGGTCCAGGGACCGGCGGCGGCCGACCGCAAGGAAGCCGATCCGGACGGGGCGGCGGTCGTCTGCACGCTGGCCGGCATGCGCGAGGCCGTCTGGCAGAGAGAACTTGACGGCCGCGGGCGCTGGTGAAGCGATCCGAACCAAGCCATGCGGGACGACGCGACGCCGAGTTGGGCGGACGGGATCGGGCGCGGCAGGTGCACGCACGCGGCCGAAACAGGTGGCGCCGCGCCGTGGCCCATGGCGGAGAAGATCGATCAGAAGTCGAGAGCGCTAGCGCGTTGTCGCTGGCGACGTTCACCTCGCTTCTCATCGAGTTTGTTGCTCGGCTCCAGAACCTCGTTGATGACTCAAATGGCTCCAGAACCTCGTTGCTGACGCCCGAGTGCTTCATGGACACGTACATGCATGCATGGATAAACGGCCTACGTGCATGCGTTGTTTTGTTCCAAGGATTCCAAGGATTATGCATGGCTGATGTACGTGAGAAGGGCGGCCTGTCCAAGAACGGGAGCGGCATGAGTGCCATCTCGCGCAGCAAGGTGCCGTCCTTCGCGTCTGCGTCGTCCTCGCTTACGTCCGCGCCGGCCTGGAGCGCCTCCATGAACTCCTTGGTGCCGGAGCGGGAGAACCTGGCGATGGCGCGAGCTGCTCGAGGACCACCGGGAGCGGTGGAGGGCACCATGGAGCGGTTGTCTAAGCCGCTCATGACGGACGTCTTGCGTGCTGCCGGAGGAGGAGATCCTGCGGAGGAGGTACGAGGCCATGACCCTCGCCAAGATCGTCGAGGAAGATGACGCCGACTAAGGCGGCCGAACGTAGGCGCTGCCCCCGGCGGAGATAGATCTCCTCCGGGGGCGCGCGATGCGGAAGCGAGCGGCGGCTAGGGTTAGATCTAAACCTAGAGCTCTGATACCATGTTAAGAATATTGTGTGTGTTTTGATATAAGACCCAAAGGGCCATATATATAGGAGTACATT
The DNA here is from genome assembly GCA_036346245.1 of Bonia amplexicaulis. NCBI lineage: Eukaryota > Viridiplantae > Streptophyta > Magnoliopsida > Poales > Poaceae > Bonia > Bonia amplexicaulis. The sequence goes on along the minus strand of CM070746.1, from coordinate 13,788,177 downwards.
AGAGAATATACCATATAGAGATAAGGAAGGAGATAGAATAACAATCCTATTCTATCTCTTATCTCTAATACCCTTAACATAAGAATATTGTGTGTGTTTTGATATGAGACCCAAAGGGCCATATATATAGGAGTACATTAGAGAATATACCATATAGAGATAAGGAAGGAGATAGAATAACAATCCTATTCTATCTCTTATCTCTAATACCCTTAACAGTAACCACATCAATGATTAATAACAATCTTAATTAACTTGATATATTTCTAAGTGATTAATGACAATCTTAATTAACTTGATAGATTTCTAAGTGTTTAAATTTTGTTTCGCTGAGTTTGTTGCATTTGGTCTATTGAATACCCACATTGAACGCAAGGATTTTACGGGGCATGTTTCTATGGACAAGTCCAATTCTCAGCACTGAATCTGCAAGGACTGCAATATAGATAACCAACTCCACCAAAGGTACATACATGATTCAAGGAAGATGCCCAAGCTCCTCGCAAAAAGAAAAAGAAAAGGAAGGAAAGAAAAGAAAAGGAAGATGCAATATCCCATCACCATAAATTCGGTATACAACAGCTCAATACAACTGATTTCTCTACTCTAAAAACTACTTTTCTACAATAAATATCTTTTCTATAATATCTAACTTTTAAACAGAATATTTTTTTAAAGACGAGATCTACTGGTCAATTATGACGAGGTCTACTGGTCAATTGCAGTATAATATAGTGACTTCATTTATATCAGCCAAAATCACATGTGTATTTGTCTCTCTATAAGCTTCTCTATAAGTTACTATTCATAACCCAAAGCCATTATAAATAAGGCCCTACAAAAGGGTAAAATTTCCAACACATTTGCAAGCTCAACAACTGATACATATTTTGAACCTATTACCAAAGAATTAATGGAACTAAGCTTCGCGGTATGTACAGCGCTGCAGGTAGACATCAGAAAATTGTGTGTGAGGCCAGGACTCATCTGCTCAATTCCTGAATTTGCCCATTTACTTGAAAAAGAACTTCCATATCTCCCTGTCAGATACCTCAGTTAAAAAGTGGCCGCCAAGGACACCTTCCTCCTCCATCAAAGCTCTAAGCTGCCTTGCGCCACCATTGGAACCGACCATGTTCTTCTTTGAAGCCAGATACAGGACTCCATATGGAGGGCGTAGGCACTGCAAGAGTAACATGCACACTTAAGACACTCGAAGATAAATCGCCATTTAAGAAAAATCCGCTGTTATTGCAGAAATTGCTACTGATTCGTATGGAATTTCAATGTAGTGTCATTAAACATGTAAAAGCACCAAAGACAAAATTACGCTAGCTACTGTCCTAATCATGCAATGAAGGAAGCTAAGAAGCTTCAAAATTTGTGCTCCATAACAATTTCAGATGCATGGGGAAATATATGACACATGACAAGCCAATAAGGTGATAAGGAGTGAGGAACTGACCTTCGTGATAAGGGAATATAGCTTCTTTAGAGAGTTCACTGCATAAGGGACCTCAGAAATCAAGATTACGTCGTAGCCTCCATCTGCTTGGTCTGTCTCACTGGCCCTCTCCCATGCACGGCTACCAGATAGTTTCCTGGATCGCCTGGGGCAATAGTCATGACCAACTATACTGCTCCCATCATGGCTACTGCAGCCATCCATAAAATCATCCTCAGAGAAGCTAAGGTTTGTTGGCGGTGCAGGTAGCTGCACAACAGAGAGAATTGTGGGGAGCTCCTCCCACTCCCCAGCGTAGAAATGGACATTGGGAGCTAACAGCTGTCGAGATGGTGTAACAGGGCTCTCTGATGGTCTGTTCTGCCTGTCCCGAGCCTGCTCAAGATTTGCAAGCACATTTGGTATTGTTCTGCATCTTATGGTTTCTGCATTTGTGTCCTGAAAGTGAACTGTAGATGCACCCTGTAGTAGCATTTAAGCAAGAAATCAGTCCACTAGTACATCCGTAGACGTATGGCAATAAAAAGCAAAGACACATAGATTGAAAATGAAGATAATAGTAAATCTATTTTGAAATAAGCAGTCTCTAATATTAGATAAACATCATAAGTAATGGAAATATGAACACACCTTCAAGCAGGCAAAAATCCCAGTTAGACCAGATCCACATCCAAGCTGCATCAATTGTCAAAAGAAATTAATAATTCATGAATGCATTAAGGAATAAAAAAAGTCCATGCTGAGAGTCTAAGACCGAATTTTGAAGCACCATATGAAACTATGACAGCAGTAGTGCTGTAGACATAAGCGGCAACTAACTTAGCAGCTTCTTTGGGTAGATAGATATCAATCTCAAAATAACCTAAGTACCTAACACTAGTGTTATGCAGGAATTCAGATTGTCCAGTGTACACTCTGCGTCTATGGAAGCAAAAGCAGGGCCAGACACCTAGTAAGAAAGTACAGGGCACCACCTATATGAAATCTGTAACGACTAGAAAAGAGGCAAATTTTCTCATGGGAAGTTACCTCTAGAACTCGCTTGCCCCTGAAGCTCAGCTGTCCGTCACGGATCTCATTTTTAAGAATGTTGACAAGAGTAATGGAACTCTCCCAATATTTCGGAGTCCCTGAGAAAAAGAAAAAAATGAATAAGTTTCTCCATTAGAATACATTCAGAGGAAGGATTGCAAGCTTATTTAATAGGAGGTTACCATCATGTTTTGATGATGCTACTTCAGAAGGGGAAAAGGCTATCATATCCGCTACACTGACCTTCCCCTAAAACACAAGAAAAAACATATTATTAACGCATTGAAATTTAGAAATGGCGAGGCTGCGAGGGAGGAGAAGCAGAGATGGCGCTGTCGGCGGTCGATCTCGGGCTCGGCTCTCGATGGCTTGGTCGGACGTGTATTTATTTAGATGGCTAATTGCTTTTGCTTGCTGGTAGTGGTTACTAAGTAGTAGGGCTAGTTCCTCTCGGATAATCGGTTTACATTACAAGTGTAGTACTTTTGTACCAGTACAGTGATTAGTTATCTATGCAATGTTTAAGTAGGCGCTAGGCGGGCGGCGAGGAGGGGCCTAGCGCCTAGGGAGCCTAGGCGGGGCCTAGGCGGCCGAATTAAAAATAAGGACAATAGGCAGAAGGTAAGTATATATTTGATGTTTAGATGAAAATTAGTTAGATTTTGGACCGTCCGATGAAGATCTAACGTCTCAGATTGAGTCATCAAATCATATAACTAATGTTCAAAAAAAAAGTCAGACTTTACACCGTCTGATGAAAATCCAACGTTCCAGATCGAGCCATCAAATCCATATATATATATATATATATATATATATATATATCTAACCGCCTAACCCTAACCCTATTCGCCGCCTGGCTCCCCGCATCCCGCCGCCTCCTCCCCATCTCTCATCGCAGATCGCCTCCCACCCCTGCAGATCCCGCCGCCCGCCTCCTCCCGCAGATCCCGCCGCCTCCTCCCCATCTCTCCCACAGAGATCGCCGCCTCCCTCCCCAGATCACCGCCGCCTCCCATCTCCCCGCGCATCCCGCCGCCCGCCTCCCCATCTCTCCAGCCAGATCCATGCCGCCCGCCTCCCCATCTCTCGGATCAGGCGCGGGAGTCCGGATCCGGGCGAGATCTAGCGGAGTCCGGATCCGCGGGCGGAGGCGGCACGGAGGCGGACGGCGGAAGATGTCCCTCACGGGAGGAGGCGAGTAGAAAGATGGCGGACGTCGAGAGGAAGATGGTGATGCGAATCCGTGAGTCGGCAGCGGCGGCGGCGGCCTCGTGTGCGATAAGTCTTTTCCCATCCCGCCGCTCCCTCCGCCGCCCCATCCGCCGCGCCTAGGCCGCCTGCACCGCCTTGGACCGCATTCTTCCCGCTTGACCGCCTCGCCGCCTCATGTGACCACCCGACTAGGGGCCAAGGCGGGCGGCACCGCCGCCAGCGCCTAAGCGGCCGCCAGCCGCCTTCTTGAACGTCAGATCTATGTGACTATGTTTTATTGTTTTGTAATTATTTTTTATTTCTTTCACTCTTTCATATTTACATAGAAATCTAAAGAGCAATAGTTGTACCAATTTGTTCACATACCAAGAGTCTCATGTATTGCTTAATTTTTAATGTGCAGGTTTACATGAAGTATTTACATCAAGTGATAGTACTTATCATCATCTATCAAATTTACAACATTATAAGTTATTTCAGGTAACTATTCTTCCTCCAAACATCATATATATCTTGACATCGCCCATAGCATACCATGCTAAAATTAGCCGCCTAAGCCCCACCTAGTCCCCGCCTAGGCGGCCTAGGGGCTAGGCCCCTGCTTGCCGCCGTCTAAAGTCTACTTGAACATTGATATTAACGCGTTGAAATTTAGAATTTACAACTTGAATGTCTGAGCAATTGCTAGTATAATCAAACAAAATTTAGTGCCGACCAGAAAACTGGGTAACTTGCATGAACTGCTCACCTTGAAAATATCAAGATCTTGCACATCGACCTTTTCTCCAGCATATTTGTAAGGATGAGCACTCTGAAAAAAGGTTCGAGGCACACTTTATTTGTTTATCCATGAAAAACAATACAAAAGAAAACCAATTAACAGTTCACAGACCCTCTGCACAAAGCAAAAAGTATATCCATTTGGAGTTCCATATATGAAGGATCAAACATGTGTACCTTTGATGGGATTATTTCTACAGCTAGTGATGGTAGATGCAGATCGCTCTCTGTTACAATCGGCACACAACTAGTGGCCTTGCTGGGAAGCAAGCCGGGGAAACACCGAACAAGTAGCGACGGTGCCTTCATGGCGCTACCTGTTCAGTTTTTAAGAAAGCTGAAAATGAAAACTTGAAATCAAGTTTCGCCTTGAAAGAATAATAGATCATTGACTACAATAAAATGAAAACCACGTGAAAAATCACAAGTCTTCAACATGAACACCGATTTTTTTCAGAAATAGTTACAACTTACAAGGTTTTAAATCCCTCACCTTTATTTTTTTACATTTCTGAATTCTGAAGAAAACTTGATCTACATTGTTACTACAGTAACCTTTTCTAAAATTGAAAAGAAAAGCAATACAATTTCTCTACCGACAAAGTAAACAACACAAAATTACAAGGTGTGACGAAGCGCCAGAAGACGGCTAAGAACAATATATACCAATCTCTACCAAAATCTACCCATCGTCTGAAATATAATGACTCCTAACCAATTCTTCAGCCTCACCATTTAAACTTAAAGCAACGTACGATGCAAAATAGAGTTATATTAGTCCAAGTGTCAAACAAACAACCGAGCCTTTCCAACAATAACGCAGCTACAAAGAAGAATATCCATGCTCTGTACTAACTAATGGATCAGCCTAAGGAAGATCTTTCAGGCTCCAAACTATTCAAGGACCACCGAAACCACTACTGCTCAAATCAGAATAGGCACACCAACAAAACAGAACTTCCTCTATTCCGCAACCAAATCTGCCACCTTCCTAGAGACTTTGCCACTTCCAAATCCACAAAAATAGCCCTCCAAAAGCACCCAACTAAAAAAGCTACTCTTATCATCTTTCCTAGAAACATAATCTAAACACCAAACATCCACAGGAAGATCCGAAAATACTAGGCATTTCTGCGCAAATCTGTCACCTTGTAGAGACCCCAGTGAGGACATACGATAGCATAAAGAAAAGGAGCAAGATAGCCCACACAGATGGATTGCATGTACGAAATCAAGAACATAGCAAACAAAGCTGTCTCCTTTTCACCACTTCTCATCCAATTTAGATTAGCAATACAGCTTAAGCACAATTCTGATCGCTAAAACCCCCATGAAAAAGGTGGAGTATACACCATCTTGTACCAAATTCGCTGCTTATCCACACCAACGTCCATTCTACATGCTCTGAAGCTACCTGAAACTAAACTACAAGTTTCCGGCTAGAACGCACACATCAGAGGCCACACCAACAACGGGAGCAGCAACCCACCAATTCCTCAACCAATCTAGCAAATTCCCTTCAGATCAAACCGCAAAACGAACAAAACGAACGACCGCACACGAGAGACGGGAGCGAACGCCCCGCTGCCCCGACCAAAGCCCCACGAAATCTCAACTCCCCCAAATCAAAGCTCCAAGAAACCGAGCCACCGAAGGGAACAGCGGCGGAGATGATTACCTCCTTGATCGGAGCCCGGGGGGAACAGAAAATCCAACAACGAGGCGCTTCCTCTGTCTCAAAGCAACAAGGCGCCCTTGTCCAAGAATCGCGACGAATCGGCTGATCCAACTTGAAATCTTCCCAAGGAGGAGACGGTTTCGGTTCTCGAGTCGAAAAGTCAAACCGCCACGTCTAGACTGGAGCAGCTCGGGCTCGGGGAGGCGTGGGTGGGGTATATATAGGCGGTAGACGGAGACGGAGTCCAGTGGGATGGGAGGGGGAGAAGAAACTTCGCTGCTTGTGCCATGGCTGCTCGTGTACAGTGGTGGTGGGAGTAAAAAGAGTTCTCCCGGATCGCCCCCGGGGGTGGTGGAGCGGAATATACCGCGCCGTGCGGGGGCCTGAGGGTGTGAATCCCTAGGGTCGCTTTAAGAAAAAGGGCCCCTTTTTTCCTTCTCTGCTCTGGTGGCATGTGGCAAGCGGGCCGGCCGGCCGCCGGTGGCTCGCGTCAACTGTTGGTTGGTTCACCTAGTAGCGTACCTTAGCATTTGGTCTGTTATCAAAAATCAATACGAATATTTGGATTTTTGAAGTGACATCTCTATATTTCTCGCTGCTGTTTTATTTTAGAGATAAATCAAAAGTTATTGATGTATCACATACCTCACTACTCTCGCTTTTATCACGTGCACATATCTCTCCTTTACTTGTTTCATCGTTCGTCTCTCCTTCTAAAAACTGGTTCTAAAAGCCACAGATAAAAACAATCAATAAAAAACTAATACGGATGCCCATAAGTTGAGTTCGAGTTCATGCCACTTCAACGGATTCCACCTTCCAAGACCTTGTAGCCAATTTTTTTTTAATTACAACGAAGGGCATACACTTACACATGCTACACACCACACGAATACACATGTATGTGTGTTATTGAAATACATGTTAGATCTATAGCAGGAGTCATTAATTAGATTTATCTAAATTTATCTACTACCTCATTAAGTGTGGACGTACGCTTTTCACTAAACTCACACATGTGTGAGGTGAGACACATCTAGCCGATCTGAAGAATTGAACCCGGGCAAGGGGTTGCTCGACGGCAACTTTAACCACTGAGCCAACGCTGAGTTCTCATCCATACTTAGCCTTGGTTTTAAAAATTTTGTCATGTTGAAAGACATTTTTTATGAAAAATTATGTTAATTTTATACGAAACAGTGTAATTCTTTGCGAGTTTTTTACAGAATTCTGTAGCATCCACTGTACGCTATCGGATCAGCAACCGATGAGCCATGGAGATTCATTAATTCTTACAAGTCCCACAGATAGACTCATCTATTGTGTGCAGATGGTGCGAGTCGAGCTGTGACATTTGGCCACACAGGCTGTGGGTGCCATGCCGGTTGGCTTCTAGCTTCAGTCATATGTAGCACATATATCTATATCCATTCAGGCAATGTTCTATTTGATTTTGAGCTAGCATTGAGATTAATTATCAGGTGTTTTCCGGCTATGCAAGTCCGACATATCTTTGCCGCACGCATTATTGAGTTGATTTGAGATATGAAAACGAACTGGTCGATCGGGTAAGGAGCTCTCGGTCTGGATATCTGGCCACTCTTCTGTCTGGATTTTTTTCGCTGAAGCTCCGTTCCAAAATGATATGATACCGAACAAGTGAATCGGGAAAACCTTGATCACAAAGCAAGCAGCAAGATGTTCTTCAAGAACACAAAGCAAGCAGATGTTTCCCCCTAAAAATAGTGATAAATTTTTTTGCCACTTTTGTCACTGGAATTTTCTCTTCTCCTTTTTGAGACAGAGCCAGTAGAATTCTAAATCCTATCCTACTGGGGTAGCAGCAGGCGCGGAACTAGAACAAAAATAACAGTGGTTCACTACTTCACCGTATATATAACAACATATATAGTTGTCAAGTAATACTGTGCTAAATAACAATATGTTCGATAATTTTTAGCATCAATACTTTAACATAACCAACGACAACGTATGATGGTAAAGAAGTAGTAATCAAAATACTTACAAAAATAAAAAATCCTAATAATAATATTAATTAGTTGAAGCAAACTGAAGAAATTAAGGACGAAACCACAGACAAAAGTTGATCGGTATTGATAAAATACATCATTCAACCTCAATGGCTTATTAAAAAAGAACAAAATTACTTCAAATCTTTAAGTAAAAAACAGTATAATGATCAAGTATAATTTAATACATTATCTTTTTACTATTTACGTTCTTTCAAGTTCATAAAGCGTCGAACCATAACATCATTAATAATTTTCGTCAATTCTTATTTATTCACATAGCAAATAAGTATATCATTCATGAAATTATCACAATTTAATTGAAAACCCAGTTAGATATTTATATGTTCAATTGTTCAAAAATGGTATAATAGGAAATATGTCCAGTGGCTTACTTGACATTGCAGTCAAATACTATAATTTTGCATGTGATTTGCAACGAGCTAGGCTGGTATTTCAAAAATCAAAATTAAAATCCTAAGTTTTAACTCTACAATTCGACAAAAATCAATAATCATCATATTGACACCCTAACTCACAAATTGGAATAAGTGAGAGAAATTTAGAACAAAATACATATTGATCGGGTGTATCTAAACTTCCTTCGGTCGGTGAGGATGTGAGGCATTAGGGACCAGGCAATGCCACGATGAGATGGTAGACGAGGGCAGCCAGTGGTGCCGATTTCTCCCATTCTTCGACGATTGGTCGCTGCCTAGCTAGGTGCGACTGTGTGGCGGACGTGGTGCACATCTACTGACCGACCATACGAGGCAAAAAAGCGTTAAGGGTTGCTGCCAGGTGATATGATTGGGATCATCAAATGGACACCGTGGCTTGTTACGCTCCTCCCTCTTACGCTGGTCCAGCCTGTTGTAGTTGCCTCATAAGAAGGTCAGTGCAAAAGATTAATCAAAAGCACACGGCCCGAGTAGACTGTCCTACAGTTGTGCCATGAGCTAAGCTATCCGGATCTGGCCGTCGTCCCCATGCATGCATGCATGCTAATTTATTTATCCACGATCGATGGATGAACCCGGCCGATCGATCGAATAATCCAATCTTCGATGAACATCCACTGTATCGCCACCATTGTTTAACGTGCGCCATGCGTGTCTACTGTGCGTAAACATTTGTGGTAAGTGCATGCACTGGCTGTTCTAGCGGCCTGTTAGGGCTTAGGTCCGGTCCGGAGGAAGACCGGCGGCTGCAGTTGAGAACAAAGGTGCATTTAGATTATGTAGTTCTCGAGAACGAGAGAGATGTAGTTCTCGACGGCGACGAAGAAGTGTACGCACTGTGTACTCAGCCTAGTAGTATTATTCTACGAAAACGTAGACACCATATGTATCTCGATCGCTTAGAAAGTTCCAAATGTGACAAGTGACAAGAAGCTTGTTTCTTTTTCCACCTCACCATTTCAGGATCATGTCAAGATCCTTTCTGACCCTGCCGGTCGACGTCTGAACAAACAAAAAACGTATTCCATTGCATCCAACCAACTCTAATTTTTCCCCTTTCGATGTGAATTGGTTGGGAGAGCTTTTGACAATAGGCCAAGGATGTATATCTGATTTAAGCATATGCCTCGCCATGTTGTTTCACTCCCATTCCGTGGTCGACAAAGTCATGCAAGATCTTGACAATGGGGGAGGAGAGGGTAGTGGTGAGAATGCAACTTATCACACACTCGTGGAGCAATCCTGTATTCAAAACAGTTTTTACTGATGACTTTTGACTGATGGTTTTTACTAATAACTTTTAGTTAAGAAGTTATCATGTTCAAAATAGCTTCTTCTTCAAAGAAGTTGAAAACCAGAAACTATTTTAAACGGAAGTTTAAGTCTAACAAAAGCTCCCTTCTAGATGCATTCCTTTTTTTTGGTTGGCAAAAGCGAAGACAAGTACAAGGAAATCAGAGAAGGGTTTGATATTCTATGGAGTATTAGTATAGTCGGCTTCAATAGGCACATGTGTGGCCAGAGGTGGGCATTGAGCCGTGCTGTGTTAGCACGGTCTAAGCCTATCGTGCTTCGGATCATGTCGTGCCGTGCCGGTTCGGCCCGGTCATCCCGCCGTGTTGTGCCGTGTCGGCCCACCTCGTCTCCGGTTAGGCTCAGGCATAGCCCAAAGCCCATTGTGTCGGTGTTCATGCCGTGTCAACCTAATCTCAGCTCGAAGTAACTATACACGACGAAGGCGGTGGCGACGATGGTGGCGGCAGCCTCCATCTTCATTTCTCTCATACTCGTCTCGTTAAAAACTAGTTAAAATCCCATACTATTGTCTCATACCATTCCACCTCCGAACTTGGCCATCTAGTCCAACGGCATGTATATCTGCGTACAAATTGGACTGTGGAGTACGTGGCCATCTAGCCTATCACTCGACATAGGGCTGCCCAATTGATTAAATAGAAAAGCTCAAGCAGAGTCATAAGTGTAGTTTACTGTAGTTAAGAAATCAATTTTAAATAGTTTCTCGAATGTTTAGTAACTACTTGGAATAGACACACTAATAACAGATTGTCTCTATTTACATAATGGTTAATTGCAACATTATAACATCTTGAAATTCGTAAGTCCAAAAATTTGTGAAAATTTAAAACTTTTTTATTGAATCATATTAGCATTCAAATTTCTTCTACAATTTTATTTGAAGTCTTTCAGAATTTTGTGCTATACAATTAATAATGGGAATAACTGCCAAGCGAAAATGCTAATAATAAAATCAGAAATCAAAATTCAAAGGCAAATCAAATAAAGAGAAAAAAGATATTTCATATCAAAATAATTGAACTAAGATTCGAATTGAAAATCCAAAATTTAAGCAAAAATCCAAATCCTGATTTTTGCACCATTTCTTCTTCCCTCTCTTCCATGTGGCCCCTCCTTTCTTTTTTCCAATTCTCTCTCTCTCTCTCCTTTCTCTTTTCTCACTGCCGGTTCACTGCTCCTAGCGTCACGCTCAGCCTCCTCCCCTCTTTCTTCTTTCTTCCTCTCCCTTCTCTCCTCACTGCTCCCGCGTCGGCGCTTCGTTAACCGGCCCAACCTCCCCTGTGTGCGGAGTCGCCTCACGCCTCCTGTGGCAGCGCCCGAATGACGTCGGCTGTCATCCCTCTCCTCCCCTGTTTCGGCGTCAGCCCGCCCTGCGCCTCTCATCGCGTTCCCGCCTGGCCACCCCATCGCGTCGCCATTTCTCTTCGAGCGCACCGCCTCCGTCAGCCACAGCGCGCGCCCACCTGCCTCCATCTCGTCTCCGCCTCGGCTCATGCGCTCGCGTCCCCTCTTCCTTCCTCTTCCCATTGTCCTCTCTAGCGCATGCCCGCACCCCGCGTGTGCCCACGTCACGCCCGTCGCCTCCGCGCCCGACCGTGCACCTCTCACGTCGTGCCTGCCCTTACCATGCTCTACCATCACTTGTGCCAACCTCTCCTGTTAAGTCACCTTGCCATCACCGTGACGCCCATGCCTTGCACAAGCCCGTGCACCCAGCCACGCACCGCACATCGCACGGCCACCCTGGGCACTGCTCCTCGGTCGACGGCCATAGGGCCTTCACAGCTCTCTCTCTCTCTCTCTCCACGGCTATAAAAACTGCCCATAGCCTCCTCCATGCTCCTTGCATTTCCCCTCTTCCTCCCTCTTTTCCTACCCACAAGCCGAGCTAATCCCGTGCTCTACTCGCAATACTGGCCTATCCTTGAATATTAAGGAAAGATATGATCACTTGTCTCCATTTCTATTATAATAATACTTGGATTTCCATAAAAGTATATTGTTGCATTTTTGGTAAGCCACAATTACTCCCTCCATTTTTTTACTTGTTGTTTTTGGCTATCAACATGGTCTCTAATATACACATTTGACCACTAGTCTTTCTAATTATTGTGAGTAAAATTAATAAAAATGTGATGATATGAAAACACTTTTGATGATAAAAATCTACTAAAGCCATTTACACGTGACAAATCTAAATGTCTATGTCAGTTGTCAAAATTTTAAAAGTTTGACAACACGCATTCCAAAACAATATCTATTTGAGAACAGGGAGTACATATTTTATGCTTTTGTCTTCTTAATAATAACTACATTTTACCATATTGGGCCATTGCAATTTGCATCCTAGCATATCCAGAATACCAGCCTTCCTACATCTTAGACAGATGAACAAACTAATGATAATAGATAAGCCTTCTGCCGAAGGCAAAAGATTGTACTTCCACGTAAACATCCGTATTGCTTCTTCAAAATGAAAGTTCAAAGAAACAAATTTCAAAAGGGATACTTGATGATATGCCCCATTGTCAAAATACCATGCATTACATGGTAATAGATAAATACCCCAAAGTTAAGAAGTCAATTGACGATTTACCCTTTTTCTATTTTAAATCAATTTTGAAATCATTTTATTCATGAAATGACCAAAATATCCCTCCCCTTCCTCTCTCTCCTCCAGGGCCGTCCTAGAGACGTTGGCAAAGACGGTGGCTTCAGTGGTGGCAGTTGAGCCTAGCGGTAGCATTGCTAGGGTGAGGGGTGGTACAGTTGTTGGCGGTCAGATTTGGAGAAGAACCAATAGACCGGATTTGGAGAAGAAAGAGAAGAGTAGGAAAAAGAAGCTGGGGGTATTTTGGTCATTTTGCATGAGGTTAAACAGTAAAAGGAATAAAAAACAATAAAAATATGAAGGGGGTAAATTATCAATTGTTATCTCAACTTTAAGATATTTTGTTCATTACCGTATAATAGAGGATATTTTAATTATAACTTCTTAACCTTGGAGCATATGATAAATTATCCCATTTCACAAACTTACGTGTATTGCACCATTTCTACTACGAAGTGCTTTGGATCACAGTTGCAGGCAGCATACTCATCTTAGTACAACCATGCATGCATACTTATTACAAAGCTGGCAGATTGTCTAAAGCTCAACTAAAGAACCAGCACGACGGCGGACAAAGCAACCGCGCCGAGCAGATCGACTCCACCGGCGACGGCGACGGGAGCAGCAGAACTTTCCGGAGCCGGCTCCGGTGCGGACGAGGGGTAGTAGCGAGAAGCAGCCTCCGGAGCATGCACACTTATTACAAAGCTGGCAGATTGTCTAAAGCTCAACTATAGAACCAGCACGACGGCGGACAAAGCAACCGCGCGGAGCAGACCAACTCCAACGGCGACGGCGACGGGAGCAGCAGAACTTTCCGGAGCAGGCGCCGGTGCAGACGAGGGGTAGTAGCGAGAAGCAGCCTCCGGCGCACGGGAGTAATGAATCGGTGCGCGAGCCTCCTCTTCGCCAACGGTTGCCGGGGCGGGCGCAGCCACTTGATAGCCGTCGTCCTCGCGTCGGTTGGGGCTCGGAGTGGGAGCGGAGGGTTGACCAGGAGTCGACGGCGCGGGACTGTGATGACGGCCCGGCGCGTGGACTGGCGGCTCCTGATCATGTGCTGGTGCCGGTGTCGGAGCTTGATGATGGTCATGGTGATGCGGACTTGGGGCATGGACCGGCTGGCTCGATTGAACTGGCCCCGGCGCTGGAGCATGATGTCCATGGTGATGCGGACTTGGGGCATGGACCGGGTGACTGGCATGAGCCGACACCGGCGCTTGAGCGTGGTGGCCATGGTGATGCTGACTTGGAGAATGGGCCGGGTGGCTGGCGTGAACCGGCGCCGGCGCTTGAGCGTGGTGGCCATGGTGATGCGGACTTGGAGCATGGGCCGGCTGGTTGGCGTGGACCGGTGCCGGCGTTGGAGCGTGGTTGCCATGGTGGTGCGGACTTGGAGCGTGGCCCGGCTGGCTGGCGTGGACCGGCGCCGGCTCTGGTGCGTGGTGGCCATGGTGGTGCGTCCTAGGAGCGTGGGCCGGCTGGTTGCCGTGAACAGGCGCCGGCGCTGGAGCGTTGTGGCCATGGTGACGAGGACTTGGAGCATGCGCCGGCTGGTTGGAATGAGCCGGCGCCGGCGCAGGAGTATGATGGCTGTGATGGCCGTGATGAGTTGGTGCCGGTGTGCCATCGTGACAGGGAGCGCTCGGTGAGTGGGCAGGCGCCGGCGCCGGCGCCGGACCGTGATGACCATGGTGGTGAGGAGGGCTCTCCGGAGCATGATGACCATCATGACGACGAGGGCTCGGCGCGGGAGCGGCCGGCGTCTCGGCGTGCGGGGGTACTGTGGGCGGTGGCGCATGACGATGGAGGTGGTGAGGGCCAGGCGCGTAGGCCGGCGACGCTGCCGGCTCGTGGTAGTGGTGGTCGCCGTGCGCCGTGGACGGCGCAACCAGCAGCGAGGCCAGCAGCATTGCCATCACGACGGCCATTGGTGAGATCGCCGTGGACACGGCTACAGCTAGAGAGACCCCTACTACCTCGTCTTGCAATCGTAGGGAGGAAGGGCGTATATATAGCCACAAAACGAATATTTGTTTGCAAGGAACTCGCAATCATCGGCAAGAAGGGAAACAGCCGTATCGTCTTAACCATGGCAAGTTTTTAATCTTCGATTTGCTGTATTAGGATTTGGTTGATTCGTTCGCTGGTTGCACTGATTGCTAGTTGGCAGCTGCGACTCCTGGAAACAAATCAGTGGCATTCGACCGCATCACAAATTCACGACAGATAGACAGAATTCCTTTCCGAAGAAAAAGGAACGAATTGATTCTTAGATTCGACTGTAAACCGTAGAAAATTTCCTGCCTCCATAGATTGGATCAGCCGCTGTAAATACCGCTGCCCGCGCATGTACGACACTAACGTACCCATAGAAAATGTTGGGCCATCACAAGGTCAAAGTTGCATCATGATGAATATTGTACAGATTATACCATCATAGGAACATGCAGGGCGGAGTCACACTCCGGACAGGGTAAATTTCAGCCTGAGATGTGTAAAAATATCTAATATACAGTTCGAGTAAATTCAGTTAGTCTGAGTAACATTTTCATGATCTAGCTCAGATAGGCTAGATCATTCCACCACTGAGCCTGGAGCGTAACCAAATCCTGGCTCTGCCACTGGGAACAAGAAATGTACCTCAGATAACAAAAGCAAACGATAGTTCAAGATGAGAATTTCACCCCAACATAAATCAATCTTTCTTGATATTTTCCTAATTCATAATGTCCCCTTATATCCAAGAGTTTTCTTGGCATTTTAGAACAGGAGAATAAGTATGCTTAAAAATTGGTCAATGCATTATTACAAGAGTACAACAACTGGATCCGTTCATTGGTGGCGCACACCACGTAGTACACCCTACTTCGATAATACAAAACAGTTACAAATATGGATATAGTTATATACATAATGAGCTGGAATGCTGGATGATGGGGCCAGGCTTCAAGGGTGTCGTCAGTTGATAAACAATTGGTAATACACGAAAATCTACTTCCTTTGCATGGAGCAATCCTCTACTGATACCTCCTCACTGTAGCCAGGCCAGCCCCAGAGATCCATAACAACCTCAATTTCGCGTATATTGTGTACCACTGGGCATGACCAGAAGGTTCTCAACCATTGGAGTCCAGATCTCAAATGAGGACTGACTAGTGCTATCGATGTTGGTGCTCACAAACCTGGCAGGTTTTGGCAGATCTGGGGTTTGCATACGTGCACTGATCAGACGCCTGATTTGGAGCTGGTACTGGATGCCCTGTTCTTGCCACTCTTACCACCAAGGCTCTTGGAAGTAGTGCTCTTGCTGCACGTGCTATGGCTAGTAGAAGGTCCTACATCATTTAATCCAGTCTCCAAAGCCTGGACGAGATTCTCGAAGTAATTGCGAGTCACACTGTAAAACACCCAAAAAAATGTCAAACAAAGATGCAGTAAAAACATAAGAAATTTAACTGACCATCTGTTTACAGTTAGGGATGACCAAGTCGTCACAAGAAATTAAATGAAGCAAAGAACTTCCATAGGATACAACATAGCATCACAGCAAGGATATAAGACAAGAAAAGGTAATCTACATTACCTAGTTAATCCAGCCAACTTTGTACGGAAGTCATTGAAATCTTTTGATGGGGATTCTGCTTCAAGGTATATTTGAAGTTCTTTCTCTGCACATTGATGCAGCCGCTCCAAACCTGATTCTGCCTCACCTAGACAAATAAGCACGAAACACAAATCAGATCAGTACCAGACGCTTACATATGTCATTTCTGACAGTAAAACGACAAACCTTGCAGATATTCAAAGAACTGTCTTTTGGCATGCTCATGATCTGGGAGGTAATAACCATAGGCATAAGTCCACTTCAATACCCTCCTACATTCAACAATCTGCATGTCGAAAATTAAACCCGGTCATGAGAAAAGCAAGAAGACATAAAAGAAAACTAAACTTGGCGATGAGAACACTAATGACGTAATACCTGTAACCATGCCTCTATGATAAACTTGAGCTGCGACTCAGGTTGGCTTTGTATATCACTTAACTTTTCAAGCTGGAGAGAGATTTTTAAATGTCACTGTCACTAGGAGTTCTGGACAAGCAGACTGTGGTAGCTATATTAAAAGGTTGTGAAATGAAAATTCATTCGGTAATTAATACTTATACCATAGCTTAATTGCTTTCATGTGAAATGGGAAATAAGGGAAAAGAGAGAACGGCAAGTGTCATATATTCATATACCTTGTCGTTCTGCAGACTCTGCAGATCTTCTAATGCCTTTTGCCTCGACTGCATCATGAAAAAAAAAAAGGTGTCAAAGCAACCAGAAAATATGCTCTAACAGGTGATAAGACAAACAGAAATATTACTGTCTACAAGAAACAGCACTCCATTGTCAGCATTTTCTCCAACTGAGCATAAATTCTTAACAGGTTTAACACGGAACAAATAAGTGAGCTTAAGAAGAGCACTGCAGCACAATGCCATTTCCAAGATATTTGGTGCCAAACAAGTTTACTATCTCTTGTTTTTTATCTTAACTCAGATTGATCTTCTCATTGTTTTGAGATGAGCATATCTCATTACATGGGCCAAACAGGCCATATAAACATGTACAAGGCAAGAGCCAAAATAGCAGAAAACCTCCTATACAAAGACTATATACATATACTTCTAAACCCCCTCCCCTTCAAACTCATGGTGGATCAACAACACTAAGTTTGGAGAGATAGAAACTATGCTGAGCTCTAGTCTCCGCTTTCGTGAAGAAATCAGCTAGCTGAGGCTCTGAAGGCATGTACTGAAAAGTGACAACCTACTATTGCACCTGCGACCGTATGTAGGACGCATCAATCCCAATATGCTTGGTGAGCTTATGCTTCACCGGATCTCAAGCAATGCTGATCGCACTAGTACTATTTGACAGTAACGTAGTCAATGTGGAAACCGAAACATCAAAGTCCTCAAGGAGCCACTGTAGCCAAGTAATTTCAGCTGTCATAGACGCCAAAGCCCTCAAACTCATCCTAAACATTCGAACAAGAAGTTGCAGTCTGCTTTTTAGTCCTCTAGGCAATCAAGGAAGAACCTAATACACAAAACGCAAAGAGTGACCAACGATCAGAAGAATCACTAGCCCAGGTCGCATCAGAGTACGTCTGAAACTGTAAGGAGCTAGATCAAGGAAAGAAAAGGCGCCGAGTGATGGTCCCACAAAGATATCGCAGAACACGAAGGAGGTGATTGTAGTGGAGCTGGATAGGAGTAGAAATGAACTGACTCAAAACGTGAACATCATGAGATATGTCAGGATGAGTGACACCAAGGTAAACCAAACCCCCAACAAGGTGACGATAGCGAGTGGGATCCTCGAGAGGAGTACCATCAGTAGGACGAAGATGAAGGTGAAGCTCCATAGGAGTGTCCACTGTGCACTGATTGGTGAGACAAGCACGATCAAGAAGATCCTGGATATACTTCTGCTAGGATTGGTAGTAGCCATCAAGCATAGAGGTGACCTCAATCCCAAGGTAGTAGCGAAGATGACCCAAGTCAGACATTTAGAACTGCTCACTGAGACGTATCTTCACAAAGTAAATATATTGAGGGTCATCTCCAGTGATGAGCTTCTCATCTACATAGAGAAGAAGGGTCCGACCACGAGAGATGGTATGAACAAAGAGAGCAGGGTCGTGATCACTGGCGGAGAAGCCTGCAGCAGTGACAACAGAGGTAAAATGCTCAAACTAAGCACGAGGGGCTTGTTTGAGCCCATAGAGAGAACAACGAAGGCAACAAACCTGACCGTCAGGGACAAAATACCCAGGAGGCAGGTGCATGTAGACCTCTCACAGATCGCCATTGAGAAATACATTCTTAACATCAAGCTGTCAGATAGTCTACTGCCGAATAGAGGCAACAACAATAAGAGTGCAAACAGTGATCATATGAGCAACCGGGGCAAAAGTCTCATTCTAGTCACGCCCACTCTTACTGAAAACCACATGCAATGAGACGTGCCTTGTAGCGCTCAATGGTACCATTAGAACGAGTCTTGATATTATATACCCACTTGCACGTGATAGGAGTGACAAAAGGAGGAAGGAGAACAAGGTCCCAAGTGCACTGGAGCAGGACCCCATAAGGACGGAAGAGTAGAGGTAGAGGGTGATAGAGCTGGCAGAGAAGAATCAGAACGAGGACGATGAGTGTAGTGGAATGGAAAGGGGGGCCTCAACAAAAGAGTTGGTGGGATCCTCCGATGGGGAGGCAACAGGAGCTAGAGGGGAAGGAGCCAAAGGTGAAACCTGCGGAGGTGGTAGGGAAGACGGAAGAGAAACCAACGGAGTAGAGAGCTTAAGGATTAGGAAAAATCAAAAAGGAGGTCGACTCAGCTTAAGGATCCGGATTGGAAATGGTGTCACGAGGATAGTACGGCCGGTACTCATTGAAGGTGACATTGCGCAAAATGCGCATCCGACAAGCAACAGGGTCATAGCACCGGTAACCCTTGTGCTCAGTACTGTAGCCATGGAAAATACACACAACTGATTGAGTGGTCAGATTCGTGCGCTTACGGGGTGGAAGAACAAAGCAGACGTAGCCAAAGACATGAAGGTGACTGTACTGGGACCTACAGTAGAGACGCTTAACAGGAGTAGAACCCCAAAAAGCAGTGGAGGGCTGTAGGTTGACAAGGTAGGCAGCGATAGAAAGTCTCAGCCCAGAAGTGAGGTAGAACAGAAGAGGCCAACATTAGAGCGCGAGCAATCTCAAGAAGGTGAATGCTTGTGCTCAGAAACATCGTTCTGAATGAGAGCACCAGGATAGGAGTACTGATGAAGAGTGCCCTACGCGAAAAGAAACTAGCGAAAAGCAGTCACCAGCAGAATCAGCATGAAAGACATGAATGGCTGAATCAAACAGAGTGTGAACCATAGTCGCAAAAGACCGATAAATAGAAAGAATCTGGCTACGATAAGACATGAAATAAATCTAAGTATGGCAAGAGTAGTCATCAATGAAGATAACATAATATCGATGACCCCCTTTCGAAACGAAGGGAGTCAGACCCTATACATCAGAGTGAATCAAATCAAAAGGACGTGCAAAAACAGAGTCACTAGAACCATAAGGGTGCTACAACTGCTTGCCAAGCTTGCAACGCATACAAGATAAAGAAGTATCACCAGTAACATACCCAAGAACATCACTACCAACTGAAGTAGACACGACCCACATAGGTGTCCTAAGCGATGATGCCACTATAAGAAAAACTGATGGAAGTGGTGGCGGCGGAGGCAGTGGCAGTAGTGGTCGACTGGTTGATCGAGCCAGTGGAAGTGGACGGAAGGCGCAGCCAGTCGAGCTCCTAGAGAAGCTGGGAATCAAGGCGGTGCGGGCCAGTACCTACCAGAGTCCCTGTGGGGTGGTCCTGAACACTTAAATCATAATCAGTAATCTGACTTGCAGACATAAGCCGCATAGCAAGTCTAAGAACATGAGAAACTGCAGGAACATAGAAACTAAAAGTGGAAAGAGTGCCTCAACTAGTAATAGGAAAAGAAGTACCATCTGCAGTTTGAATGGAAACAGGTAGAGTGGAAGGGCTCAAAGAAGTGAGGTGAGTGGAATTAGGTGCCATGTGAAAGGAAGCACTACAGTCCAGGATCCAAGGACATGATATACATGAAGTGGGATATTGAATGACAAGACTGGCAACACCCGAAGAGGCTAAGGTGGGGTTGGCGACCAGATGCTAGAGGGGAGAAACCAGCTGCCAAGCAGTGTCTGACTGACCAGAAACACCAACACCTCTTGACTGAGCAGAGCCACGCTGAGGGCGACCACCTCTGCGGCTTTGGCCCCGCCTCCTGGAGTAGTAGGTCTGATAGATGTGGCCATCACGCTGACACCAAGTGCAGTGAAGGCCGCTAGTAGGGTACTCATAGTAGCCACTGGTGCACCCATCGGTGTGGGAGAAGCAATGGTAGACGCCACTACCACAAGAGCTGTAGGAGCAGTGGGAATACGAGCAGCCAGGACGACAAAAGACGGGGTTGTGTCATGCCACGAAGGTGAGTCTCCTCGGAACAAACAAAAGTGAGTGCCTCTACCAGAGACGGATGTGGTGACCGGGCCAGAAGGTGAGCATCCTCAAATGCAGCAATGACATCAGGATCAGCCAGGGCGGCACCCACACCAACAGGTTGCCCGGTCGGTGGAGCAGGGAGAGGCGGAGAAGGCCGCTCCCCAGTGAGGTGATCCCAAAGACACTGACTGTTGAGACAGATCCGCAGATGCACAGACCACTCTTGGAAGTTCATCCCATTGAACATGACCTTAGAGAGTAGGATGGAGATAGAGGAGCTAGTGACAGTAATCAACTCACTGCTCACATGCGGAGTTCAGGGCGAGGTGGGAAGTTGAGCAGGGAGACGACCAGAGCAAGGGGTAGCGACTGAAGCAAGGGGTTGCGGCCGAAGCAGAGGAGAGCGGCGGCGGGAGCAGGCGAGGGCAACAACATGGGGTGGCAGGCGAGAGAGGAGAGCGGCAGAGGGTAAGCAGAGGCGGCGGCCAAGCGAGCGGCGACAACGCAAGGCAGAGAGGCGGCAGCACGGGGCAAAGCAGAGGCAGGGTGGCAGCCGGAGCAGAGCAGCAGCAACGACGCGAGGCGGCGCGGGCAAAGGGGAGAAGACGACACGGGGTAGAGGGGCTCAGGTGGAGGCAGCCTGAAGCTTGGGTTAGGGTTTGAGGAAAGAGCCCTGATGCCATGTTTTGAGATGAGCATATCTCATTACATGGGCCAAATGGGCCATATAAGCATGTAGGCAAGAGCCAAAATAGCGAAAACCCCATATACAACGACTAGGACCCTGTTCATATTGGTTTCTAAAAGCTGCTTTTCTACAGTAAATGATTTTTCTACAATATCTAGCTTTCAAACGGGATTTTTTCAAGGTAGGATCTACTAGTCAATTGTAATACACATTGTATTGATTTTATTTATAGCGGCCAAAGTCGCAGACAAGTTTCTCTCTCTGTACAGCCCTTTACAAGCTGTTATTATTCATAAGCTAAAACCAAAAGCCACCAGTAAAAACCAATATGAGCGGGCCCTATATACATATACTTCTAACACTCATATCAGATAGAGTCAACCAATAACATATTTTATCATCTAAGAAGGTTCAGGAACCGATATCTCAACAATTATCCAATTATCCTACGTGCACAACACAACTGCCTTTTCTTTATTTGTCCATAGAAAATGATGGCAATATATGCCACCAAACCAAAAGGCAACCATGGCCAATCCTATAGTTCTAGCTAACAGAACACTCGGCAGGTACAAACCTGTCAGTCTGAATCATAGCAATGTTCAGTTCAGGCCACTTTTTTCACAACCAAAAACTTACTGATTGATTGGCTGCCCATCGTTCATAATAATGTGTATATCTCTCAAGGGAGTTCTTCGCCATTTCTCTTCTCCTTTCAGATTCATCATGCTGTACCACAACAAAGCAGACAAAAAACGACACAATTTAGTACATTATATTCTGTAGGTAATGAAGTAAACAACTCGGGTCAGAACCACTACCGCTCCTTCTTGCCTTGCTGCCTCATAACGGTTACAAGCATAAAATCCACCAGTCCTCTCTCCATGCTCCGACCATGGACCAAGACACAGCCTAGATTATAATAGCACAAGTACCATATCAGCTATATGAGATTGCAAGCAGTAAAAAAAGAATATAAAAAAGAAGTATGATTGTGTACCAGCAAAACTCAAATTTACATGGAGGCGTGCATGTAATGTGCATGCATCCCTGGTTTTTTTCAATAGGCCGCTTGCACTTAGGACAAGGCTTCGAATTAGCCAGTATCCTGAAACCATAACCAACAGACGGGAAGTCAACAATACAGTTCATACATGATATAACTGATATTAAAAAAAGAAACATGCTTCTTTAGATCCATCATGCAACCGCATAAATTTTTAATTTTTTTTACAACTCCAAATATTGGTGGTTTTAGAAGATTATGGTGCCAGTAAAAGAATGTCAACCAAGTTAATTTTTTTTATACATGGCCCACCATGCACCTAAAAGCAGGACATCAAAGGAACAAAGTTTGATAAGGAAAAAACATAATACAAATAAAGAAAACAAAGTTAGCAATGCAAGGACATGCTGTCTACTCAACATTGTACAGTACCCCCTCATCTGCTGTTACAGACTTGTTTTGGGGCATACCTACAGCAGGCATGGGCCCAGGGACTCTGGGAGGCGCACAAGGCCAAGGAGGATGCAGGAGGCAGCAGAACTTAATTTTGGAAGTCTTATTACTTTTGTTAGGTTTGGATAATTTTCATCCCCAGGATTGATTAGGGTGTAAATAACTTCGGTTTCACTGTTCCCATCCTTGAGTTAGTTTGGGTTGTTACTTGTTAGGACGTCTCTATATAAAGGAGGGTTTGGATATGCTTAAGGATTAAGCAGAAATAAAGATAAGCTTCCCTAAACCCTATCTCTCTCTTCTCCTACCTGGCCGGCCAGCTTAATCAGCAATCACAAACTCACAATAGCAGGGCAAGGTTCATCCACCCATGAGGTCAAGGACGATTGTCCAACTACCATCCCCAGTTACAATCTTCCTTCTCTAACTAAAGCAAACAACATCCGTAGCCTACCAAACTCAAAAAAAAAAAAAACATAATACCATGTGTGCACACATATAAAAAGAAAGCGATCAAATGGATGCAAGGTGCTAAAGGCAGATACAGCAGTGCAAGGCGTAGGGATAGACCTTATCCTTAGACATGGCCACGGTATTGAAAAGAATATTTTAGTTCAAAAAGTTAGCACGAGTAATAAAAAAAGGTGTATCCCTACTATACCAGTTCATATTCTCAGACTCCGCGCTGTTCTTGAGGATCCACTTTGAAACAGTGGCACAGTCTACTGGACGATGAGCTTCCTCAGTGCACTGCAAATTTTAATTCAGATAGTTTACATTCTGCTGATTAGCTGACAAATGAACTGTTCAGTCAAATACTCACATTCCAACAAAATCCATATGAACAATTGCAATTAACATCATAGCTGCCACTGCCCATAACAAATTCTACTGCATATTCACATCCAGGAGCAGGACACCACTTTGTCTGTTCCACATAAAAATGACTTTAATCAACAGGGTTGTAAAATAAAATAAATATCTATAGCTAACTCAAACATTGGCTCAATATGGCTATTGATCATTTCTGTTGTGTAACACCAATTACCAATTAACAGCACCATTTTGAAAATTTGAAATGGTTGCATACAAGACCATTAATTGTTGGAAAAATATTAAGAGTACCAAACTTCAATTATTTCAAAAAAGGAGATACCAAGACAAGAAATTGCTTATTAACGTGATCAAAAAAATAAAATAAATCTTCGACGGAAGAAGTGAGTAAATCTGAATATTGTCCGCACAACTTTTCACTATTAATGGAATTTAGTAAACATCTCTATACCAAGTTATATCAACTTACTTTTCTATTATCTTCGATGTAAGATCTGCGAAGATATCGTCCATACTTTTCCTTATCCTCATCATCAGCTAGCAAATTGAATATATCTTGTCCAACGGCAGCAGAACATGACGGATCGGGACATCTCAACATCAAACATCCTGGACCATCATTTATAGCAGTGCCAATGTAACCTGTCAATATAGTAGCAAAACTTTATTTAGTGACATCATAAAAGTCAATTCTAAAGTTAATTCCAGTATATTGCTTCCACTAAGCATTGGAATAACACCAGAAAGGTGTGCAAAAACGTAAAAATAACCAAGGAACAGAGAACCAGTCTATCGCAGTGAGGCTGTACAATAAATCGGTTCATATTGTTAGACGTGTAGGCTGAAGGGCTATCACATTGTATATAGGGGCTTATTGCATATATTCCCTCGTATATTTGGCCTTTTGGCCCATTGGAATACAATAAGTCCATTTTCCTAACATGGTATCAGCCGAGGAGAAGGCTAGGGTTAGGGTATCCCAACCCTAGCCGCCGTCGCGTCTCCACCCTTGCCCCATGCCCCTGCGCACGCACCGCCGCCTATCAACAGCCGCGCCACCGCCTCCTGGTCGCCGTGTCGGCCGCCCGCGCCCCGCCAACGCCTCTCGGTTGCTGCATTGTGTCGGCGCCCGTGCCGCCGCCTCCTGGCCACCACACCCGCACCCGCGTCACCGCCTCCTGGCCGCCGCCCCGCACCAGCCTTGGCCACCTCGACCATTGCCGGCCAACCCGGTGACCCTCCCACCGCCGCCCACCACCAAATCCGACCGCCGTCTCTCGGTTGCCGCCCTGGCCAAATCTACGCCCACGTCAAGCCAGTCGTCCTCCGCAAATGATGGCCACCCATATTGCTATCTCGGTTCCAAAGGTCATCTTCGATGGGATGAACTATTATGAGTTGGCCATGCACATGCGAAACTACATGAGCCAGCATTTTTGGGGCCATCTTACTGACGAGAGGCCTTGTCTGCCTTGCCCTCCGCTGCCGACAGCCCCTAAGATTCCTGCATTTGCTGATGAGGCAACCCAGAAGGTTGTGATCACTGCCTTTAAGGAGGCCATGAAGCAGTACCAGGCTCAGCTTCACTCCTAAGAGAGGTGGCAGAACGACGAGGCTCGTGCTTCTGCCATCCTAATAGATAGCATGACTGTGGCCATCTCCATGGATATGGTAGAGTTGCCGACATCTCAGCTGATGTGGAAGCGCCTTCGTGCCCACTACAAGCCGACAAGTAATGCTATGTATCTTTCGATCGTGCACCAGACGCTCTCTTCAGCAGCTTGATGCCACAGTGGACGACTTCTACCAGCAGATGTTCGCGGTGTGGCGTCAACTTGACTCTCTGGGACTGGACATCTGTCGGACCTGTCCCTGTTGTGTCAGCGTGCTCACCTAGAAGCTCACTGTGTCTACGAGTTCCTGACACGTCTTTGGTTAGAGTTTGAGCCTGTCCGTGCTCATCTACTGACTCGTCAACCACGTCCGTCCGTGCTAGAGGCTCTCACCGCTATTCGTGCTAAGGAGACTTGTCTTTGCAGTGTGGGCCAGCTGCAGTCTGTCTCTGTTCTAGTTGCTCGAGCGCCTTCTCTAGTACCTGCTCCCGCTGCAGCGGTGCCTCTAGCTGCACTATTGGCGGCGGCTTCTACTACCGGTCTTCACTGCACCTTCCATGATCGTGATGGTCACACGTTTCAGTAGTGCTATAGGCGGAAGAACCAGGGCCGCAGGGGTGGTCGCCCTCCCAAGGGCACTAGTGGCTCTTCCCAGTCAGGTTCTCGCCAGAGCTCCCCTGTCGAGGTTCAGCAGGAGATGCTCACTTTGCTTCAATGCCTTGCTACCTCAGCTTCGTTTGGTTCTGCTGCTCAGTCTTCTGGTCCACCACCACCACCTCCTTCCTCAGGTATCATGTTCCCTTAGATTCTGGATTTTGGTGTTTCGTTCCACATGACACCAGATTCTACTCACCTCACCTCTGTGAGTCTTGTTTTTCCTCACACAGTTACGACTGCAGATGGTACCTCCTTGTTGCAGGACAAGGCATTCTCTCTACTTCATTTCTTGTTCCTGCAGTATCTCATGTTCCCAAACTAGCTATGCAACTTACATCCATTGGTCTAATCGTTGTTGTATCATTTTTGAGTCTGACTCGTGTTGTGTTCAGGATTGTCGCACCAGCACTCTGGTTGGGACTAGCCCTAGGTGTCGTGATTCACAACGCCTCTGGGAGCTCGACTGGCTGCCCTCTCTTCTTCAATGGGCCTCAGAGCCTTGGCGATAGTATGGCCGACCGATCAAAGGTGAGTGCCCTACCCTCGGTCCTCGGACCCGTACCCAACCAACACCGACCATATCATTTGGTATCAGAGCTAACTGCTCCTCCGCTATCCATGGCAAGCAGCACGGGTTTCGATTCCATGAAGGCCCGAGCTTCACGATTCCACTGCCTAGGGCTTCCGACTTTCGATGGCAAGATCCGCAACTTACTTTGGTTGAATAGCTTTCAGCAATTCTTCAAGGAGCAGCGGACGATGGAGAAAGAGGATTGGCATCGCACCACCGACGTGAATCTGCCGCCTGTGGTATCGGCGGTGGATCGCTTCGGGGTGCAGACATGGCCAAGTTTTGTTAAACATGTCAACCTCCGTTTTGCCACCACCGTCGCGCCATCTCCACCCACATGTCAAGTATCCACCGAAACAACTATCGTGGCTTCTGATGCCGAGTTATCCTTTGCTAAGATCTGAACCAACTTGATGGCCTAGATGAAAGAGTTCATGGCCAAGATGGAGGTGAAGGCGCAACATGTTGCTATGGTTTTTGAGTCGCCATCGCCGCCGGTTGTGACCATGTCCAAGACAGAGGAGTAGCAAGAGGCGACACCTGCCACTGCAATGGCGGCGTTGCCATCACCGTCGTCATCAGCGTTGGTCCTGCTACCGCATTCACCGATGACTCCTCTCCAGGCTTCGCTATCCTTGGCTACACCTCTGGTGCATTCGCTGAGGAAGATTGCCGCTGTCCAGCGACGGTCCTCTCCACGCGGCCAGCCGACACCGTGCCTTCAAAGATGCGAAGCACAACGGTTGTCACGTGGGAGTCAACGACACGACGTCGTCGCATCTCTCCCACAACCGTTGCATCTCGGAGCAAGAAGAATGCTGCTGCCCTATGATGTTTGCCCTTACCGCTGGTGACTCTTGCGACGTCAGTGAACACTAAAGAGTTGATATCCTCGCTGTTGTGCAATGGGCCTTCACTAACCATCTTCTATGCTACACAACGTCGTCATTATGCCCTCTCGTCGACATGGGGTTACGAAGGACTTCAACCATGGCCTCCACCTGACAGCTCGAGGACGAGCTGTCTCGCTGCGAGGGGTGTAATGTTATGGCTTAGGATCCTGGCGTGCAAGCAACAGGCGAGTGAACAGTACCACGGGCATTGTAGCATGCATGAACATTACCGCGCGGGCACTGTAGCAGCACGCATGAACATTACCCGCGGGTACTATAGCGCATAAGGATTTGGGTGGTTTGATAGCGTATTGCGGATTAGAAATATAATAATTAGTTTTCTTATTATTTAAGTTTTTCCTTTTAAATTTATTCTATGTATTAGAGATAAGTTTCGTATTATTAGGATTATTTTCCTTAATATAGAGATATGTTTCTTAGAGTTCAAGTTTAGCCATTCCTATAAAAGGGACAGCATTGTATCGTTATCATCAAGCAAAGAAATAAACAAAGTTCTCTAGTCTCCCCCTCTTCTGCAACAGGCCTTAAGCCTTGGTAGCAGTATGGCTGGCCGATCAAGGGCGAGTGCCCTACTCTCGGTCCTCGGACTCATACCTAACCAACACCGACCATATCATCGTGACTATGATGAAAATTTTGCTCCTGTTACTCATACGACCACTGTTCGCACTCTCCTTATTGTGGCCTCTGTTCGTCAGTGGTCCATCTCTCAGTTGGACGTATGCCTTTATCAATGGTGAGCTATGTGAAGAGGTCTACATGCGGCCACCTCTTGGGTATTCTGCCCCTAACGGTATGGTTTGTCACCTTCGCCGCTCTCTCTATGGGCTCAAGCAAGCCTCTTGCGCTTAGTTTGCGAGCTTCTCTTCCGTTGTCACTGCTGCCGGTTTCACCGCCAGTAATCACGACCCTGCTCTTTTTGTTCACACTTCTCGTGGAAGGACACTCCTTTATGTGGATGATATGATCATCATTGGGGATAATCCACACCATATTGCCTTTGTGAATAAGCGTCTTAGTGAGCATTTCTTGATTGTCTGATCTTGGTCCCCTTCGTTACTTGGGATTGAGTTTTCTTCTATACTTGAGAGCTACTACCTCTCCAACGAAAAGTGCATTCAAGATTTTCTTGCATGTGCTTGTCTCACTTATTAGCGCACGATGGACACTCCTATGGAGCTTGGAGTCCATCTACGACCCACTGATAGTGAACCTCTTGAGGACCTCACTCAATGTCGTCACCTTATCAGTAGTCTGGTCTACCTTGGGATCACTAGATCGGATATTTTCCACTATATTCACATCTTGAGTCAGTTTGTTTTGACTCCCACTCAGCTCCACTCCAGCCACCCTCGTGTTCTGCGATATCTTCGCGGGACCATCTCTCGCAATCTTTTCTTTTCTCGTTCTAGCTCTTTACAGCTTCAGGCATACTCTGATGCGACCTGGGCCAGTAATCATTCTAATTGTCGATCTCTTTCTGTCTACTGTGTCTTTCTTGGTTCCTCCCTTATTGCGTGCAAGACTAAAATGCAAATTGTAGTTTCTCGTTCGAGTGCTGAGGTTGAGTTGATGGCTATAGCGTCGCTGACTGCTAAGATCACTTGGTTACGGTGGCTCCTTGTGGACTTTGGTATTTCTATCTCTGCACCGACTCCTCTTATCAGATAGCATGGGTGCGATCAGTATTGCTCACAATGCAATGAAGCATGAGCTCATAAAGCATATTGACATCGATGCTTCTTACATGAGATCGTAAGGAAGCTAATAATGGCAAAATCCAAATAAGTTTGTGATTCCAGTGGCATAGAACCAGTTAGGCAAAAGGTAGTGGCAAAATCCAAAACTGCAAAATAACCAGTGGCACAGCCCAAATTTTCCCGTGAAAAAAGTGTGGCACAAATGAGAATGCTAGCAAGAAAAATGGTTGCAGAAGAAAAGATGTAATTGCAATCATCGACTATCACCACCCCAATATAAGGCTAGAGAGAAGGCAGTTGCCATGGTTTAAATTCAGTATGAACTATGAACATGAAATGGTGGTACCATGCAAAATAGAATTTGAGGTCTATATACAGAGGAGTATTTCAAGTTTAGAGTGACAAACCTCTCCAGCATACACCACAGAAAGGATGGCCACATGCAGCAGAACTCATTGACACTCGAGGCCAACTTTCAAAACAAATTCCACATGTCAGCTGTTATGAAGTGAACAAAATGTATAAGCATTGACTATTTAAGAGTATCAAATGTTGTAAGGTTTGGTAGAAACCATTGAAAGCATGCAAGAGAAATGACATAAAAAGTGCCAGATGCACACAGGCTGCTCAGAATGCACAACAAGCGCAAACTTGTGTGCCAATACATACATGCACTGCAAACCTGCAACAACACAAGCATGATAGCCAACTTATTTTTTTCCCCCAACAATCCGACCTGGTAGTCATGCATACTGAAACAAGCAACTGCTAAAGACACTGGCCGACAACAAATATAGAAGCCTGGATAAAAAAAACTAAGGAGTGGTGCATGTGTTTGTATTTTATGTGATTTACATACACTTTTCACCATCCACTACTCATCCTACAAGTGGGAATGAAGGGAGTGGAAAATTTTAAGGGAAGGAAAATAATTGAGAAACGTTTTGTAGCTAGAAAATGGTTGTCCATAAACGTCCTCAAAAAGGCAAAAAAAAACTATTATATGATTCAAAGAGAGGAAATATGCTTAGTCAAGTGAAAGAACAAGTTGAACTAATGAGGTAGAGGCATACTTCTCTGTCATTTGGCATTTCAATGCGCTTCTCCGGCAAACCAACAACCTTACGAACATGTTCTTCATCAGCAAACCATTCATCATGCACCTTACTAACACTCCTGTTGGGAAAAACGTTAAAATGAGAGCGAAATTAGCAATGAAAATAAATCACAGATCACCACCCTGTGCTCTGCATCTCTAGATGGCACGAACAAATGAAGTAACATATATGGGCAAGAAGTATTTAACCTTATACAACTACAGCACACTTCCGTTAATGGGATAAGGGCTTAAAGCAGTATGAAATAATCCTCCACAGATAACCATGCCACAGCACTATCTCCGGTTGCAAATATAAGTCCCTTTGGACAATGACAAGGTCTTCAAAGTACCACTTTTTGACCACTAATTCTATCATAATATGTTTCCAAATCACACAAATTATATATTATGAAAGCATATTTTATGAATGTAGTAATAACAATTTTAAGTGATCAGTTTAGATTTTTTATTTTTTAATATATAATGGTCAAATTTAAAAATGTTTAGCCATCACGGTTTCTAGGACATCTTATATTTGCAGTTGGAGGGAGTATAAGCTAACGATAAATAGCAACCCTATAAACCTGACTTGCAACACTTCTGCATCTTAATAGCCTGCTGCCTGCCACTACTTTTGTATTAAAATTGGACAAACATAATTATGCCAATACAGAAATGTAACTTGGATAAAGATACTACCTGAAGAACAAAATAACTACCTGAAGTATGAGAATCTAAAAGCCATTAAAGATTTAATACAACACCAAAAATAAAGAGCAAATCACAATAGAGTGATGTAGCAATCTTAAGGCAGGTGATGGCTCTTACCAGTTATAGTTGCGAAGAAGAACACATGCTTCTGACTTTGAAATTGAAAGAACAGTTGAAACCCTATTTATGTCGTCCTCTTGGCGCTGCTTTATATCAGCTTCACTCAATATGCAGTAATTTTGCTGGGGCACAAACAAGTGAGTGACTGTAAGAAAAAGCAGGGCATAAAACTGAATATCACTAGCTGATCACTTGATCTAATGTCAAAACAATTATACTCCACAGATCACCATAAAGAGAATCAAATGAAACCTCTTTAGCAGCAAATTATTGTTGCCAAACAAATCAAAATTATGTGATTACCAGAAAAATCTAGCACATTATTCGGAGACACAGCATGCTATGCAAATGGCAACCAACCTACTGTTTCCACCGTTATTTCTAAAGCATTTCCATAAACTGTTTAGCTTGTCTCACATATAGGCCAAGTTTGGCACGGATGTAGTAGCTTCTCGAAGAAGCCATTTTTTTCAGCTTTCAGGTTTATGTGGGGAAAGCCAGCATCCGTGAGAAGCCTAAAGCTGTTTAGTAGGAAATTTGGCTTTCAGAGTAAATAGTTGTTTCAGTATGTTTTCATGTTTGGAAAGCCAGAAGCATAAAGCGACAGTACACTTAAGGAATGAATAGTTAGTAGCTTCTCAGGTTATCCTTTTATTCCCCAAAACATTACTTATCCCGGAAAGGCATCGAAACTTCTTTCACAAGAACCTGGTTGAGACTGTTGAGAGTGGGCAAGGTGGGGTGGAGCCGACTGCATGACAGGCAATATTAATGGACAAACAGTGGATGATGCGGCAACTCGTCGAAGTTAACAGGTAGAGTAAGGCCAGCAGGGTACGAGCAACTAGTCGTGAAAATGGCCAGCCGGCAATGGACAACCTCAATGGTTGGACAGCAAGCCAGACAAGGGGTTCGATGGGGGGTGATGACAAGCGGTCAGGAGGTCAGTGTTGCTGAGAAAATAATGAGGGTAGTGGGATGGAGAGAAGTGGGAAAAAAAGTAGAAGCCACAGAAGCTACTCAAGTTAGGAAATGTGACCTTAAAGCAAACTTCTGAACAATAATCGACACAAAAATCACAGTATAAACAAGCAATAACTAATAAGTGCAATCTGTTTTAAACAGTAATTGCCGTCAGTGTCAACCACCCATGCAATGTCCTATCAACAAACAAGTCTATCCGAAGATGGTCATAACTAAAATTCAGTAAGATCCACAAAATAAACATAGCACATAATACACAATTAATTCTTGGGCAGACACAGAGAACATTATACAGACTTCTAGATAAACACAATAAACACCCAACTGTCGTTTCGCCGTAGTGTCATGTCCAATTTGTCATAACCAGATAATTCATTAAACCAAGGTTGTACAGAACTGTGGACTGAACTCTCCGGCCCCCTATTGCTAATGCCTCTCCTATGGGCACCTCGGGCCAAATGACTCCATGTGCCAAGACACAAAAAAGACATACTATTTGTACATTATGCAGAACAAGAGGCAAACACAGAAAAAAATAAAAAGAGAACCAAGCAGATGAAGCAAGATTTCCCTGTGCCACCATCTCTGTTGATGCCCGGCCATCAAAACTCTGCTTCAGAACTGGAAGGAGATGCAATTTGTGTTTTGTGGTACAGCAGGCAATTAATTTTTTACTGCCATTTGTCAAGTGGTATGTGCACCATACTTTAATAGATCTGGGGCATTGACATATGGTAAATTTCTCTCTTTGGCCGTTCGTAGGGCATCCAAAAACTTTATACATTGTCAAGAACTACATGGCAACGCATACTCTATGTAATTTGGCATTTAGTTAGTAGGGTAGAGCCTTGACTTCTTTTATTCCGCTTGCCAGTAAATAAACTTAAGTGAAAAGTTACATATCCTCCCCAAAATTCCCATCGTAATTCACATTATTCTACGCTCTTGTTACTTATTGCACATAATTTTTTATGGATTGAGTATTTAGTTGTTACTTTAGCTGTCTTGTGGCCGATATGTATTTTATTTGTCAACAATATTGCCCGTGTTACCAAGAATCATGGATCTGTCACTGCTCCTATACAAAAATAAATGCATAAATATATATTCTGGGAAGGTCCTAGCCTGCGCCAACACATTCATTAGGGGTGGCAACCAATGCAAGGTCATTCACCCGAGCCACATCCCAGTTTACTAAACAACGAATGCTATAGGTGCAGCATGGCAACAACCATCTCGTCGATGGTCTAGATTCACAGCCATGCAATTCCCGCATTCCCGCATCGGAACGGATCAAACCACAAGCCTAGGCCCCGGGCCATTCCAAGCACACGCCTCGTCCCAGGCGGGGAACCGAGATCACCTGCTGCCTGTGAGAGAGGAGCTCCGCGGAGTCGTCGGAGTCGTGGTCCGCGAAGTCGTAGTCGGCGTCGCCGTCGTCGCTGGCGGCGAGCCCGGCCTCCCCGCCGCTGTAGAAGTCGTCGTCCGCGGAGTCGTTCGCGTCGTCCATGTCGTCCTCGGAGTCCATCGCCGCCCGTCCGCCGCCGCCGCTCGCTGCTGCGCGCCGGAGCCCCAGGAGCAGCGCGGATCGGGCGGATCGGAGCGGCGCCAACCACGAGGAGGAAGCAATCGGGCCCGGGTAGCGGGGCCGCCCGCGCGGATTCGAGAGCGGAGACGGAGGGGAGAGGAGTAGTGAGGCAAATGGGGAGGATTGATTGGTGGGTTGGGTGGATTCGCTCGCTCGGCTATACAGGAAGCTACGAATGCGAGTTTTTCCTCTCCCTCCCTCTGAGAGAAAATTGATACTTTGCCATCCTATTCGGTGGGTTTCGACAAAATGCCACTCTTTAGAATGATCACTATAAAATGTCACTCTTAACATTGACACTTTGATTATTTGCCATTTTGAGGGTTTTTTAGGATTCTTAATTATTTTTTAACTATTTTTAGATTATTTGCCATGGGAAAAGACACATTTGCCCTTAGCCATTTTCAGATATTTGCGTCGGCCGCCCTCCCTCCCACGCAGCGAGTTTCCACGACGTCGTCAGTTCGTCCTCCCACAGCAACGGTAAAGCATCGTAAATTTGCAATTGAAATCCTTGCAATGAGCTAGCTAGCTGCTGTGAGTGGTCGATGAGCTCTCCTCCATGGAAATTTGCAAATATCGCAGGGCTGCAGGCGCCGAGGAACAGCCTTGAGCTCGACGGCGACCAACTCAAGGACATTCGGATCAGTCAAGCAGTGATTAATTCGTTCCATGATCTTTGCAGTTTTAACAGCTAGCACTTGCTTCGTAGCTACTCGCTCTTGGGTATGTACGTATGTCCTGTATGTTTCTGCAGATTGGTGTAAAGATTGAGCCGGCATTTGACGCGTCGGCGAGGGGCCATGAGGCCCAAGGCCACCGCGCCGTCGTCGGAGGCCGAGACGCCGGGATGCCCAGCCTCGTCGCGCGCCTCATGGGCATCGACGGCCTCCCGAGCAATCGTCGCCTCCAGTCACTTCGTTGCGCCCCGAGCAAATATCTGAAAATGGTCAAGGGCAAATATGTCTTTTCCCATGGCAAATAATCTAAAAATGATTAAAAAATAATTAAGAATCCTAAAAAACCCTCAAAATGGCAAATAATCAAAGTGTCAATGTTAAGAGTGGCATTTTATAGTGGTCATTCTAGGGAGTGGTATTTTATCGAAGCCCACCGAATAAGATGGCAAAGTATCAATTTTCTCTCCCTCTGATGCCTCTGTGTGTGGTGTTTTTCTTACAGCTTTTTCTCCATGTTTTTGTCTTCGGCTTTCATAACCGATGGTATTCACTGTGCCAAATGGCCTGCACGGCACAGCCCGAGGCCAACATGGCATGGGCTTTGTTAGCCGCTGCTGGCCCATGGACCTAGACGTGGCTTAGACATGTCTTATAAGGGTTTGTGTTATGCCAGGTCACATGCAAGCCCATTTAGCCCGACAGGCTATAGAGGCACGGTACGCTCATTTTGGCTCGGCTAGCCTATTCGGGCTGAACAAAAAAAAAGAAAAAACTTCATGGTTCAAAAAATATGTAGAATTTAAAAAATACATAATAAATTATAGAAATTGTACAAAAGACACATTAAATTATAGAAATTATAAAAAAGACACAGTAAATTATAGAAATATAATAATGAGCTTTATTAATGTTAAAATAGTTGTCTCGTTAAAAACTTTGTCAAATAAAAACTTAACTCGAGAAAACCTTGTCAAAGAAAAAAATAATACAGCTTGTAGCTTAGTATTACAGGTAAAAGATCATAAAAGTACAATGTATATATAGATGCTCTAAGAATCGTCAGCGGTGACGTCGGCGTTTTGACTACCTTCGCTGCCATCTAGATAGAGATTGTTGAACGTGTGTTCTAACTCCGTATCAACCACGTAGTGTTGAGCTCATGCATCAGCTTGTTCCCAGTCTTTCATTGTGAGAAGTATTTCCACCATCTCACTCGTGAGTCTTATTCTTCTCTCCTCTAATATTCTTCCAGAAAGACTAAAAGCAGACTCAGAAGAAATCATCGAGACAGGAACGCTAACATGGATAGCATCGGATGTGTTAGTTTGTGCTCGTGCCACCAGTCCAAAATATTGAAGTCCTCTACGTGGTGAGACACGGGATCGTTGTCCAGAAGAGACTGATAGTTCTCCGCGGGCCCTAGTATGGATTGCTCTACCACTTGACGACGTAAAGCTTGATCTTCCATAGGATCTTCTTGAGGAAAAGACGGTGCCCCACATATTTATTTTCTTACCTGTGGTGGGTACTGGTGGAGGTCGTTATAAGCGAACTCCATAAAACTTATGCTTGTACTTCTGGTAAACTTCAGATAATTGTGAACGAATAACTATAAGTTAGTTAGAATAATCTATCCCTATAGAATCACCTATAATTGAAAGAACATTAGTGAATTCTGCAATCTTAGATCTTAGATCTAGAATAAATGCAAATGCGTATAAGTACGGGATCTCATTCCAATATTTTAAATATTTAGTTTTCATAGCGTGCATAGTCTCTCGTGACACTACGTCATTTTCCGAAATTTTCAAGTGAACTAAAATCATAGGAATGTGATAGACAATTATCGAAGATGTTGGATAGTACACTCCAGATAAAACAACAGTAGATTCGTAAAAGAGTTCGAGAAATACTAGTAACTTCTCAGCAACATACCAGTGCTGCTCAATCAGTAGTATGTTGTCGATATGGCTGTGATAGTGCGTGTGGATAAAAACAAAAAATGTGGACTTATAGCGTAAAAGATTTTGTAGTATGAGATAAGTTGAGTTCCACCTTACCGGCATGTCCATAGCAAACTTTTATGGACGTACACCTATCGCAATGCAGTAGATTTTATATACTACAATTTGTTGGTTAGAATTATTTACAAAAAAATTACATCACAAAAAGCTTGAAGATATGAATCTAGCCTCTTTAAACCAGTTTCAACTATAAAATTAATAACATGACAGGCACATCACCAATGTAGCAAGAAGGATTTGGCGTATGTACCAAATAAGAGAGTGAGAATATCCATTGTCCTAGAGTTTGCTACAACATTGTTTATGGTAATTGCAAAATTTTATTTGTAAGACCAAAATCTTCCATGACTTTGATAATATATTCTAATATATTCTCATCCGTATATACTACGTCAATTAGTTTGAAGCCTATAATTCTCTTTTTCAATACCCAGTTATCATTTATGTAATAAGTGGCTACACTAAGATAATCCTCCCTATAACAACCACTCCATATGTTTGAGGCCAAGGCCATCAAAAATGTACAGGCTTCAAAGAGTTTTTTAATTTTTTTCATAACCATTATTATAGTATTTAACTAAATCTCTAATGGTTGTCTGTCTAGAAATAGGAGTAAATCTAGGATTATAAGTAGTTCTAACGTACTTTTTGAATGCATCTGACGCACCAAAATTTAAAGGAAGATCTTGCAATGTTATTAAATGGGTTAATGATTCTTGAGCTACCTCGGAATCATAATCCCAATTACGTATTGTACCATCGGGGCTGTTCATCAGCTACGTCTGCCTCATAGTGATGCCTTGTTTTTTTATATCTTTAGGCATGTCTATGCAAGTGCCTGGTTCCACCCGTCGACTTTATAGACAATTTATGACGACATATTTTGCAAACAACAACTCTTATCTGATCTCTGGACAGCAATTGTTTTATGACCTTGTCGAAATCTACCCACAATTCCGACACGCTGGGTCTAGACCTCTTTGCTCCAGTGCTTGATGACGCGGAGGCACTAGAAGAGTCTGACAATGGTACAACCACGGTTTGCTCAGTGGTGGCGGCCTTGACCATTTGAGGTGGTGGAAACACCCTAAGGATGCAAGATATTTCGGATCAATTCCGTACTCACTCGCAGTAAATTCGTCAAAGTGTTCCATGAAGAAATTTAGAAATACGAAAAACTGCAAAATACAAATACAAAATCAAACTATTACCTATTTTATATCACAATAAAGAGAAATAAGAACAATATAAGAACATGAAAATTAATATTGTTACCTCTTTACTTCATTGTATGCCGGATTTCGAATTTTTTGTCAAAATTATTTCAAATTTTGCCAAATTATCACAATGTACTTTAGAATTTTCACAAGAAAATGATGATAGGAGATTGTTGGTTTGAGTGTGGATGAATGAGAGCAGAGCGCGGAGTGTGGCGGTGCAGCAGACGAGGGTGTGAAGTGTGGCGAGGCTGCCATGAGGCCGAGTGGGCGGAGCGGTCGGCAAGGTGCAGCGAGCGAGGTGCGTAGGGCGCGGACTAGAGGGAGGACAAAGTCTGGCGGAGCAGTGCCGTGGGAGCCGAGTGGGGTGGAGCACTGAGACGGCGGCAGTGCGGCGGCGGGGCGTAGGAGGCGGAGGGTAGCGATAGGGGCGAAGGGGCGGAGCGAAGGGGAGAAGCGGCGCAAGGCGCAGCGGCGGCGGCGGGTGAAGTGGTGCGAAGCGGTGGAGTATGGGGGTGGGGCGGAGCGGCAGAGCAAGGGGCATCGCAGGAGCGGGGGAGCATTAGGGCGGCGCCAATGCATTGCTGGCGTGAAGGGCAACGCAGATGGAAATAATCTTATGAAAATGCGTGATTACGGAGGGCGCGGTGTGAGACATTAGTGCTCGGGCAGGCGAACGCGTGAGGTAGCTGGATTGGCAGGACCAACTTGCAATCGTGGACGTTGGATGAACTGAATAAACGGTGTAGATATTCAGATAGCAGAACCAACTTGCATTGTTAGCCATTGGATTATGTTGATCTAACCATCAGAAGAGAGAGGGTATTAATGTGGTTGGGTGACAAAATGTTTAATCAAATTGGGGCCTTTTATATCATGTAGCAAACAAGCTCAAAAAATTACAAAATTTTATGTGCAGTCTTCTAACACCCTGCTACATGAGCAACATTTATAGTGGATAAAAT
This sequence comes from Bonia amplexicaulis, assembly GCA_036346245.1. Taxonomy (NCBI): domain Eukaryota; kingdom Viridiplantae; phylum Streptophyta; class Magnoliopsida; order Poales; family Poaceae; genus Bonia; species Bonia amplexicaulis. The sequence continues at coordinate 13,749,669 of CM070746.1, read as the reverse complement.
TATCGAAAAATTACACAGTGACGTACATTGTGTCAGGAGGCTACACATAAAATTTTGCAATGGAGCTCATTTGTTATAATTAAAAATTAAAACAAGTGATAATTAAATAAAAAAATCATAACTCAGCAGGTGATTAAGCCTAGCCGGCTTAATCACTTGCCGCCCGGTGGGGGCGACAAGGAAAGCGCTGCTTGGTGGTTAGGCGGCAGGCTGGCGACCGCTCGGTGGTCGGACTCCGATGGATAGGTGTCGGCTGTACAGCCCAACTATTTCTACTAATTCTGTGTGTATACAGTTATTTTTATAAATATAGATTGAAAACATATTAAAAGTGCCAAAAATTCGTGCTGGGAGTCAGGCAGTAAGCAGGTAGTATTAGTAATCAAGTGGGAGACGACGTGAGTTCGTCGGTAGCGCCATGGCAGATGGAGGGTAACAACCATGGCGTCCCAGCAGGACCCACACGCGAGATATTGTTCTCCTAAGGCAACCTGTTGGAATAGTCCTTTGGAAGAATGGTAGGACCTAACTTAAATGTGAAATAGTTTTTCATCCCAAAAACTAGCTTTTGAAGATAGAAGGTACTTCTATATTTTTCTCAATAATGATTTACACAATTTTTAAAGCATGATGAATGATAGATAGATGTTACTTCTTCATTTGTTTTAAAATTAGTGCTACTCTTATTAGAGAGAAAAATATAGAAGCACTGCTCTTTGGAGATTACAAATCCCTTACGATCCAATAAGTAGTATCAGAGCCCGATTCTAACATCTCTGGCCTAATAGACACTAGTGTATGAACGTACGATGAACTGTGACCCTGAGGGACCATCGGTGTATGGTGAAGGAGCAGTGAACAACCAAGTTGGTTCTAACATCTCTAGACCAAATGCCCAATAGACAATAGTGTATGAACGCTTGACAGATGGTGATCTTGAGGAATCGTTGGTGTACAACAAAGGGGCATAAGCGGCTGAGAGATACCAATGTGTGAAGGGGATTGTTGAAATAGTCACACATATTTGCAGAAGGGCAAGTAACTTAATTTAAAAGCGAGAGAAGTCTCTCACTTTATAAGCTAGTTTTTAGATATAAGAAAGCCCATCCAACACAACCATTTTACTCACCACCCTGTGGGACTCAGTCTTAACCCATGACCAGCCAGTTTTGTTTCTCTTACAAGGACACATTTCATCTTCCTTCTCATATGATGTAGCATCGGTGGTGGTGACTAGAAGAGGTTGAATATGAGTCTTACATTCTCTTAAATAGACAAAATGCTCAAGAACCATTCAAAATGCACATTTCAGAAATCTGCCCATGGACGGTCCGTGAGTACATGAATACACGGTATGCTTGTATATTTGACCAGGCCATGGATTAGTCATGGATTAGTCAAGTTTGCAAGGCAGATTATTGCTAGCCTGTACAAATATTTGTTGTGGTATAGTCTAAAAAAATATATTTGTTGTGATATGCTGATTGGTTGGGTTTGATCCTTGATCATTCCCAACCCAACTTTACATTTGTGATCATGCACAATTATATCTTTCTATTTTCCTTGTACCCTTTAAAGTAATCATGCATATCTTTCTTGCCCTAATTTGCAAGAACTATCAAGGACAATGTTCAGATGATCTTCTGAATCTTCTGATACAAAAAAATAGTATTACTCAATATATTATCATTACTGCTAATAGAATCAATTAGCAATATATTTCCTGGATCAATTAGCAATATATTTTCTGGATCAATCATCAATTTACAGCACAACACAAAAACATTGTTAAATGAAGGATCATGTGACAGGGAGTTTTCTAAACAGAAGATAGTCAAAATTAATAGCATGTGCGCATTATCCCTTACGCTCGAAAACTCGATTAATTATAGAATGCATCACCTCACACAGTACTTACTGCGTAAAAATATACACCCAATAAGTGCAAATTAATGCATCACTAGTTCAATGCACATGCTTTGCTACGAACTAAAAAGATTCGAATTAAATTAACATATCGAGTCGCTGTCATGCTCTATCTACACCACCCACTCAGCTATGCCATGACACTCGGCCGAGCTTTGCCCTAGCACACGTTCACGCTTTCACTGTTGTCTTGAACGCGGAGATAATGGTGTTCAACTTCAATATTTGAAATAGTTACTAATACCCATATTCTGTTGAGATATTAGTTCCCCAAAACACTCATCCTGTCACAGGAGACCCACGTGTTGGCACGTGAGGGGAGGGGAGAATGAACCACTACTAACTCCTATTCTTAAGTAGTGTGGGTATCGAGCCAAGGTCTGATCGTCGAAACAAAAGAGTAATAGCTTAGCATACAATATATTACATTAATGGGTTTGATACATGCACTCACAATTTAGTTGCAAAAGAAGTAAATAATTTTGAATAGCTAACTTCCAAATATATCTCACTTCCTGATGTAGTTAGCACAAATATAACTCACTTCAAACTGATTACAATTTTCCTTTACTGTCAAACTGACTCTAACTCACACGCTAGTCAATTTAAATGATCAGTCACTTCAAACTGATTACAATTTTCCTTTACTGTCAAACTGACTCTAACTCACACGCTAGTCAATTTAAATGATCAACTTGATTCCCGATCGATAGAACTGACTACAAAACACAGAAATTCATACCATCATGAAAAGAGATGTTCTACATGGATGCAATGGGATGCCTATTTCGAATTCAGATTTTTTTTTTTGCAGGATCAGTACAATTCCTCCTTTCCAAACAAGGCCAAAGACATGGGGATGGACTTCATTTGATTGTTAAACAAAATATCCTCTTCCATTTTCTGTCAAGATTACCATACTCCTTTTGGAAGTTATGTATGGTGAGGCTATTGTAGTTATTACAGCATCTTAAACTAATAGCAGTGAGGTATAGGGAAAAATCTAGACTTGAATGAATAAGTATTGCAAATACACTCCTTCAGGAAAGGTCAATTTGGATGTCATTACATTATCTGAAATGTCCTATCATCTAGGTATGCAAAGTTCACAACTTACACACTATATACTGAAGAACACCGTAGGGAATTTAACAGAACCATTTACCATGACATTCAAAATGAACAATCAATGTCTCTTTTTAAATAGATATAGAATTCAATAATCATTTCTATATGATATACCATATACAATTTGGAAAATGTGATGAAAATGAATCTATCAAGTAAGCACAGAACAGGTCTGATTGAGTACAGTGATCATGGGGTGTCACCTCTTACTCCAGTCTTCTAGACAATGTTCGTGTATGTCGATGTTTTAGTATTGATCTTACGTATAATTTGTTTAGGTTCTAGGGAACTCTTGAAGACCTAGCTATGATTACACAGAGAGAAGACATACAGATTTGGGCCTTCTGCAGTGAGAATAACAACCCTACTTCGTGTGTGGATATTGCTCAATGAATTGATTACAATAGAGAAAGTAAAATAATGGAGAAAGTAATACGGAAAGCCTTGCTCTACTTCTATTCTCCCTTGGGTCTCTCCTGGATCTTCCTCCTCTCTTCTCCCTAACTCCACCTTTATATAGCTTGCAAGGCGGCGGCCGTTTCCACATGCCAAGAGACGCTTTAACATCTTGAATGATAATTGTCCGATGGGAGTTATTAGACTTCTTAACCATTACAGGGTTAGCCAACCACTCTGAGTGATTAACATCTCTTATAAAACTTGCTTTCAATAGCTTGTCCAATTAAAATCGAATAGTCTCCCTTTGATCAAGTGCAAATCTCTATAATTTTTATTTTATGGGTTTCTTGTCAGGCTATAGAGCTAGCATGTGCTTGATCACCTCCCTGGGGACCTTGTGCATGTCGGATGGTTACCACGTGAGTACCTCTACGTTTTCCTGAAGGAGTCTTCCTATGCAGGGGCGAAAGTAGCCATGATGCGAACAGTCTTCGAAGGCTCCACTGGATCCAATCGAATTTCCTTGACCTGCTCGTTTGACTTTAGGCTTCGAGTGCTTAGTCGAAGGCTATACCTTGCTTGCTTCTCTAGTTGGTAGCTGGCCTACCATCTCGAGGGATTTGTGATAGCATGTAAGCGTCATCTTTTCTTCTTGTCTATGTGTATCCTGACTCGATGCACGAGAGGAAGGTGGCGAATCCAGCCAAGGTGATGTCCCTTCACCTTGATCATCATCATGTGCAATGCAACCGGCAGCGTGCTGCACTAGCACCACCACCCAGGGTAGATCTGACCAGCAAAATTAGCAGGGCACCGATGCAAGGGATGGATGGAGGAGGACGATGTTGATTAGGAAGGGACAGGAGAGAGTAGTGGGTAGTTGGGACGTTCAAGACGTGGCCGTGTGGGGAAGGGGAGAGAAGCAGGCGGTCTAGGGCCAACCGTGCATGCAACAGTTTGGAGGTAGAGAACGAACGATGAGGGAATCATGAGGGATGGTGACACCACGAGGCCCACATGTAAGTGTGCGTAAAAGAAAAGGAGGGGACTGCGTGCTGGATGGGGTGAAAGAAGAAACTCAGCAAAGAGAGAAAGGGGAGAATGGAACATCGTCGACTCGTATTTTTATATTAGTAAATAATCTTCTTCAACATATGTGTGCATGCATCCATCTGTATTTTCATATACAGTTTATCTCAAGATTTTTACTTGCATCTTTGCACATGATCTTTGCACCTGCTACCACCCGAACGACCTCAATTAACGAATTATGAATGCCTGCAGGAGTATGACAGAGGGGCTGGAGACGTGGTGGCTATGACAGAGGGGCTGGAGACGTGGTGGCTCCAAAGTCCAAAGGATCCGAGATGCCAGCGGCAAGGGCTCCATCTTAACTGGAACCAGAGGACAGCTAACATGTCCACGCATATATCGCAAGGATCTTGGCTACGACCATAAACTAATCGCCTGCCACGTCCCGGCACCGCAGTCCATACGCGGCGTCACCTGGGGAAACCGGAGCCGTTTAAGCGCAGACACGCGACCACACGTACGTGAAACAGGCGATTAGCCATCGCTTAGCTTCTCTTCTGTGCCTCCGAGAACACTACTGTTCGTGAGTATATATAGGATTAGTGGGGGTTCGTGTTGTGCCATCCATGGAGTGGTAGAGCAATATTGCATGAGAAAGAAACAAACCAGTCTCTACAGGACAGGAGTATATGCTGATTAGTTTGGGCTGAGAGGCATATATATATGGCACTGGAAGGGCATGTAGATTGGAGACGGGATGCTGTGGATGCAAGGAGGCATGGAGGCATCAAGGCAACACTCTTTCTGTATGGTAAGCAACTAATTATGTAATAGCCATTTGTGTTATCCTTTAGGTGCATAGACACATGCATATGCATATGGCTTCTTGTGGTGCATTGGAATGCTTTTATATATTTGATCTGTCTATTTTGTCTTGGCTCCTGTTCATACAAACTACTGCATGAGGCATATATATACATACATACATACATACATATATATATGTATGTATGTATGTATATATATATATATATATGTATGTATGTATATATATATATATATATATATATATATATATATATATATATATATATATATGTGTGTGTGTGTGTGTGTGTGTGTGTGTGTGTGTGTGTGTATGTATATATATATATGTGTGTGTGTATGTATATGAGTGTGTTATTTGTTATGTCCTTGCAACTTTTTTTGAGGAATATTCCTGTAACTTTTTCAATATGCTTCTTGTTGTGCTCTTTTTTATCAGCTCCATGATCTCGGTTGTATATGTTGTAAAAAAGATACGAGAGCGTTGAAACCTTTCTGTTTTGGTGGAAGCACATAAAAGTTTGCTTCAGTAGTATCTGGGCATTTGTCTTTGAAATTGAAACTTGAAAACAATTTTCTTAACCAGCTAGATGATTTATTTAGTGTTTACAAGATAGTTGTACAGTGCCCGGTTCATGCATTTAATTATCTACCTTAATGTTGCTTTAGTGAACGTGAAGGCTTAACATGATAATTGCTACAAACTCCGATTCTTTCTTTAATTTGGTTTTTATTTTCGTGTTTACCATTTTAATTTTTCTTTTTGGTTTTTATTTTCTGCAGAAGGTTGTTTATCCTTTTTGTTTCTCCATGCGTAGATCAACTTTTGAGTTCAAACTTTGTGGTACGGTAGATCTATCTGTTATGCAATTAAAATGATGTTAAAAGAGATATCACCACGTTCATTTGATTTGAGAAGCTAGAAATTCACAAAATAGTAGGAGAAAAGGATAAAGATCCACGCCACTTGTTTGATATAGGTCCAAATCACAGTGACCTAGATTTATTCAAAACAGATATTAGAGTGGTATAACAAATACAATTATATTGTCAATTTAATTATTAGAGCTATATAATAAACACAACTATATTCTTAAATACAAAGATATCCAGTGTAATCGAGATCTGCGTAATTGCGAGGGATTTATTGGTAGTACCCTTTTTTTTTGGAATTTTTCATTACCGTCTGTACGTTGCTTGGAGGTGGGATGTACCGATGCAGAAAAAGGGGATGATGCACTGAATACGCACCCCTTCTCCTACCAAGCATACATGGTCAAGGTTTTAAAACTGGTTTTGATTGCCATTTTTAAAAGAGCTCAGATGACAGCACTAGGACATCAGAAATATTAAACTCACTAGCAGAAGCATGAGCGTCCAAAATCTGCCGTTCTCGACGACTTCAGCACGGAAGAGTGAACTGAGCTACTAAGGGTCTGTTTGGCAACGGCTATGGCTTATGCCTTTTAGCTAAAAATTTTGAAGTTTGGCTGTTTACGGTACAGATTACGGAAAGATAGATACTCACTTTGTGATTTTGAATGATACAGATGTTGGGTTTTTAACGTGTACATCGTTTAATTTGTAGATCTCGTCTTGAAAAAATACTCTGTTTAAAAGTTAGATACTATAGCAGAAACTAAAAATCGTAGTTTCGAAGAAAAAGAATAGGCCCTAAACTGGGTTGGTTTCAGGTGGAGTTTGCACACACGACTGCGAGACGGTGCTCAAAACTGTGCACCTTCTGTTGAAGCTACATCACAAAAACGGAAACTTATCAAAGTAATTCTTCTGCTTTGTCATAAAGAGAACAGCACTAGCGATCATATATGATCAGAGAGCAAGTTTCAAAATAAAGTAACGTCTAATTAAACAAAAGATTTCCATGACTTGCACGCCTCGAATGCAGAACAGCTGCAGCTTATTAAAAAATGATGTGCCAAAACTCAATTTAAAATGAGAACGTGAGCGTATATGTCAAAATCTCCTGGCCACCTAGAAAAACAATTCCCGTCTCTTTCTTTGGTGCATTCTAGCTTTCTCATGACTAACAGTGGATTCTCCCCTACTATTTTTCTCCCAGCCAGGATAAATCTGAAAAAATAATAAAATATTAAATCTCACGATGAGTAAATCCAAAGCGCATGACTTCCAAGGCAGAAAAAGGAAATAGGGTGAGAGAGTCAAAGAAACAGCCAAATCTTTGGTTATCACGACAGTGAGAATCTGACAAAACATCATGTTCAAGAATCGATGTTCACTGTCTCCTTCAGGGCTGGCTGATCATAAGAGATCTTACACTTGGTGCAACTCGACTGCAGAAGGCACCAACCACTTTGGCACACTAAACTTTGACTTAATTTGTAAGGTTTTACAGAACTAGTAAGAAATCACCTCATATACAGAAATGTTTGATCATAATTCAGAACAAATCGCCCTTTACTTGGATGAGGCATGCTGCATGTGCAAAACAACTCTACCCGAATATCCAGAAGATATGATGACAACTTTTGTGACAAAAAACAAACTCAGATGGTATTGCCTCAAACTCGGTTTCTGGCCAAGCGAAGTCTGGGCCCAACTGGATTCAGACAAGCTGTGTTGATTGTTTAAGCCTTATATATTTCCATCTTTTGCTGTGTTGATTGTTTAAGCCTTATATCTTTCCATCTTTTGCTGTGTTGATTGTTTAAGCCTTATATCTTTCAATCTTTTGCTGTGTTGATTGTTTAATTAAGCCTTGTATATTTCCGTCTTTTGCTGGGTCATGTACAACTCATCTTGTTAAATTGAGTGAGTCCGATGTGTGGAGTTCCACACAGGTCTGGTTTTAGAAATTAGATGACTTGGCCTAACCTGAAGATTGCGATTTGTTCCTCTCTTCCTGCTCCTGGGATAATAGACTTTCATGCATTTTGATCCAGACACGAACAAACTGTTGGAACTGAATTCTACGCTCTGATGTTCATTTGCAGTTTTGGTCGTGCTGCGAAGCTGCCCTAGCAGCGCAAACTTCAGTATGGTGGCGTATTTCCATGGGACACTGCATCTGGATATTGCGACCTCGTCAACTGTGATCGCCTATGTGGTCGGCGCCGTGTTAGTCTTCGCTGCCCTGATGAACTTCATCTCTGATGCATACATCAAGCGAACCACAGCTATCTTCGTATTCGGCCCCTTCGTGGTCCTGGTAATTTGCTTTTCCCATCAACCTCCCTACCTGTAAAATAAATTGTTATATTTTGGGATTCGGTCGGATCCGATCACTTCTAGTCGGGTCAAACTACTGCTGGTTGTTCCGACCGCTCGAAAAATTCGATCAAAAAAGTAATACAAACTGATAGGATGTTATATTGGAATCATCTACGAGTTTATAATGGACTCTGCTAATATGACGCTCTAAGGTACATGCATCGACTGAAGTCAGACGTAGCTACTAAAGGTATTTCTGACTACAACTCTACATCGTTATCTTCTGAGACTCTGAGTGGGATGTTGTTCACGTCTCCAAGAAAGTTATTGTTTCAGTTTTTGATAGGTTTGTATTTTATTACCAATTAAGACTCTATTCCTAACCTCGTCTAGAACTTTTGTTCAAGGCTATTTATAACCCCTATAAGCTGCCTGGTAGAGGCACGTAGATGTAGAAGTAGAATCACATATAATCAAGAGTGTTATGTGACTTCTCCTCATATAGTGAGTCCGTCAATTGTGCATCCGTGGTTTTTCACTTGAAAGGGTTTTTCATGTTAAATCTCCATCTCGTGTACTTGATTGTTCTTTATTGGTTTCATACTCTGTCTTGTCGATTTCATATCAAGTGGCATATCCGATCCTAACAAGTGATATCAGGGCTACATTCTTCGCCTTGATCAACCTAGGGCACTTTCGACATGACGACAATGAAGTATGATCTTCCGCTACTTGACCAAGACACAAGATTTTCCTATGACGGATCAAGATGCAAACAATTTTAGCATAGCTCGATTTGGATGATACGTTATTAGAGATCACATGCCCTCCGCATGGTTTGGTGAGGAGAAGAAAAGAAGAGATCGTAATGCTCTTTCTCTAATTCATCTTTATCTATCTAACAATAATCTTTAGAAGGTCACAAAGGAGACCACCGCTACTATGTTATGGCTAAAGCTAGAACAAATTTATATGACCAAGGATTTGACCAGCAAGATACTTGTGAAGCAAAAGCTTTTCTCACTCAAATTGGCTGAAAGCGGATCTGTGTTGAATCACTTGAGCATTTTTAAGGATATGTCGCCGATCTCAAAGCAATATAAGTCAAATATGAGGATAAAGATTTAGGTCTTACTCTACTCTACTTGTTGCCTAGTTCATTCTCTACATTTAGAGACATAATTCTTTATAATCAGGATACTCTCATCCTTGTGAAAATACATCTTACACTAACATCTTCTATGACAGTCAGAGTGCTATTTGTCTTACAAAAGGCCAAATGTTCTATGATAGCACAAAGCACATTAAAGTTAGATATCACTTTATCCAAGGAGTTATTACACAAGGTGATATCAAAGTCTGGAAGATTAGTACTTACGAGAATCCAACTGATATAATGACAAAGTTAGTTCCTACCTCTAAGTTTGAGCTACGATCAAACTTGATCGATATTACTTGTTAGTCCTTTCGAACGTTGACGCACAATAGGAGTTTTACAATTTCATCGAAAAGTTCTTCAATTTTTTGCTACAGGAGAAGTTCGGCTCAAGGTGGAGATTGTTATATTTTGTGATCTAAATCTGGTCGGGACCGACCACTTCTAGTCATATCGGACTACTGTTGGTTGTTCCAATCGCTTAAAGAATTCGATCAGGAAAGCAATGCGAACTGGTAAGAGATTATGATTGGAATTATCTTCGAGTTCGTAATGAACTCTACACCGATCTACGTTAATATGGTGCTCTAAGGTGCATGTGCCAACTAGAGTTAGATGTGGCTACTTGAGACGTTTTCGACTATAACTCTACACCGCTATCTTCTGAGAACTCTCCAAGCGGGGTGTTGTTCTTATCTCCTAGAACGTTACTATTACAATTTCCGATAGGTTTTTATTTCATTACAAATTAGGGCATTGTTCCTAACCTCGTTTGGGACTCTTTTTCTAAGGCTATTTATATCCCCTGTAAGCTGTCTGGTAGAGGCACGTAGATGTAGAGGTAGAATTATATATATGCCAAGAGCGTTTTGTTACTTCTCCTTATATAGTGATTATGTCGATTATGCGTCTGTGGTTTTTCACCCGAAGGGTTTTTTTGCGTTAAATCTCTATCTCGTGTTCTTGATTGTTCTTTATTGGTTTTGTGATCTGTCTTGTTGACTTCATATCAAGTGGTATATCCAATCCTAACATAAATGAAATTTAAGCCTAATGATGAAGTTGCAAATTTTTTAAAGCTCATAACTGTTCTTGGTGCTATCAAACAAATTCATAAACTCCTATGTTTGTCTCAGGCTTGTCAAGTTTCTGTTTTGGCTGCCGTTTGAAGTAGAGCTGCTCTCGTTGAAGCATATCATGTAGAATTATTTTTTTTTGTGACAGGGTACTGCGATTATTTTATAAGATAGAAGTCATTTAGTAATATATTCCAATAATAAAGATAAGAGCATGCACCAAGGGATTGAGACATTCACCAACGACTTGGACAATTTGGGCCATGTGCATGGTCATGCTCCCATATACATAATAGTAACTGCTTTCAGATTATTTATGCTTTTGAGATTGGGAAAGTAGATGACCAAATTCTGAATTCTAAACATTTTCTGTTCGACAATCCAGGGATATATGTTGCTAGCATTGCAGGCACACTTGCCTTCATTACATCCTATGGTTTGTGAGATAAACAAAGAACCAAACAACTGTAAGACAGCCCAAGCGAACTTAACACTGCTCTGCTTGAGCTTATTAATGTTTGCCATTGGAGAGGGCTGCATGCGCGCTTGCATACCATCCCTCGGTGGGGATCAGTTCAGCAATGATGATCCGAAAGAATCTGAGCTCAAGAGTATGTTCTTGAGATGGCTTAAGTTTGCAAACTCTCTTGGAGCGCTCATTGGATTGGTATTCTTAGTGTGGATCGAGAATAATTTGGGTTGGAGTATTGGCTTTATGATGTCTGCACTTGCTGTTCTTGTAGGGCTGCTTGTGGCAGCCAGTGGGCTGCCTTTCTATAGAATTCAGAAGCCTAATGGAAGTCCTCTAACTAGACTATGGCAGGTAAAAGTTCCTATGGCACATTCATCGTATAACATGTAGGTTTGTCAGTATAATTTAGTATGCATGATAATTATAAACGCTCCAGTAGGTGATTAATTTGATTAAATGCCAAACAATTAGTCTTGCTTCATCTTTCGGTCTTTCCTACTCCAGTCCCACTGAACTTGGTGGAGCACAAGCTAGACTAGTAGGACACTGGTGTCCAGGTTTTTCAGGGTTTTATACAGTTTTGATTTATAACAATTCATTGAATTACTCGTTCTTCCAATCTTGATGCTGAAAGGTCACACTATCCTACTCCTATAAAGTTCAACTAGCAGATAGAACAAAATTTGAATGTATCATCAAGCTCACCTGGTATCTATCCAGAATAAAAAAAAATAAACATACCAATGGTTCTCATCGCTGGTACCTCTCTAGGTTCTTACCGCTTCATCAAAGAGGCAGGCTGCCGTTGTAGATGCTATCGAGCTGCAAGAGACAGGCACAGCAGGTTCTGAACGCACGATCATTGGGTAAGCTCCTTAATAACCAAATATTCCCGGAAACCTTACTTTTTGTTTAGAAAATTGCTACTACATTTATATTTCTGAAAACTTCTAGGACATGAAAATACGAAGAATTGATTTTTTTTGTCAGAAATAGAAACATCACAATAGTACCTCAACTATAATCTCCATAACATATTCTTGAACAAATCTTGGACACATAATGGATATAACAATCCATGTTCATTCTGCAGCACCACTCAAGTCGAGGAGGAAACAAAGGCAATCATCCGAATGCTCCCCATCTTCATCAGCTGCCTGCTCACCTACCTGCCCTTCACACTGCTGATGACATTAACCATACAAGTTGGCAGCACGATGGACACAGGGATAGGCGCGATCCAGATATCCTCCGCCTCTCTCATCGCAATCCCAACAGCATTTCACATGCTGATGCAGCCCTGCTACAGGCGAGTCTTGACGCCACTGCTGAGAAGATTCACAGGCCATGCGCAAGGGGTTACCCCGCTGCAGCGTATCGGTGCTGGCTCTGTGTGTGGGACAGCGGCAGCATGCGTTGCGACGTTGGTGGAAACGAAGAGACTGACGGTCGCAGAACGGCACGGGCTAATATCGACAGGAGCCGGTGTCCCGATGTCCGTCTTCTGGCTGGTGATGCAGTTTTTCCTGCTAAGCATCATGGATGCAGCATCGTTCGATGGGCTGACTGAGTTCATAAAGAGCGATGCGCCTCCAAAAATGAAGCTGGTGGCACCAGCAGTGCAATCTGTTCTGGCTGGATTGGCGGCCTGGTCAGCTTGCGCCTTTGTTCAGATCATGAACAGCGCGACAAGGCGTGGAGACGACGGAAGAGGATGGTTGGACGGAGCAAACTTCAACAGAACACGCCTTGATCGCTTTTTCTTGTTACTCGCAGCCTTCGAGCTGGCGGCATCGATCAACTATGCTTTCTGGGCGAGGAGATATGCCAACAAGAAACAGAGCAGTACTGTCAGATCAGAGAGCGACAACTAGGGTATGTAATAGATAGGTCAGTGAGACCAAACAATTTCGATGAAATTGTTTTAGTTAAGTCTCTATAAATTCTATATAGACTGTAACCGAGAAATCCTACAATCCCCATCCTACCGTTATACTGCAAGGGAAAAAGTGTCATCCCATCAAGCAGGGGCGGAACTGGCCTCGGGCTAGGTGGGCTATAGCCCGAGGTCCAGCAAAATTAGCAGTGCAAAAATATTTTTAAGCGGGCCAAAAAATACACTGTTTAATGGCTTAGCCCGAAGCATCACAGCCCAGCCCGAGGCAGCATAAGTGGCCCAGCCCACGATGGAAACCCTAGCATCCATGATCTGGCACTTGTGCTCTTCTCCACTCGTGCTCTTCTCGCGTCTTCCCAACTCCCACATCCGGACGTCCCGAGGGCGACGACGGCTCTCCCTTCTCCCCTCGCGGTGCCTCTCCCCCGCGGCGGCTCTCCCCTCTCCTCCCGGCGGCGGGCGGCTCTCCCTCCCATCCCGGCGGGCGGTGGCCTAGCGGCTCTCCTCTCCCGTCCGGCGACCGTGTGACTCTCCCTCGGATCTCTCCCGGTGGCTCGGGCGGCTCTCCCTCGGATCTCTCCCGGTGGCTCGGGCGGCGGCTCTCCCTTCTCTCCCGGCAGCCAAAGCGGCGGCTCTTCCCTCCCATCCTGGAGGACGGCGGCCTATGAGGCGGCTCTCCCCTCCCGTCTCGGCGACCCGAGTGGCAGCTCTCCCTCGGCTCTCTCCCGTGCCCGGCGGCTGCTCTCCCGGTGGCGCTCTTCGCTCCCGTCCCGGCATCCCGGTGGCGCTCTCCTCTCCTCGGCTCTCTCACAGGCTCGTTGTTTAGGTTGTAGGTGATGTTGTTTTGTTGCTTTGGTATGCCGTGGTCATAGGCGCACGATCGTAAGCCTTGGTCCTATGATGTGGTCATAGGCGTACGGTCGTAAGCCGTGGTCGTATGCGCTTAGTCTGTTAGAAGCCATGTGCATCACATCAGCAAATTCTGTAATAAAACATAAATTTCAATAAGGGCCAAAACCCTAATTATTCATCAATCATCACAAGAACTAATCATTAAGGAAAAGAGGGGAGGAGTGAGGGATATATCACCAGCGATGAAGGAGATACCGGCGGTGGCACCGTCACCGTTGTGTCACGACAGTGACACTACACAAGACACTCTTACGGCAAGAATGCCTTATGCAGTGAACCGTGGCGTTATAACCGGAGGCGAAAGAGTTCAGGGAGGTACTCGACCAAGCCTTCTATTTTTAAGAAAAAAATTGGCGAGGAGAAGTGGAGAAGAAGTGAGAAGAGGAGATGAGGAGAAGAATAGTCGAGTCTTTTGTTTTAAAGAGCAAATCCAGCGAGATGAGCAGAAAATTCAAATTTGGCTAGAGCGGGTAAGTTAAAATGTTATCACAGACGATTCTTTACCAAGAACTGTTTGTGGTAAGTAGGTCATCACAGACATTTTTTATTTCAAACCGTTTGTGATACATCACAAACAGCTCGAAATAAAAACCGTTTGTATTAAGTACAAACATCACATACAGTTTTTGTTCTGAATCATCTGTGATAACCGTATGTGATAAGTAGGTTATCACAGACGGTTCTTTCCATTGCGGTGAATTTGGACGGTCCATTTTGTAAAACTGTCTGTGGTAACTTTATCACTGACGGTTTGTGTTGAATCGTCTGTGATGAGGCGTCAATGATGATCCTTTTTGTAGTAGTGGGTAGATATATACAATTTACTAATTAAGGCTATTTGCACTTGGTTGCCGAAAGTATTAGTTGTTTCATTACTGCAAATGATCGTTGCTGGAATTAAATTAGTCACTAAGTGTGCATTATTCTTAACACTTGTCATATACTCATACGAGCGTCCTGAATTATAATCCTATATTACGTTACACACTAATCGCTCTTTATAAAGGTTCGGCAGACACTTTCGCTAATACAAATACTAGTGGACAGTGGTCCAAGCAATTGGCCCTAAGCATTCCAACAAAAGCACTGGCAAAGCTCCAAATGCGAACGAAGTGGATAAGCTTTCAGAAAGGCATAATGCCGTTGTAACGGTTGCTAGCTAGTGTGATTGTGTTGGTTCCTCTTCTTTACAAAAAGAAAAGGGCAAAAAAACACATAGGGAGATGAATGATTTCCGATGCGTCGGCACTGCCGGTGCCGGCGTGCTTGGACTTGGACCTAACATGGAAATCTTTGAAGTGACACGCTGGCAACGTGCTGCAAAAGGAGAACAGAAGGAAGAAATAACGTGCCACGCAGATGAGAGGGAAGAGGTCAGAGAGATAAGTAGCTTGCAGCTACGCTTCTTTGTGAGCTGACGCAGAGAAGTGACAGGGTGCCTGGAGCCAAAGACGGCGTCAAAATTCACTCCGGCAACGCAAAATGTTCTCTTTTGCACCTCCCTCCCTCGCGTTTCATGCATTTTCCTATAACTGCATGCGCGTGGCTGGAATCGATTATTTACTAGTATTTTGTAATGTCAAAGAAGGTACGATGGTGTATGCGCTATAGGGCATATTTTTTATGGTTGTGATTTATAGTTTTTAGCTAAAATTTTTGAATTTTAGCTGTTTGCGATAGAGATTATGGAGAGTGATACTCCTTTACGATTTTGGATGGTACAGATGTTGGGTTTTTAACGTGTACTACAATTAACTTACAGACTCCGTCTTAAAAAAATACCCCGTTTAAAAGTTAGGTACTGTAACAAAAACAAAAAACCGGTTTCAAAAGTCAAAAAAAATATACCCATAACCATCTAACTAGCGATGTGGGAGCCTTGGAGGCAACAAAAAAAAGGGCAATAAGGATAACAATAACGATGATCATAGTAAAAATGATACTGCCCATATCAACCAGGCATGGAAGGTAAACTCATCGGTTGTGTAAAAAAGAATTGAGTTTTTGTTTGTATTTTGAGATTACAGCAGATGATAGAGAAGCTAATATGGATGGTATATATAGTTTAAATTTATAAATTTGTTTGAAGAATTCATCTTGATTATTTTGATTTTTAAAAAAGATAAACATCAAAAGATAAAAACTCAGAAGAGCGGCACCAGAGTAGAATAACGTAGGTCCTACCAAAGAAATCGTCGTCATTGCCTTTACGAAGTAGACCAAAATAAATCGCGAATAAATAAACGCGAGACGCGCCCGCCTTCCTTCCGCATCTCTCCCACCACCACCTCCTCCTCCCCTCCACCACCGCGCTCACACGGTCACACCTCCTTCCCTCCCTCCCGCCCGAACCCGAGATCCCCGCGGCGAGGCTCCCCGCCCACCCCACCAGCCTCCCGATCCACGCAACGCGCGCCCGCTTGCCGGGAGCGGAGCCGAACGCGACCTCGCCGGGCCGTCCCCCGTGTCAGATTCGCCGCCCGATCCCACCTCCCCGAGGTACAGTTGCGGGCACGAGTTTCTCAGATCTCTTCGTCGTTCGGCTTATCTATGTGATTTTTTGAAGTTTTTTTCGGTAGTGTTGATTGGGCGGTCTAGACTAGTAGCACGCGCTTGCTGCATTTGATCATGGTTTAGGCTTGTGCGTGATTTTTAGGGGGGTTTTGTTTGATTTTGTTGGTGCTGGTGGTTTTTGGTGGTCTGATATGGATTGCCTAGCTGATGATGGGGCCTTAGATTGGGCTTCAAAGTTTGCTTTGGTTAAAGCTCACGGTAATCATGTTTTTGATGAAATTTCGTGCGATGCTATAATTAATTTGCGAAATGCTGTGAATTCAGATAGTAAATACAGTCAATACTAGTTGTTACTCGGTTTGCATTGAGTAGTTTTCTTAGTTCAAGTGTTTTGTTTCAGATATGCGAAGGAATTCCCAGAGGCCACGGCTATAGAGTGATATATATCTTGCTGGTGCGATCTGTGGCGCTGCTGGTGCTGTTTGGTTCGAGGAGATGCAGAGGAACGGGGTAATGGAATGCAGCGTTTGCCGCTCCAAGGTGGTGGTGCCGAGCCCCAGGAGTGTGTCGAGGGCGTATGACAAGCACCGCAGCAAGATATCATCCAAGTACCGCGCGCTCAACTTCCTTCTTGTGTCCGGGGACTGCATCTTGGTCGGACTCCAGGTGGTTCACTCTCCATAATGATGTTTGACTTCATGTCCAATCAATGGCCTGTTTGGATGGGATTGAATTCGCGTAATTCACCAGCAAGAAATGTATTAGAAGAATTAGAGTCAAACCCATCTTATGTGCTTGTTTTCATATAGTAGGAGTGTAGGACTGGTGTTCCGTAGCTCCCTAAGGCGCCAAACTTGGAGAATGGTTAAAAGAATATATGAAAAGGGTCTTTCTTCTAGTACTTGTTGTTTAGTTGTGTTCCCAATGTGCTGGCCTGCTGGGACAGTTTTTCCAAATGTCCCAAACATGCCCTACATTTGTAGATTTCATGCTTTAGTGCTGTCATCAGATTCAACCATTGTTTCTCCTGAAAAAATTGATGTCATCAGATTTTGTCAACAAAGATCTATTGTCAGATTTGGTAACCTTGTACTTAAAGTAAACAGTTCTATAACGACATGTACATCTTTAATCTGGACATTTGTGTAGCCACATTGTGGCATGTATCTGCTTTGATCTTTGCTAATTATTTACTTTGTTCTGCAGCCTATCCTAGTCTTTATGTCCAAGGTTGATGGGAAGTTTCAGTTCAGTCCTATCAGTGTTAACTTTTTGACAGAAGTTACAAAAGTTGTTTTTGCTATCATAATGCTAATAATCCAGGTCAGTTCTTCAATTTCAGTAGAACAGCAGTGCAGCAATGGATTTACTTTTGACAAGTGACAGCTTTTGTGGTGTTTAAGTGTTTCCCCCTAATGTTTTTCTTCTTCTATTTTACAGTCTAGAAAACAAAAGGTTGGGGAGAAGCCACTTCTGTCACTTTCAACCTTTGTACAGGTGATTTATCTTGTCAAAAGATATCACAACTACTTCTTTGTTGTTTGTGCTCAACATGCACAGGGATTAGATATGACTTCCATTTCTAATGTTAAACCAAAAGTAGGAGTTTTCTATTTGTTTTCAATTCCTTTGAAGAAGTGTTGCTCTTCTCCTTTGTTGTCTTTTGCCCTTGTCATGTGGGGCCTCACATATTCTAGGCGTCGGGTGAAGGGTGTTGCAGCAGGTTCGGCGGTTCAGCAGCCAGCGCAGCTTCCACAACCTGATGCAGCGGCAACGACAAAGACATGATCGGCTCTGATGTCGGGATGATGCGAGGCGGCGATAGCGATTCCGGTTGGGTTAGGAAAGTAGAGGTGCGTATGGTCCAAAGTTTGAGAAATAGATATGTTATTGTTTCCCTGGGTCTGCTTAACGGACATGGTTAGGTATGATAGAGTTAGAGTCGGTTTCAGGTTGTTCTCTACATATAGACTTCAGATGTAATCTAAACGGCAAGGGATAATATCAATCTTATCTCCCAACTTTCTGTCTTGCCTCCTACCTCCTGCTTGCTAGCGCCTTCCCCTACGCCTCCTCTGTACCTCTGCTTCCAGCACGTCTCCCCTAGGCCAGCACAAGGGTCCAGGCCGTTGCCCGCCTGTGTTTCACGACTACCACCTACGGTCTCTATCCCGTGCTCGTGACAACTTGGTATCAGAGCCAATGGTGGGGAGCTCGGAACTGACCGGCCTCATGGATCAGTTTGCAGAATTCACGGTGTCTCTCACGAAGAAGCTTGATGAGATTCAGTTAGGCCTGTCCTCAGAATTGGGGTGTATCAAGGAGCAGTTGGCTATTCTGGAGAAGCGATCGGGCGAAGTTTTGCTGCAGCTTCCGCCCGGGTTGGCGACCTCTGCTGGCACCACATCACGACATGTTTCCAATGACGACCAAAGCGCCCCGCGGTTCCATAAATTGACATTCCCTTCGTATGATGGCAAGGAGGACCTGTTGAATTGGCTCAACTGGTGAACAATTTTTCAAGGACAAAAGATGCCGAAAAGCAATAAGGTTTGGTTGGTCTCGTATCTGTTAAGGATAAGAATAGGAAATAGAATAGGACTGTTATTTCCTATTCAGTCCTATTCTTATCCTTAACAGTATCATCTGGTGGGTTCAGCACAACAGTCGTATTACCAATCGGAGCAAGATCAAGGTAAGCCGTCATGGCGTGACTTCAAGGAGTATTGCCACCTCCGTTTGGGACCGCCCATTCGGAATAACTTCTTGGAGGAGCAATAAGGTTTGGTTGGCCTCGTATCATCTGGTGGGTTCAGCACAACAGTAGTATTACCAATTGGAGCAAGATCAAGGTGAGTCGTCATGGCGCGACTTCAAGGAGTATTGCCACCTCCGTTTGGGACCCGCCCATTCAGAATAACTTCTTGGAGGAATTGTCAAAACTTCAGGCAACAGGATCGGTGGAGTACCAGGAGAAGTTCCTTGCGTTACTTTGTCACGCAGAGTCCCTAATTGCAAGACAACAAATGCAGTTGTTTACCTTAGGGCTCATGCAACCAGTGTGCACCGGCGTGCAGTTGTAGCGGTCGGTTAATTTGCAATTGGCAATGGTGCTCGCTCGTGCCTACGAGAAGCGACATGTCATGACAGCTGCAGCAGTCAAATTGGCTGGCCGCCTAGGAGCTCCGATGCGCCCAGGAGGGGCTTCCATGATTGTAGGAGGGGTTACCTTGGCTGCAGTTGGCGTGGGAGGCTTGAAGACCAAAGCACCAACGGAGGGTGCCACTGCTACCGTGTCGGTGGCTTTGGCCAGGCAGCATCTGACGGCATCGAAGATGGCCGAACGATGACGTAATGGGCTGTGCTTCAATTGCGATGAAAAGTTTATTCCCGGACATCGCTGCAAGAAGTTGTTTATGCTGGAGTGTGTGCCATATGAGTCGGACGAGCAAGATTTGGAAACAGTACTCACCGAGGAACCGGCCATCTTGTTGTATGCATTGATAGGGTTCAACCCCGCGTTGCTCAGATGATATGGCTGCCGGTTCGCCTGGGAAGCACTCCGTCAATAGCTCTCCTTGACTCGGGTTCGACTCAATTTCATAGCCGATGAGGCAGCCGAGCAAGCTGGGTTGTGTGTGTGCCTGCTGAGGGGATTGCACGTGGTGGATGCTAATGGCGAGCGGGTCACGAGTGCTGGGGTATGTCGCAATTTGGAGCTACACATTGAGACTGAGACCTTTTGGCTATATTGTTATGCCATTCCATTGGAGGGGTTTGATATTGTGCCAGGGGTGCAGTGGTTGAGGACATTGGGGCTAATCTTATGGGATTTCGACAACAGCACCATGGCTTTCCAACATAAGGGGCGCCAAGTGACCTGGATAGGAATGTCACCGCCACACCCCATGCAAGTGTGTGCTCTGTCCAGCAATACCCCACATGATTTGATGTCTGACTTGTTGGAAGACTTCTCAGACTTATTCTTTGGTAAAGCGGGGTTGCCTCGAGCAGTTCAAGATCACCGAATCAGGTTGCTCAACGGTACCAGACCTATTGCTGTCCGGCCGTATCGTTACCCACAACTGCAAAAAGATGAACTTGAGATGCAATGGGCTACGATGTTGCAATAGGGCGTGATTCGACATAGCTCGTCCGCATTTTCAGCTTCGGTGTTATTGGTAAAGAACCATGATGGTTCTTGGCACTTCTGTGTGGACTACATGGCTCTCAATGACAAAACCATTAAGGATAAATTTTCCATTCCCGTCGTGGAGGAACGATTGGATGAGCTCAAGCACGCTTGCTAATTTACTAAGTTGGATCTCCGGTCGGGATATCACCAAGTACGTATGCATGTCGACTATGTGGAGAAGATGGCTTTCTGGACTCATCAAGGACTTTTTGAATTCTTGGTCATGCCTTTTGGATTGACTAACGCTTCAGCAACATTTCAAGCTTTGATGAACTCGGTTCTTTGCCCTTATGTTTGCTGGTTCGTCTTAGTCTTCTTCGACAACATCTTAATTTATAGTCCTTCATGGTCAGCGCACCTCTGTCATGTCCGGACGGTTTTTCGCGTCTTACAGGAACACAAATTCTTTCTTAAGAAGTCCAAATGCTTTTTTGGTGAATCCTCAGTGACTCATCTGGGCCACATTATCAGTGCCAAAGGTGTGTCTATGGATGCATAGAAGGTGTGCGCGATAACAGAGTGGCCACGCCCGCCGACTTTGCGCGCATTTCATGGTTTCCTGGGGCTCGTAGGATATTATCGTCGATTTATTAAAGACTATGGCTTGTTGGTGTTAGACAGTGTGTTAGACGGCTGTTAGACAGCCTGTCCCCTCATGTGCTTTCTCAGTCACTTTAGTCTCTTTCTGTTTGGGTTGTTAGGATGGTTGTTAGGGGTTCCAAACCCTAGACCCGGGGTCTTTATATATCTCCTGTACTGCTGTCTGTATCTCATTCACTTATCAATATATACAGCATTACAGTTGGCACCACCTCTTACTCACTTATTAAAGAAGGATGGGTTTTCTTGGACAGAGGACGCTTCCATCGCCTTTCAGGCCCTCAAAGATGCATTGTCGTCCGCCCCGGTTTTACAACTTCCCGATTCCTCGAAAGATTTTATCGTGGAATGTGATGCTTCTGGCTCTGGGTTTGGTGCTGTTCTTCTCCAAGATGATGGCCCGCTTGCTTTCTTTAGTCGGCCGATTGCGGCTCGACATAAGCAGCTAGCTGCATATGAATGGGAGTTAATTGGATTGGTGCAAGCAATTCGTCATTGGCGACCATATTTATGGGGTTGTCAGTTTCTTGTCCGCACCGACCATTATAGTCGGAAATTTCTTTTGGATCAGCTTCTTGCCACTATTCCTCAACATCACTGGGTCAACAAACTTTTGGGATTTGATTTTTCGGTTGAATACTGACCGGGACTCCATAATACAGCAGCAGATGCTCTCTCTCGCCGTGACTCTGATCCTGCTGTGATCTGTGCACTGACTGTTCCCTAGCTGTCCCTTTTTGATGATCTACGGAAGAGGTTCAGTCATTACCCGGTTTGTCATTTCTACGTGACAAGATTTTGGCCGGAACTGCCCAGTACGATTGAAACATGGTTGATGACCTGATCACATTGAAAGGGAAGTGTTTGTGTCGCCTGATTTGTTGTCATTGCTGATCATCCTGGCAGCAGCCCACACCGTCCGCCACGAGGGAGCTCAAAAAACACTTCACCATTTGCGGTTGGATTTTTATGTGCCGCATGCTCATAAATTGGTTCATGAATTTGTGCAATCGTGCCTCACATGCCAGCGCAATTAAACTGACCACCTTCAGCCCCTGGAAGTCCCTACTCAAGTTTGGGAGGACATCACAATGGATTTTATGGAAGGACTGTCGAAGGTCGAAGGCAAGTCCGTTATTCTCACGGTCGTTGATCGTTTCTCTAAATATGTGCATTTTATCCCTTTGGCGCATGCTTAC
Source organism: Bonia amplexicaulis (assembly GCA_036346245.1). Classification (NCBI taxonomy): domain Eukaryota; kingdom Viridiplantae; phylum Streptophyta; class Magnoliopsida; order Poales; family Poaceae; genus Bonia; species Bonia amplexicaulis. Next base: position 13,727,146 of record CM070746.1, on the reverse strand, counting down.
TCGGCTAGTTCCGTGGCTTGTGTGTTCTTTGACGACATTGTTCGACTCCATGGCATCCCGTCTTCTATTGTGAGGGACCGTGATCCAATTTTCACAAGCAAATTTTGGGAGGAATTGTTTCGTCTGTCGGGCGTTCATCTTCATCGGAGTACTGCTTTTCATCCTCAATCCGACGGGCAATCAGAGATTGTTAACAAAGTTATTGCCATGTATTTGCGTTGCATCGCAGGTGATCGACCGCGACAATGGCTACAGTGGCTGCCTTGGGCTGAGTATTGCTATAATACCTCCTACCATTCGTCCCTCAAGGAAATGCCGTTCAAGGTCTATGGTTGCGACCCTCTTTCCTTGCGCACCTATGACGCTGGTTGTGCTCGAGTGGTTGCCATGGATCACTTGCTACTTGATCGGGATGAACTGCTGCTCGCTGATATTAAGGGTTGGTTACTACAGGCGCAACAATAGTACAAGGTAGCATATGATGTGCGCCATCGCGAACTTCAATTTGAGGTAGGCCAATGGGTGTGGTTACGTCTCCATCATCGACTGACAGCTTCCTTGGCCATTCAGTCTTATCATAACTTCATAAGTGGGCTCCGTGTTTTTATGGACCCTATCGCATTGTGGCAAAGATTGGTTCCGTTGCTTATCGGCTTCGATTACCACCTTGTGCTAAACAACATGATGTGTTTCATGTTAATTTGTTGAAGCCTTTCCGCGGCGAGCCTCCGTCCGTCACTTCTTCTTTGCCACTGTTGGTTCATGGCTGGGTAGCCCTTGTTCCAGAGAAAGTGCTTTCTGCTTGGCGTGCTCGTGGTATTTGGCTCAATGGCAAGGCTTGCCTGCAACGGAGATTTCTTGGGAGGATGTGAACCGATTCAAAGTACAGTACCCCTCTTTCCAGCTCGAGGACGAGCTGTGTGCGAAGGAGGGGAGAGATGTCATGTGGGGCCTCACATATTCTAGGCGTTGGGCCAAGGGTGTTGCAGCAGGTTCGGCGGGTCAGCAGCTAGCGCAGCTTCCACAACCTGATGCAGTGGCAACGATAAAGACATGATCGGCTACAGTGTCAGGATGATGCGGGGCAGCAGCGATAGCAGTTTCCGGTTGGGTAGGAAAGTAGAGGTGCGTATGGTCCAGAGTTTGAGAAATAGATATGGTATTGTTTCCTCGGGTCTACTTAACGGACTTGGTTAGATATGAGAATGATAGAGTCAGAGTTGGTTTCAGGTTGTTCTCTACATATAGACTTCGGATGTAATCTAAACGGCAAGGAATAATATCAATCTTATCTCCCAACTTTCTGTCTCACCTCCTACCTCCTACTTGCCGGCGCCCTCCTCCTGCGCCTCCTCTGTACCTCTGCTTCCAGCACGGCTCCCCCGGGCTGGCACAAGGGTCCAGGCCGTCGCCCACCAGTGTTTCACAACTACCGCGTATGGTCTCTATCCCGTGCTCATGACAGCTCTAGTGGTTTGTTTTCAGTTTTCTTCTTCTTTTTTATTTATGTATAGCTCTATGCATTATGTTGTTCTATTACCACCTTTTGGGTCATGGTAACTAATCATTTGGTTCTTCAATACTTTTCTTGTGTAGGCAGCCCATAATAATGTACTCTTAGCTGTTCCTGCTCTCCTATATGCCATCAACAACTACCTAAAGTTTATCATGCAGGTAAAAGTTCATTGAATTAGCTGAAATCTCATTCTTCTGTGCTGTGTACCTTTATTTTCTGCAGCAAATATTTTTGGCACCCTAGACATTTAGGACACAGCTTACAATATATTTTGATTTAGTTTATTAGATTATTTATATTGAATGGATGCATTTTTGGAAAAATATAATGCTGTAATCGAATGCTTGAAAATAATTTTTTGCATGTCTCCAGAAACTAATTGATTATACCTTTAATCAGCTAACTCAGGTAGGATCAAATGTTCAATTACCAGTAAACCAACTGTTTTATAGGAATGCGAAGGATATCCCCTCTCTTCAATGTTTCTCAGTGGTCCTAATTTGATTTCTAATTGTCATTGCAACTAAACCAATCATAAGACTTTAGCTAATATACTAAACATTGTTGCCAAGCAATTATAGTAGGAGTCCACCTGATGAATAAATCAGTTTTTTTTATTTACCAGTTCTTTTCAGGATTTTTTTTTGATAGTTTGGACATGGAGCCTTCCAATCTGACATATCTTATTAGCGTTTGGTCTTGCCATATTATGTTATTTTAATTTAATCTATTATACTGCCCATGCAGTTATACTTCAACCCCGCAACTGTGAAGATGCTAAGCAACCTGAAGGTACTCGTTTATTGTATTGCCATGTTCTCATGCTTTTGTCATGTGGTCTCTGCGAGTACGTGTGCACAATCACTGGATCACGTGTGCTTCCTAGTGCTTGGCAAAATCAACATCACTTATACATACTATTTTCTATATGATCCAGGTACTCATCATAGCTGTCCTTCTAAAATTCGTAATGAGAAGGAAGTTCTCTATAATTCAGGTGAGAATAAGGTTGGCATCGCAGTTATTTCTACATCTTCATCGAGGATAAATAATTACATATTGCCATTATGTGTTATACTGTTTGTGCACCTGTGCACAGCTGAGAAGTTATCTCATTAGGTGTTTTTTCCTTAAAATGTATTAATGGCTTTTTATGGTGAATATATTAGATCCGTTTTCTATGTCTTACTGCTGCTAGAATTTCACAAATAATTAGGAAAATCACCTTTTTTTGTCATGGACTCATGGTTTTGTTTTCCTCCCACTCGCTGACTATATTGTTCATGACCTATGTAGTATTAATATAAACCAATTGCTAGCAATGATGGTTTGCATTTTCAGATGCAATCCTGATTTACTAAAAATGTACTGTAATTAATTGTGCAACTTCAATAAAATCAAATCACAGGAAGAACTTGAGCACAGGATTATGTGTTACTGCAAATTCTGTCATTGTCTTTCAACAATGTTGACCTGTGGCCCTGTTCTTTTCTGATGACTATCAGTGGGAAGCCCTTGCTCTGTTGCTTATTGGAATCAGTGTCAATCAGCTACGTTCCATACCTGAGGGCACCGATGCTTTTGGTCTTCCAGTCACCACTATTGCATATGTATATACACTAATTTTTGTAAGTTTCTACTGAACTGATTGATCTTTATATTTATCTGTTTTTATTTTCTTTTTCTTTTTTGCTTCATATGCCTGAACAAATATTGGATCCAGAAGTTTTATATATATGTATTCATGTGAAATTGTAGGTAACTGTCCCATCACTTGCCTCTGTGTACAATGAGTATGCCTTAAAAAGCCAGTTCGACACAAGCATCTATCTTCAGGTGATTTCCACTAAAAGCTTGGCTTCAAGCTCTTTCAAATTATTATAGTCCAAGGGCATAATGTTGTACTATGTTGTCTGCCTTAAAACGATAAATTGGTAAGATCTAGTTTCTTGTCCTGTAGTTTTTTTATGCTCACCATTTCACATTGTGCATTTCCTCAATTTTTTTTCTGTCTTTATTCACACTAATTCTCTACACATAATTTGCAGAATTTGTTTTTATATGGTTATGGTGCAATTTTCAACTTCCTTGGCATCCTGGGGACTGTCATATTTCAAGGTAAGCATCTTAGATGAAAACTTGGTTTTCCTAGTGAAAAATAAGGCTGTTATGCATGATGACTGCTGTATTTGAAACTTGAAAGGGTGACTGCTGTATTTGAAACTTGAAAGTCTGTATGGTGGTGAATGAGGGAAAATACGATTCTATACTATATTCTATTCAGGGTTTTCGAGGTTTTGCAAACCACAGAGATGGTGACCACATTGGGTTATCTGTTGCGTCATTGAGGTTACAACGCAAAGGCAATAGGATGTCTGTTTAGAGCTTGATATATTGATTAATATGTCGTGCGGTGAACTATGGCTTGAGCATCTCTAGGATCCTGCACAAATGTTGTAATGTAGTAAGTCAGAAACTGATAGTCATGTGCTCTTGCATGTTTTGTTACTACATATTTGAAACACCAATAAATCATTTCATGAACGCCCTATTGTGTCTTATGTTTCTTTCTGACTATTGGCCATTGCAGCATAAGTATAACTTTTGTCCCATCTGTTTGCAGGGCCAGAGAGTTTTGATATCCTTCGAGGGCATTCAAGGGCCACAATGTTTCTCATTTGTAACAATGCTGCGCAAGGCATTCTCTCTTCATTCTTCTTTAAGTATGCAGGTAAAGGATGATATGCATATCTAACTCTCTTATGTGATCTTAAGTTCCTGTCCTTTGGCTCTCTTTTTTCTATTTTGTGCTTTTATAACTTCTCATGTTTCAGAATGATTAACTGAAATCATACTGCAGACACAATTTTGAAGAAGTATTCATCAACCGTGGCTACAATATTTACTGGTCTAGCATCTGCTGCATTTTTGGGACATACCTTGACCATTAACTTTCTCCTAGGCATCTCAATAGTGTTTATTTCAATGCACCAGGTGATTGTTGTTTTTTATTCTTTAGCATGTTGCGCAAAGTTGATGCTTACTGTCAATTGAACTTATGTAAGTTCTATTTCTGTTTAAGTTTTTCTCTCCACTAGCCAAAGTCAAAGATGACAAACCAGATGGAACATTAGAGTTGGGAGATGCACAGAATCATAGGTAAATATTCCTTTTCCCTTGTGTTTTATAGTAGCTTCATATGAAGTGAAAGTGTTACAGCCTTATGAAATATTATAGATGTTTTAAAATTTTTGTTGAGGTTCTTGTTTGGTTTCTACCACATTCCACTCTACCAATGACGAATGAGGACAAGGTGTTATTTTCATGTTTTATTGGTTCTTTCAGCTAATTATGATGCTACCAAATAAGTTTGGGATGTTATAGGTGCAAAGGATAAAAAACTGAAGTTAGCATGAGTTGGTGATGTTCATAAAGTATTTCTGAACATCTAGTCTCATAAAATGATTTTTTGGCAGGTCATCGGAGTCTTCTTTTGTAAATATGACTGCTGGTGCTGCTGCTGATGTAAGTGCCACATTGTTTGACACTTTGACTAAATAAAATGAAGAATAACATTTTTCTGTTCTAGTGGAGTTATTTCCTAAGCTGACAACTGTTTCAGGCAAGCCATCTTAGCGCAACTGATGAGAGAAAACCGTTGTTGCCAACTTAACACTATATTTGAGGTATGTCTCATACTTTTGACTTTCTTTATATGAAGCCACCTTTTTACTTTGTAAATCATGCATTTAACTGCAATGATAATTCTAAGCCTTGAATATAGTAGTTTGAAATTGTTCATATATTGTCACAACAATTTGGTGGTTTGTCGGATGAAACAACCAGTTTGCTGCATCCGGAGTTTAGCCATTGGAATCAGAGTTGTACTTACAGCCTAGCTATATGCCCCTTATGAGTGGTATTTGTCACAACAGCCAGTATAGGAAGGAATTCAGGGCTTTAAAACAACATGTATACTCATACAAGATAAGAGTCCTTTTCACTGAACCAAACGAAACCTACAGTTCCTACAGGCTTACAGCAGTCTAATAATCTATATTGCTTGTTCTCAACAAAGGCAAACACTTTATTTGTTCTGTTAATTGGCGCTATATTCAGCATGCTAAACTATGAATTGTTAACTTCATAGGACGTGTAATTCTCAAGAGTGTTGATGTACTCGTTTTCTTTTGGTTCTGCAGGTAGGTATAGAAGAAATTCTTTTTGCCGTGAACAACAGATTTTATGTAGCATGATAAGAGTAAAATAAACTCTCTTGTAAACTGTAACAGCAAAAGAAATATCTATATCTTCAAAGCTCCATTTGAGGCCATCCTATTCTTTTTTTTTTACCCCCAACTTTCTTGGGGCAACATATGCGGGGTGGGACATGTGATTCCACACAAATTCACCAATATTATACGATACTTATCTTTCTGTTTCGTTTGGCAAAACTTATGTACTCAACATTGTGTTAATGGGGATATCCATTTGTGCTGACCATTTGTCGGACCCCAAATTTACAATCCTAAATCCTCTGTAATTCTATCGTACTATTCCCCGAATTAGTAGATAGTGTAAAGCATGTCAATATTAATATTACATAATCGAGTTTAACTAACCCATATTGGGTAGAGTTTATATAATGGGCCGATCAAGCCAAATGCTGCATTACAAAATCAGAAGTGGAAACAAATTGTAAAAGGTGAGGTTATACTTTGTCACAGGCAAACAACTAGGGGTAAGGATGCCCTACTACTTTTTAAGAATTTGAATAATAGATATGCACACAATCATTATCAAAATTTGTCTATCTGAGTCAAAGAATAAACTACTAGAGAGCGATCTAATTTCCACTATCTTCTTCTTTGTTTGGTCCCGATGCGGCATAGTAGACGTAGTGCTCTTGATCTACAGGTTCTAAATTATTTTAGTGAGCGAATGTGAGCACAAATAAACGTATTCCATGTGCAAACACACAGAATACAATAATATAGATGTAGAGATTAACAAAGGAAGTCTCGGGTTCATTTATTTGCGAAATGCTATAATTGTGTTACAATAAATAGAAATTATAAAACTTAACATTTTTAACCAAACAATATTTCTAAAGATTGTTAAAGTATGCAATAATATTTGAGGTGCAGGTTCCATCCACCATATGCTAATTTTTTATTAGGCTTCTGTCCACCCATTATAATCACTGGGTTCTATCCGCCCAGGGAAAATTAACTTAGGGTTCTATCTACCCATCTTGTTTTTCATCCCATCCATAATGTTTCTTTTGGAAATAGTCACTAACTCGAGTAAGTTCCTATACCCGTCCATAACTGTAGGCACGGCTGTTCGAACAGTTCTCTCTGCAGAAATCGCACACTTTACCTACAATAGATAACCAACTTGTTATATTTCACATATTTTCTTAGAAATGCAGATCAAGAAGATCACCATAAAGCTTTTACAATGCATCTTCCTAGCGATGCTACACCCGCTAAGGTTTCCACCTACTATGGAGTTCTATCCACTCTCTTTAAAAGTCCCTTCTTCCGCCACATGGCAGTTTCTATTCAGTGTCACAACCCGTGTTCCATCGGATAGCGCAACCCGCGTTGGGTTAATGCAAATTAGTTAGCTATGTCATACCCATTATAGATTTATGGTTGCACTATTTTACATTAGAAAGAAGTTACAATATTAAGTCCTTAGGGTTATTTGGGCGATTTTACCATATACCACACTCTCATACTCCATTCGCACCAACCCTACTTACTATCCGCCCAGATATTTTAGCAAGTTTAGAGTTTTGAGACCCAAAATATCCTTTAATTCAAATATCGGCCATTTCCATCCAATGTCTGTCCAAATACAAGTTTTTATGTTTGAAGTGATGTCATGACAATTTTAATATCCCCGGGTATCTAAGCAAGACTAAGTATGGCGTTTAGACACAGATTTATCAGTAGTATGTTTGCTATTATTTCTAAAGGGACAAGGTTTTATGTCCAAAGTCAAAGAGTGGGGTGTAATAGCATAATTATTAATTAGACTTTGCTATGAACTTAACATGAATATAATTTGCATAGTAAATTAAAGCATGAAATTTAATAATTTGAATCAACTTAAATTGCATTCTAAATGTAAGTACAAAATGATCAAAGTATTGACTCGCCTGACTCACAAGTTTGTTGCTCTTGAAAGTCCTGGTTGGGCTCGAATTGCAGTTCTTGTGGGTCTTCGTAGTCTAAATGAGCAATTACGACAAGAATTGAATAAACACCCTATAATGCAAATAAATCAAAATGAAAATGCAAATAAAATCCAAAATTTATTATTTTACCCCCAATAGAAATATCTTGATTTTAGATAAATTTAGAAACAACTTTCATGCAATTTGAATTTAAAAGGAGTGAGAACGTGCCTTCCAAAGTTTAAATTCAGAAAAATTCCTAAAAATAAATAGAGGAGAGAGTCTATGTCTCATTGACAGCTGGGTCCCATGGTTTTAATTTATTTTTGATTTATTTCCTTATTCAAAAATACTCCAGAGGTTGACAGGTGGGGACCGGCCAGGTTTTACTTTTGTTTTTGAATTATTTTTCTTAAGAAAATCTAGTAGTGATAGACAAGTAGGGCCCTTAGGGTTTTTAATTTCTTTTCGAATTATTTTCTTTAAAGAAAAGGGGAAGCGCGACTGACAGGTAAACCCAGTCACAGCGAAGGGCCCGCATGGCAGTGACTCACGGTTTTAAGCCGACTTTAATTAGATTTCTAATGATCTTGACCCACATGTCAGTGGCTAATTAGTTTAAACTAATGAGTCATTAACTTAAATTCATTGACTTCGTTAACTGAATTAACGCTACAATGTTCCTCTGCTCAAGAGAAGACGATGTTGCCATGCTCGTCGTCAATGAGGCAGGAAACGACGGTCACTGGCAACCCCTCAAAATGGGTTGTCGAGGCCAAGCCGCAGCCATGGGCGGGACAACACGACCGACAGTGACTCAGGTCCATGGCAACAAGGCAACCAATGATGAGGGAAGCTAAAGCAAGGGCACAGGAAGCATCTATGGGCCATAGCGAACTCACCAGAGAGGTTGGCGAGACACAGGAGTGGCTGAGGTGGTTCGGTGGCATTGACCTGAGGCGGCATGACACTCCTTCACGGTGACGGTGAGCTAGGGACGACAGTGACCATAATTGACCACGGGGATGGTAAGAGGGAGGCATGATGATGATCTAGATGAAAAGAATTGGAACGGGGCTCACGGGAGAGGAAATGGCGGTGAAGGGGGCGATTTTGGTCAGGGAGAAGATGACAGCGCCAATGATTTTCCATGGGTGAGAGCTCGATTGGCTGAGAGAGAGTGGCGAGGGAGGTGCGGGGATGCTAGGAGAGCTCATGTCAGCTTTTCTAGTCGATTAGCAAGCTCGGGTGCAAGGCGTGGCGCTACGGTCGACAGGGAGGCGTGGGCGATGGCGCTGTTGTGGACGTGGGATGACGTAGAAGCATGGCGCGGCACAGTCAATGAGGTGCTGGCGCGACGCGACGGGGGCAAGTGCGCATGTGATATGGCGGCAACATGAGGTGGAGTAGGTGCAGTGGGAGTGTGGGTGTGGCTTTGACCACTGCGCGTCCAGTTGCTATGATGTGACCGAGCAGGGCATAGGCGCTGTCAGGGGAGCAGGTGAAGTGCGGATGGTGAGATAAGTTAAGTGTGCACGGTGATGCGAGTGTTGAGTTGGGTGGGCGAGGGCGCGTGTGGCTTGACGTCGGCGCTCTGCTCAACGATGCGATGGGGCGGGGCAAGGCAGGGTGGAGCAAGGGCGATGCGTGCGGGACATCACCGGAGCAGGTGAGGGTGTGATGGAGTGGCAAAGCAGTGCGCGTGGGCATAGCTAAGGCGGTGTGCAGCACAATCAGCGTGGAGCTGGGCATGACCAAAGCGCGACGAGTGAATGAGCGAGTGAGTAGGTCGGGCGCTTGGCCGAGCACGCAGCTGGGCCAACGAGGGAGGAAGGAAGCAAGCCAGCAAGGGTATTGGGCCAAGGGAGGGAATGGAAGGAGAGGGCTGGCCCAAAATGCATTTTCAAATTTTGAATTGCATTTTCATTTAATTGGGATTTGAATTCTTGGTTTTTGTAATTTGAATTTGAGTTTTTATTTTGGATTTGAAATTTAGATTTTAATTCTGATTTGAACTCATTTTTTATTTGAATTTGGACTTGCCTTGAATTTGGTTTTACAAATTTGAATTTCCAATTTTGGATTTGACTTCCAATTCAGTTTCCAAATCTGAAAAAATTGAAAAGAGCAAAAAACCAAATTTATCCAAAATTTTTCAATGGCCCCAAATTTGGGCTGTTACACCATTTGTACCATTAAATACTACACAGCTGATTTTCATGACAAGCTCGGTACTCTGCGCAGCATTTGCCCGAGGATACACGTTTCTTCACAAAAAAAAAAAATACTTTCATCTAACGAAGATCGTTTTATCACTGTCATGTACACATGTGCGTGTGCTTCAGAAATGAGCCTAAATAATTTGCTGGGTCGTTTCTATGGACTGCCTACAGGTAGACCTTTACAAATTCACATTACCCCGAGAACTCTTCAAAGATGTTTTTTGGTTGCAAGAACTGTTGCTCAAACATGGCCAGGTAGCTTACATAGCACAAGACATGCACGGTTGATTCACAAACGTACGTCTTCAGATCAGACCACGCCTTCCTGGTCTCGCACGACGGCGTAGTTGATCACGCGGGCGACGGTGCCCATGGGTGGCCGGAAAGTGGGGTCGTATTGCAGACACTGCACCGCGATCCTCCCTAGCTGCAGGGCACGATACCAGATTGCCAGGTAGGCCATGCCAATAATTAGTACACTACATACCTACACAGAGATGGATTCAGGTGTAAATGATGCGAGATGTAACCGTAAGGAGTGAGAGACCTTGAGCGCTCCGGTAGTAGGATACTGATCGCCAAGATTCGGGTCGATGCATTCCTGAACTCTGTCTTCAGTCAGCAATGGAGTTGCCTGACGTATCAATGGGAGCAGGGATCCATCAAACGTTGTTTTGATCATTTGGAGATAAAAGGAAAATGCAACTGCGGGTGCTAGTTGAATCATTTCTTTATCTTTTTTGAGGAGTGAGTTGCTTTCTGTCAGCATGTTCTGAATTTCTGATAATCTACATACCTACACAAAAGCATAATAAGCTCCATTTGCCGCTATTTTTGTGTTTGGCTGGATCATGGAGTTATAGTTTAAAAACACCAAAGGAAAACAAATTTTATTCCTTTTCTGCATAATTGCTAACTGCCTTGAATTATAGTATTGTTTCTGGTCACCGTTGGAAGGCCATGTCCATAAAATTTCAATAATCTTGGTGGCTAGAAGTTTCTGGTTGCAGGTCTTGTTGAATTGGATCAAAGTTTGACAAACAAATCGCATTGTGATTAGTGTGCATTCAGTACCTGCTAAACCTTCCATCAATAAAGAATCACTCAATTTTGTTCTCAGCTTGTTAGGTTAGAAAAGAGAGCGATAATGGTCGACAACAAGTAGGGAAGATGAGCTGATCCCTTAAACGACACCAATTTGGTCGAGCATTTTTAGTTAGGATGTGGATGTGCAATGGGGGTGGGTGACCATACAAACAAGAAATGTTCACCCCTATGGTAGAATGCAAGTGGAGCGATTTAGAGTTCAGGAAAAAGAACAGGAAAAAGAGCATGCTTACCCAGTTGACCAGGCTTCGCTGACCCTGCGGCAGCGTCCGGTCCAGCGGCTTCCGCCCCGTCAAGAGCTCCAGAAGAACAATTCCGAAGCTGTAGACATCGCTCTTGCCGGTCATCTGACCCGTCATAGCATACCTGCACGGTCCCAAATCATGGATCAGAAGCAAAAACGATCAGTTCAAACTCCAAGAAGCAATCAACGACGCGGCCAAGATCAGTCGGCGACGTACTCCGGCGCCTGGTAGCCGAAGGACCCCAGCGTGTGCGTCGACCGGTTGAGCCGCGCCATGTCGGCGGCCTGGCTGAACATGTTGTAGTCGGCGATCTTGGCCCTGAGGTCCTCGAACAGCAGCACGTTGGTCGACCGCACGTCCTTGTGCGTGATCGCCGGCCGCACCGTCTCGTGCAGGTACTCCAGGCCCCTCGCGGCGTCGAGCGCGATCTGCACGCGCTGCGCCCAGCTCAGCACCGCCCTGCCGGGCTCCGGCTCCTGCGCCTGACCTACCCTCGCACCTGCGTCGTTCAGTCCAGGGTAACCGTGCCTTGCAAGTGAAGAATGGTTGTAGTGTTTAGTGCTGATTTCTTGTACCGTGCAGGACGTCGTGGAGGGTGCCCATGGCGGCGAACTCGTAGACCAGCACACGGTGGTCGCCGCTTATCGTGTACCCGAGCAGTCTGACGAAGTTCTCGTGCTTCAGCCTTGACGCGACCGACAGCTACGGTAGAGTTTCACAGGAGTGCCTCAGTCCCAACCCTGAACAAGGCTGCGAAAACTAGCGAGACGTGTACCTGCTTGAGGAAGACGTCGTTGGACGCGTGCTTCGAGGGCTTCTCGAGCTTCTTGACGACGGCGGGCCTCGTGTTCCGCAGCAGGACCCTGTACACCTTCGCGTAGGATCCCTGCCCGATGAGCTTCTTGTTGGAGAAGAAGCCGGTTATCTCGTTCAGCTCACGAAGTGGCACTTCCAGCACCTCGACGGTGACTACCTCTTCCGCGGCAGGACCGCCCGATCCTTTCCGTTTATCTGAACACGATGAAAGTAAAACTTACGCAATTGTATGGTGCCGTGGCACCAAACTGTAGCGACAAAGGAACGCAGAATCAACGTCGTGTTTTTTTTGTGTTGACTGACATGAGGGGAAGTCTAGAAGCAAACTGATCAAACTAAAGCAGAGCAGAGCAGAAGAAGAAAAAAAAATCAAGTTCTAAATTCGACAGCAAACTGAATACAGTACAATTATCGCAAAATGGAACAAGATGGGGGCATAAAACGTACCAGGCTCCACCGGGTAAGAGTAAGAATCCTTTGAGACCCTCTTCCCAATCCGAGGCAAGCAACCGAGGCTGCCGCCGTCCCCGAACAAGGTCCTCATGCTCTCGCACAGCCTCATCACCGCGGCACGAACAGCTCGCTCTCAGTTAGTAACTCGTATGTTTGAACTTCGAACGAGAGGCAAGTAGATAGCAAAAATTACTCGATCGATCGTTCTGCTTCAAGTTTTCCCTGCCTGCCTGCCTGCTTGCTTGTGGACGATATCGCGGCAAGGAAGCTTAGGGCGAGAGAGGAAGGAGACAGAGTTGCGATACTTGGAAACGAAACGGCGACATCTAGTCCAGCCGTGACATCTCGCCGCGGACTTCTTCGCGCGCGGGCGGGGCCCGGCGAACAGCGCCGTTGGACCAAGTCCCCCCAACGCCCGGTAGCTCATGCCGTTCGTCCCTGCCCGGAAGTTGGAGCAGGACTGCGAGGTGAGGTAGCTAACGGAGCCAACGTACGTGTTCTCGCCAGCGTCGCTGCTGTTGACCTTTTTGCTATCCTGACTTTGATGAGTAATCTGGTAGCTAAGCTAACGGTGCCAACGTGTTAGTGCCAGCGTCGCTGCTGTCGATCCTTTTGCTATCCTGACTTCGATGAGTAGTTTGACGCTTTGCGTTTCTGCGAAGGATTAGTGTGGAGTGCCTTTCGTATGGTCTGGGCTAGCGTCGCTTTTGCGTGCGGTTGCACGTTAAATTTGGTCTGTGGGGGGACACGGCGCGACGCGGCGCGGTGCCCACTAGCACTCGGGAGATCGATCTCAACGGTCAATGCTTAGCGCACCTGCCGTGCCGTCGGGTCGGGGCCTGGACCGGCTGGTCGCCTGCTCCGGCACCGGGCAGGCTGCAGCTATCGCGTGGCGCGGCCTCACCCGCTGAAACCTAGCCAACCCTCTTCGGTTGCTTTGGCCGGTTCTCTGGCGTCTATTCTTTTCTGTTCTCCTTAGCTGTGACTTATGATTTTTATCTACAATTTATAATTTTTGAATTATTTATATGAGATATTACAGAGTAATAGAAACTCATATATGTTGTTTTTGCTAATATAAATAAAGTTAGTACAGTATGTACTATAATTAACTAGTAGACCCTATCTTAAAAAGATATTTCGTTTAAAAACTAGTTACTATACAAAAGCCAAAAAACAGTTTTTAGGAGCCGAAAAAAACAGACTCTACAGTAGACGATGAAGATGCTATTGTATGTAATATATATAATTTTAGGTTTAAAATATTGTTTTAATTTTTTTTCTTTAACAAACTATTCTAAGGCGTTGAGCGGCCAAAAACGCTCTCACGCGGGCCGGGCACTGACGAATCGACGATAGTTGCGCGATCGTATGCGTGATCCGGCGCCTAGTGGTCGGTTCCAACCGTCGTGGCTTTTCTGAATTCTGATCAAGTCTGATGGGACGCCTTGCCGAGCCGGCTCCACGCGGTCGTTGCGGTTGCGGCCGCTCGCCACGCCTTCGCGCGGCCCCGCGGTCTCACCTGCCCAGCTAGGCTGCCACGCCAAGTACAACTTCGTCCAATCTCAGAAGTACATGGTTTTAGAACGCTGGAGTTAAACTTTCTATGTTTTAGCTATAGATATCTTCTTTAATATTTAGATTAAATATATAAAAATAATATATAAATTTATTTACCTTGAAAAGAGCTTTTATAAAAATATTGATGAGAATTAAATAAATCATTAAATATAGTTTTGATATTTAATTAAGACCTAAAGACCCTATGGTCGTAAGCCTCTAGAGGCTGCTTCCAAGTACCCTAGTTGGAGAACCACTATATGACTTACCCGACCAGATGATCACTTGAAAAGTCTATGAACTGGTATCTAGATCTGCTCCTAGGAAATTTTTTCCGTGCTATGGATAGAACATGTGTGTTATCCACTTGAAACAGCACGATGCTTTGGCACCGAGTCTCTGACAACAAGTGCTATGCAGTTGTTCCCCGCATTCGTCTCTCTCTCTCTCTGACAACAACCAACGATCAAACGTTCTCTCTTTTTGACAATAACTATCTCCCCAATCCAACACGCAGATTCCATAAGGCGTCTTTCCCGATGGATAATTGATACCCCTCCAATGTTATTTAAGGGTGACGAGAGAAGACAGAATGACAAGGAAGAGCATAATTAAGATAGATTTAAGTCAGTGCAATTCGATAATTCAGAGTCAAGTAAATCTAGCAAGTCATAGTTTTCCAACCAGTAGGAAGAGTAGGGAGATTAGGGCTACTTTCTTGATTTCGTAAAGGCATCCTGTAACCGGTTTATAGTAATAAAGAGCATTGTTATTTTCTTCTAAAGAATTCAACTATTTTTTATATTATTTTATAAGATCGGCGATTTGATCATCAATAAATATAATTTCATTAGATTCTATAAATTCATTACAATAAAAATTATTGGTCGAAGTTACATTTTGAAAACCGTATCAATGTGTAGAAGGAATTTTTTTTTATCGGGGAGAGCAGTGTACTACATAGCTATTTGCATTGCGGCAATTGGAGCATGCTTTGAACCGCTCCGATCAAGACGGATCAGATACTCTACCAGATGCTCTGAAAGCCCGATCCCAATATTGTCCACATTGACCCGATCCATCGATTTTGTTGCATCTAGTACACTTTTTGGTCCCATTTGTGGCTGACCCGTTGATTTGATGTGCTGCGGAGCCTAGTTAGTTACAGAAATATTTACTGATTCGATAAAGTTTGGTTCTTACGGCTGAAAAATAAAGTTATATACGCCGATATATCCAGAAGTTATGAGTGTATTTAAAAGCCATCACAATACCAAACAGAGGCAAAGATGGTTCGTGTTGTGCAGCCTCCGCAAGACATGTGAATCGGTGGCAAATTGGCAATGCCCTGTTTGGGTTGGTTAATTTGTTTTATGCTTATGTTTATAACTTATGGCTGTGATTTTCAAATTATAATATATTTATGAGAGATAGTACACAGAGAAAAATAGTGGTATACGATTTTAGTCAGTATAGTTAAACTCGATACAGTTTATACTACAGTTTACCCGTAGACCCCGTCTTAAAAAAACGCACCATTTAACGATAAGTTACTGTAGAAATAGAAACCAAAGTCAAGCATAAGCCCAAAAGAACTGAGTGGCTTCCATTCCTACAGTAACTTGCCGTTAAATGGTGCGTTTTTTCAAGGCGGGATTTTAAATTATACTGAGTTTAGCTGTATGGGCTAAAATCACATACGACTATTTTTCTTTATGTTCTACCTTTCATAAATAAGTTAGAATTAAAAAATACAGCCATAAATCATAAGCCCTGGTCTAAAAAATCCACTTGCACACTTAGCAGCTTGGGCTCCCTTCAAACGGAGCTTGATGATCAAAATGGAGTTAGTTGAGTTGGACCGTTCGAAACCTTGTGCTAGGGAGTCAGTAATCCTACAGCCCAGCTATGAACGTCCCACACTTACACCCATGGGCTGAGAAGAGACGATCCAATAACTCCCATAGTATTCCTCTCTTTCTCCCCCAAAAGGAGAAAAACCCACCGGAAGTACAAAACCCTTCTCCCCATTCGCCGCCGCCGCTCGCCGGCGAAACCGTATAATTCCTGAGCCTTCTATAGACCCTTCTCGTCGGAACCTTCATGGCGCTCATCCTGCGCCGAGGCGCCGCACTAGCTGCCCGCTCCCTGCGCGCCGCCGCCGCATCCTCCGCTTCCACCTCCGTCCACCGTCTACCGACCGTCGGATCCCTTGCCGGCGCCAGAGAGTTGGCCCCCACGCAGCTGTTCCTCCTCGAGACGCGGAGAGGCTTCGCGAAGGGGAAGAAATCGAGTAAGTCGCCGCATCCGCCCTCCTTGATTCTCCTCACCTCCATAGAGTATAGATGTTATCAAAACTCTTTAAGGCGTCTCTTTCTGTGTGTTCCTTATTAGATGTTACTTTGTCGATTGAGTAATTTTTAGATAAGCGTAATGCAATATTTATGGGATTTATGTATCATAAGGATGCAGTACAAGCGTTCGCTCTGATGAATCACCAACATTTATTTGTTTGCGGTTTGTGGCTGTTTAGAGGACGATGGTCGAGGCGATACAGTTCAAGACGCTCCTGACATTGGGCCAACCGTCAAATCGGCTGCCACTACGCAAATGGAGGCTGCCGTCGTTGGACTGTCACGAGAGCTGAGTAAACTGCGAACGGGAAGAGCTTCTCCGGGTATCATTGTGAATTGTGCCTTTGCGGTGTCATTGTTTCTGCTGGACAGTGCCGTTTCTTGCACAGATGATGTAACAAACATATTCTGCAGGCATGCTTGACCATATCATGGTGGAGACTGCAGATGTTAAAGTTGCATTGAATCGCATTGCTGTTGTTTCTGTCCTGGATGCGCATACCCTGTCTGTGATGCCTTATGATCCGAGTGTAAGAGCCTTCCTTGCCTTATATAAACGGCTATTTTGACAAGCTGGTATGCTTTTATGTCACTTTGGTGCTAAACGGTATACCGTTTTACATCTTCCCGACAGCATAGCTCCAAACTATCCCATCCAAGCATCTAACGGCTATGGCATTGTCTTCATCCTCCTGCTGGTCTCCCACTCTCTCTTCTCTCTCCTTCTCATTCCCAGCCGCCAGTCCCTCTCTCTCTCGCGCACCCTCTCACTCCTGTATGCCGCTCCCCCCCTCTCTCTCTCTCTCGCTCACCCTCGCTCTCGCTCAACGGCTGACAGTGGGGCGCTGCCGCCGCCGACGAGTTCATTGTGCCCCCGGATATAGAGGGAGGCTGAGGAGGCGGTGGTCCAGCGGTGAGCGGTGGCAGAGAGCGTTGGGTGGCAGTGGAGGGCGGGACGGCGAGATGAGTGCCGAGAGAATGTTAGGTTAGGTGGGGTGGCCGACGACAGAGGAGGGGGAGCCGACGGCGCGGCGAGGTGCCTTTTTGTATCCATATTTTGTAATGCGGAAAATCATAGAAAATTCCTGAAAATGTGATAGAACTTGTTTGTCATTTTCATTACAAATTGTTTATAAAATCCCCCAGTGCCATAATTTCATGTAAATATTTTTGGCCCTGATCTTATTGCGCTATTTATAACACACTGTTCACTGTACTCGCCTACTCAGTCTTCTGCTTTGAAGCTTCCTTTGACTGATTCTAATCTATTGTTGTACAGTCAATGAAGTCTATTGAGCACGCAATTATTTCATCTCCATTGGGCATCAATCCAACACCTGACGGCAATAGGATTATTGCAGCTATCCCTCCGTAAGTGTTGCCTGTAATGTTGGTATTTATTGTTTATCGTAGCTCTGTACTTCATAGGTATTGTTATATTATTACATCACTGGCTGTGTTTTCTCTACTTTGTGTGTATTTTTCTCTACTTTTTTCTATACTAGTGCAAATGATGTTCTGGTGATCAGCTGATAAATCAGTCAATTAGCTCTTGTATACCAGCATGTGAGGACAGAAATAATTTCTAATTTTTTAAACTGGATTTGTTGTCAATAGTCATATAAGTGACTCGAGAGTTGCTTCCAAGGTCAACTGTTGTCCACAAACTTGTGATACCTCATACCTTGCATTCATTATTACAAGTTTTTCCTTTGTTGTATGATCCTGCATCTTGTTTACTATCTGTACTGTAGTCTTAATTTTGTTTTCTTCTAATTTATTTTTTGTGCATGTTCAGATTGACAAAGGAGAATATACAGGTAAGATCTGCAAAACTTAAAATTTCTTTATATTCCTGAAACTACTAACATTTTTCTGCTCCCTGAATATAGGCACTGTGTAAGGTTGTTACTAAATCTGCTGAGGATTTCAAACAAAGTATTAGAAGAGCACGCCAAAAGGTAATGCAACCTTATCTTCATTTCTTCCTCATTTTTAATTCTTGCCGTGACATATGTAGGCAGCAAATCTGTAATACCATCATGCTTCGTTCTTCAATTTAAGTTGATTAATGTTTTCAAGCCTTAGTTGGAATATCGCAGTATGGACCATCCATTCGGTTAATTGTCAGTTTGTCACTGAGTATCTGTTTCCATTTGGAACTGGCATTTAAGAGACAACTATGAATCTATGATGTACCAAGATGATTATTACCATTTTTCATGTCATATTTGATTATTTGAATATCTCTGGTTCTCTCTAAATTGATAACGTTTTGTCATCCATTGAAAGAGGAGGTACTTGCACCAAGCTTGACGTGTTATTCTCTGGTCTGTTAGTGGAACTAGGACTAAGAAAACCATGTCAATAGTATTCTGACCTCATGATGGTTCATATAATATTTCATTCCATTATAATTGTGGTTCAACTCTTAGATAATGGCGCTGAAGAGTACTAAATTGCCTGTTAATAGTAGTGTTGATCTATATTAGTGGAGGATCTTTTATTCCCCTGTGGGTAATGTTCACCGTTGTACTGAAGTATTCTCTGAATTTGGCTAGGCCTAGCATCTGACCCTCAGCACTAAATATAGTTTCTTCAAAGTATTGTATTACTCTGGAGTGAAATCTTTCTAGGACTGAAGTACTAGGATTCAATTTCTCGTTGTTGGTATTGCATAAAATATCTTAATGTATTTTCCTTATGTTCAAGGCACTTGATACGATAAAGAAATCTGCATCCAGTATGCCAAAGGATGATGTAAAGCGACTTGAGAAGGAAGTGAGTAACTGAACGATGTTCTAAAAGGCAGTATGTAAGTATGTTGCATGTTAGTAAACATTTTTACATATTATGTTTCCTCCAGGTTGAAGAATTGACCAAGAAGTTCATAAAGTCAGCGGATGATATGTGCAAGGCTAAGGAGAAGGAAATCTCTGGAAACTGAACCTATCCAACTTGCAGAAGCGATTTTTTTTTGTTTACCTTCCACAACTTGAATGGCAATGATGTTTAGAGATTGCAGTTCTACAGCCATATCGAAGATATTAATCTTTTCTTATGCCATTCTAACTATACTGTTATCAATTCAAAACAGTGTGATGGCCAGGGCAAGTTGGCTGGTTTTTGGTGATGAAACTTTGGTTCTGTAATTTTCAGTCAGGCAGTCACGCATTGATACTTTTATAGAACGAAAATGAGTTCACTACACCCATGAATGGATTTATTCACTATAAATCATCATGGTTTCTTCTGTTCTAGGTAGAACATGATGTCCTTCTGTTGATTGCGCATACCTGTATGGGTGCATAAATTGGATTTGTTATGTCTTCGTAAACAAAGTACTTTACCTACGTGAGAAGTGCATCAATGATCCGTTGTCTGTTCTTTTCGGGGCATCATTTCCCTGTGTAAGGACCGGATGGACAACACACGGGTGAACAGTGTAGAAAATTTTCCTCTAAATATTCATAAATCCTTTATTTCGATAGTTACAAAGTTATGAAGATTAGAAAGTGAAGTCTACTTAAAAAACTAGAGAAATACAGAGTTTAATATGACCAGATCAGAGCACAACGTGATCAAGCTACAACCATCAGACATAAATCAATGTGGTCAAAAGGTAGACAACGTGGTCGAAACCAACGTGGCCAAAACCACCGTGGTCGAAACTAGCGTTGTCGATGTCCAGTGTGCGGTCGAAAGGCTAGCGTAGTTCAGGACCAATGAGTGGTCGGAAACCAGCTCAGTCAAAAACCGACATGATCGTAAACTACATGGCCGAAGACCAATGAATGGTCGACACCTCTGTAGTCGATGCCCAGAGTGCGGTCAGAAAACAATGTGGTCGAAAACCAGTGTGTGGTCATAGCAGTTCAGAATGTGACTAGAGTGATCTACGACCATTGAGCGATCGAAACTAAGGTGGTTGAACCAAACCGAACTTCGACCAGTGAGGTCGACGATCAGTGAACGATTGAAACCACAGTGGTCGGAGAACAGGAACTGCAGTACTACCGCTACGAGGCTTGCAGTACTACTATTTCTAAATGAAGAACAGGGGAACATGATTTTTCAGCCCAACCGCAAGATCCAAAATTCACGCAACTTTTAATTGAAAGATCCAAAAGCTGCGAAGCCAGTGTACATATGTTTCTTAAGGTCTCAAGAAGCTATTCCATTCCTGCATCGAAAAATCCATGACAAATTTGAAACCTTTTGTAAATTAAAGCAGTGTACACAATCGAGATATAAAAACGATGAGCAGATCTTGCTCGTGGGTAGAGAATATCCAAGAAGGCTTTGAGCACGATTCTACACACCACAGCAAGAAAGAACATCGAAGAAATCAAATCAAAACTCTTTGATCAAGAAAAAATTGAGAGAGAAAAGAACGAACTCAAAACAGAGCAGTCGTATGACGTGGTTGAAGACCATCGAGTACTCGTAACCGATTGTGGTCATAAGTAGCTCGAAAAGCAGTGGAGGTGCACGACCACACGATTCTACGACCATTGAGCGATCGGAAATAGGTGCGGTCATAAACGACTAGAAGTAGTAGAGAATGCTCACGACCACATGACTTAAAACCATTGAGCGATGGAGATCAGATGTGGTCGTGAACTAGAAGTAACAAAAGAGGCGCACGACTACCATATCAAAAAACATTGAGCGATCGAAATCAAATGTGATGTGATCTGAAACTTGACCGTGGTCGAAACTAGACATGGTCAAAAATAATTCGGAAGAACAGAGCAACGCACGACTTTAAGATCTAAAACCCACATATCTTTTGATTAAAAGATCAAATGGTCGTGAAACTTTGTACGTAAATTTCTTAAGGTCTCACGAAGCTAATCCAATCTTGGATTGAAAACTTAGCAAACAAGTTAAGACCTTTTTGTGATTTAATTAAGCGCACACAAAACCGAGACTTCCAGATCGAAGAGATGAGCAGACCGTGCTTGTGGGAAGAGAATAGGTAAGATGACTTTGAGTATGATTCCACACAATACAGCACGTCAGATCATCACAAAAACAAGCAAGAACAACCTTTTAGATCAAAAAGAGATAGGACAGAGACGAGAAGCAAAAAAGAAAAACAGAGTAAGAACCGAATCATGCCGAGCAAACTCAAACAGACAAAAGATACACAAAAAGGTATATCAAAGATTGATGTATTGCTCACTTGAGATGATTGATTTTTCATCCACTCCTCTCGGGAGGACAAGGCTCTAAGGCTAGAGCCCACACCCACTCTCTAATCTAACTCTCATGGGAAGGAGGAGGAGCTCGCCACCACAAAGCCTAGCCAACATTCTCAAACCCTAGCTCTTGCTTCCCCTCCTCTTTTGATAAGCTCACCAATGAACCCAAGACCTAATGGATCCTCTCATTAGGTCAAACTGGGGATAACCTGTTAACCCTACTTAACACCAGATTTTACTTACGCACGCTTCTCAAAGCGGCTAACAATCATTAACCCATTCGTGAACCAACACTTGATCCACTTCACATTTTCAACACGTACAAGATCTAAACCACTTAGGCCAACGCCGCAGTTTCACACACCGCCACTTTTCTCAATATTTAGCAATTTACCAAAATACCCCTCTACCACCTTCCTTGAAGCTTCCCGCTTCCTTTGCCACAAAGCTTCGTTCATGCTTCGCCATCTTCCATGTGGCCCCAATGACTTATTGTCAAACCTCTCACGCGTCCGGATTCCACTGAACCGTTCTCGCTTGCAAACAACTCAAGTCACTTGACGCACCACATACTTCTTCTCACACATGATGGCACCCGGCTTCCTCAACTGTCTGGACCTCGACTCCTCCATGAGACTAGTCCCGGTCCACCTCGCCATTGCCCGTCATGTCCACCACTGGTAGCTTCCGCTCCGGTTCCTCGTCATCCCAGCTTACAACCACCCCGCAAGCCTCAGTTATCTTCGGCGTCTCCCTGACCGTTCTGGACCTCAACATCTCCTTGTGCCTAGTTCCAGTTCTTCCACGCCTCACCATGACCTAGGTCTGAAGTCCTGCAACCAACATCAACAAGTAAACCATCACGTAGCACCGCACGATACAAAAAGATCATCAATGTGCACAATCAAAATGTACGCACCCAAATTGCCGATTCTAATCCTAGAACCAAGCAATAACCTCATGTGCACATTAGCAACACACACCCAAGTCAACCCTGATCAGAACACCAATATTTCCATAGAACAACCTTAGCTCACCGACTAGTCTGCTATGACTTACGAGTACTCGGATGCTCAAGAACAGAGGTACTCGTAGCCCACGAGGTCCTACCAGCAGCTTACGATCATTGAACAGACCGCTACGACTATCGAGGACACAAGCTACAACTACCACAATGATCGCTATGACCACCGCTCATAGAGGCTACGACTACCTCACAGATCGCTACGTCTTATGACTACCGAACACCACAGCTTACGACCATCGATCACGACCAGACAGAAGCTACGACCATCGATTAATAGGGTACAACTATCGATCACACATGGTCGTTCAGCACTGAAGTTTTCGACCACCTCGTTGTTGTTTGGCCGATCAGACCTGCCGACCACCCAGTCGTAAATAGCAAATGCTCCAGTACTCACACAGACAACTGAACTCGAAGACCACGAAGTCGACAGACCAAAAATCAATCTTTTGCAAACTCCTCAAAAACCAAACTCAACCTCTACATATACTCTAATTTAAAAGTCAATTACTCATCACAATCATGAGTTGACCTCTACATGTTCTCACACCCTGAACACTCATTCCATAATTTTTGCCAAAAAAAATTTGAGACGTTCAAGTAAACTTGAAAGAGATGAAATGGTGAACTTCACGACACCGCAGGTCTCGTACGCAATCGAAGCATTTCTGAGATCGATCCATCCGTGGACCGCTTCAAACTTCAACGAAAACGAACTTGTCTCCCCCTCCCGTCCCCGTTTTGACCGTCTCAAAGCTATGTTTGTTTTTTCGGGGTGTCGTTTTCCGTTTTCGGAGGGCAGGAAACAAAAGGATGCAGGAGTAAAAAAGATGCATGCATGAATCGAGTGACCTACCGAATCCAGCAGCGTAAGAGTTTTAGTAGGGTTTAGGTAGAAAATGCACGGTAACGATTTGTTAGATTTTTTTGAGTAATTAAATTTTTAAAAAATAAAGAAATAAAAAGTTATACCATGACGGACAATGCAAAGAAATAAAAAAACAAAAAAACCATAAAAAGATGAAATTAAGAAGTTGGTGTGTTCTAAAAGCTAGAAAACAGAAGTAGTTTGGAGCATGGACTTAGATCGTGTAGAAGTTTTTATTGTAACAGTGTTTCGCATGAAAACCCTAGAAAACAAGAGCTATCTAAAGAGAGATTTTGATTCTCTTCTTTTAAGCTATGCTTAATAGTTTTAGGCTGCGGCTTATAGATATGGTGAATAGTATTGACTGATAGAATCCAAAACTAAAAACCAACTATAAAGTTGAAAGGAACAAGGCCTTTGTATCCCAAAGGACTAGCTTCTTGGTTGTACTGTACACAAACAAGATGTTTCCTTTCCCCGTTACAACGATCCTACATTCCAAAACAGGTTATAAGGTTACAAGAAATATATAGATCGCGCATAAATCCACACTACCAATAGACCATTACTCTCTGATAATTTATTCATAGATATTAAGATCCTGTTTGTAGCCGTGCTTCTGCTTGATAGATTTGGTGATAACTGATAACTCACTTGCTCTTGCTAAGACTCATTGACCTACTAACAATTTGTATGCAATATTTAGCTTGGAGTATTTGCTGTTGAATATTTTTTGTTTTGACAAATTGACGAGATTCTGCTTATTGGACCTTTTGAGCTCTCTGATTTTCATTTGTTCGGTACAAGTCCATAATGTGAACATGCATCTTGCGATGAAATAATGGCAAAAGATTATGTTGCTATATGGCAACCCTTATGGTAGCTTTTTTAGTAAGCTCATCAGATTTTCATTTCAACGCTTTGGTTGTGGATTACTACTCTGCGATGTATCCTTCTATGATTCTATCTGGTCAGAACTTTCCAGTCAGAGATCAGTTGTGAGGATACAGTTGATAATTGAAGTTCAATGCTACTCTGCAATTTATCAAAAAAAAAATTCCTCTATTGCATGCTGTTCTAATTGTGATTTCTGCAATGATAAAACGATAAGCACAGAAAAATTGAAACTAGCATTCCATCTATCTATTCAGTCTTGTCATTCCTTGCAGCTGCTTTAACTTATATCATGTTAAAACTGACACTTTGTAATACTGTACTTACTGTGATTTCTTGATACCAAATCAAATGTTAACACTAAGTTGTTGGACGATGAATGCTTCCTAAACGAAGTTTTGGTTGCTCAATTTAAGAGTCTTTCGCCATTTTGATATGTTTTCAGTGCAAGATTGTAGTTAGAATCGATAAATGCATGCATTGCATATTCACGCACGCTGTTCTCTCCCAATTAAATGGTAAAAGGAAACATCACCCGGATGTTTTCTTCCTAACTATCATCTAAATTTATGACCACTGGATTATAGATGTAACGGCTATGAATTCTCCTCTCTCCCTCTCAAAAAAAAATCCTCCTCTAAAAAAAGGAGCTGTTGGATATCTAATTCAATGGTCTAAAATCTAGATGATTGTTAGGAAAAAAATATTCAAGTGATACCTAGACATATCTATGATAAAATTAGGTCTGTACAACCTCCCTAGGTGTAAGTAGACACATAGAAACGAACACATGCATTACAGCATTAGTCAAGGAATGGATACCACAACATAAGACGAACACGACAAGCAGATATCAACACAATGAACTACTGTTATTGCAGTACAGTTTACACCGGCCAATGCATGCACTTGTGTCAGCGTTGGCTGCACTTCTTGAGCAGGCAGGTCAAGGCCCTCGTGAACCTCTTGGACCTCGACCTGCTCCGCTGCGGCCTCTCGGTGTCGCTCTGCTCGGCCGCCGTCTTCACGGTGGCCACCACCACCTCTTGCTGCTGCTGTGCGGCCGCCTGGCTCACCACCTCGTGCAGCTGCACCCGCGGCTGCAGCTGCTCGAGCTCGCGCTGCCGCTGCTCCCGGAACAGCCTCAGCAGCCTCTGCGCTTTGTCCTTGGCCCTGCCCGTGCCGTTGGCCGTCAGGGACACCAGCGCCGGGATCACACCTTCCTGGAGCACCGTCTGGCTGCTGCCCTCGTCGCCGCTGCAGATGATCCACAGGCAGGACACGGCCTTCTCCTTCTCCGCGGGCTCGCCGTTTTCGAGGATGAGGACGATGGCGCCCACCATGGCCGGGTTGGCCGCGATCTCCTTCTTGCCGGCCCGGGTCAGCGCCAGGTTGATCAGCACGGTGAGGGCCTTATCCGTCCACGCGGACGAAGGCGTCAGGACGGCGTGCAGGGTCTGGATGATGCCGGAGGAGATGAGGGACGGGATGTTGTGCGAGTGCAGGGAGAGGTTGTATAGCGTGAGGAGGGCGTCGAGGCGGCACGTGTTGCTCCGGGAGCCGTCTTCACGCAGGCTCTTGATCAGGAATGGGATGGCCTCGCTCAAACCGATGATCGCCTGCGCCTCGGCAAGGCAGGAGAGGTTCAGGAACATTGCGACGGCGGCCTCGCAGGTTTCCGATTTCTGTATCATCTGCTCCATCAGGGGGATAACTCCGGCTGAGAGCAGCTGTTTCTTGTTGCTGTAAACCAAATGCAAAGATCATATGATCAAGGCAACTGAGCTCAAAACATCTACCTACAATGCTACTGGGGCATGCATTGATGCATGTACAAGAAGCCTTACTGACACCATGATTAGAGCAAGAAAAAGCATCATCGATATTTACCTGTCATTGCTGACAGCAAGATTGAAAAGAGCCATTGTTCCAACCTCCTGAAATTGCACATCTTCTCTGCTGACAGCCATCTTTAGAAAGTGGATAAGTGGCTCAGTAATACCATTAGCACCCATATAGTTCCTAAGTTCATCATCATCCTTCAACAGGAACCTGATCTGCTCGACCACCTCACGTTGCTCATCTATACACTCACCATTCTTATTCAGCACACTCAGCCAGCGTTCACATCTCTCGGGTGCAGCCTCCCCGGAGTTCTGATGAGAGCACTTCTCCGGAGAGATTTCAACTTTGCATATCTCGGATACAGCATCTTCAGAGTTCTGACGAGAGCGCTTCTCCAAAGCAACTTCACCGTCCAACTTGATGTCATCCTTCGCACCAGTATCTTCAAACAAAACCGTGCTAACGCCATTAGTCACCAGACATTGGCTACTTTTCAGGGATGCTATCCTCAAATATTTGAGCTTGGGAGATTCCGGAGGTGCAGATGGAACTAGAACCCCGTTCTGTTCACACCAAGATGCTATCAGTCCCTTGATGCAGTAATTAGGTGTCATGGAGAGCTGGGACAACTGTTTCCGAGTTTTTGGGCAGGTTGTGTTGCCACTGTTAAACCATTTCTCAATGCAAGCTCGATCGTATGTCTGACCAGATACAATGACAACAGGGTCATACATGAGCTGCAAGGAGATTGGACACCTTAGTTCCTCAGGTGGCAATGGCATGCTCCCTGATAACCCTTTAATCTGTCTTAAATTAAAGGAACCATCCCTAGGTAGGTGCTTCTCAAGAGCATGACTATTTCCATGGAGATCAAGCAAGCTAGACACTGAACTGGAGGAGCATGGAGGACTTGAGCACTGGGAGTTGGTGTAATCAGTTGTTTCGCTCTTAAAAAGGTTCGAGTATTTCCTCATGATATGCAGTAGACAGGATGCGATCGATTCTTTGTTCGTGTCTTCCTCTGCATGGGCTCTCTCAAGAAGCCTTCTAAGTGCTCTTCTCTCTGTAAGAGCTGCTGCAGATGATGCAATGCCGACCCTAAAAGCAGTTTGCCGGAAAAATTTGAGTTCATTGTCATCAAGGATCCCATTGGATTTCTTCTTATTCTGAATCAGTTGATTAACTTCATCACCAACTTGCTTTTCAGACTGATCCAAAGCAAAATCTGCATTCTCCAGCTCATGTGCAATATCTGGGATCTGAAATTTTCCAAAGGCAGATAATTATCAGAGGAATAGGCATGTAAACAATATCTAAATTAAATCATGAGAAAACAGTGAATAGCTACAAGCTGTGCAGACTAGATGAACTAAGCAGCACGAGGACGCCATGGAGGCCGTCGCACCACAAGGGCAGGGAGAAGGGGATACTAGGAACTCTTGATATATTTCTTAGTTTGTTCCTAATTGTAGGATGCGGCTCCCCTTATACAGAGGTTGAGCCACAAACAACTCAATCTAAACTTTTCTATTAATAAGGATGACCTTCCTAATAGATAAGATCCTATTCTAACCATAACTTGGTAGCTAAGAAATCCTAAGCTATTCCTTGATTGCACCGGCCAAGGAGGTTTCCTCGCTGCTGCCTGGCCGATACAGTAGCCGCGAGTACTGTTCATGCGCAGTATTTCTGCACATGACAGGCTGCTCCAAGGCAAACTCATTCATCAATAAGGAGACATATCAAGGTAGTGAAGAAGGATCAAAACTATGTCAAAACTATAATCCCTTTAAAGTCGGCTTATGATAAATGGACTCATAAGTTAACCCATTAAGATCCATTAGAATCTGTAATAGAAAATCTAGGTATATCCATATACGGTTCAACAGAAAGAACTGACAAAAGTATGTTTGTGCATGACCATTGACAACCTGAGAATTAATTGCTTCCGGAAGTGTTTCTTCCACCTGGTGAAGACTTTCCAGAAGTGCATTTCTTGCTTTCTCAAATTTTGTAAGAACACATTCTGCTGTAAGAGCCTGCAACAGTAAGCGTGTTAAGTACAAAACGTTGCATAGCTGTAACAAGAAAAAAGAATATGACAATACTTGCTCTCTATCATGAAACACACCCAGTATATTTGATGAGCAGATGTGAGATTATCCAACTACCTTCAACAACATGATAGTGCCACAATAATTCGTGTATTCATAGTTTCATACACTTCTACTTCTCAAACAAGGAAATAGAAAGCATATTCACACATATGAAAATTTTACCAAATAAAGCTTGCTACACTCTGAGCAATGCTGAAGTAGATTTTTGGCATTCTCAACAGCTATGCGCAAGGAACTCAATGCCAGAAGTCCGGAACTGCTTCCAGGTCTTGTAGTCTCAAGGGCAGATATGGCATCCAAAACTTCATGAACAACCGTGTAAAGTTTCTTACATAGTGCTCCATGTAGCTGCACAAATAGGCAAAGAACAGCCCAACTTAATGTACCTTCCTAATATTTCACATTGTTGAATAAGCAAAAGTACTAATTTCAACAACAGAGTCAAAGACAAGAAAAGAAAGAAAAAGAGTGTTCTGCTGTATGTGATCTATTATTTATCACAGTTTACCAACTTATCGTTTGATGATATCGAAATATTTTCACAGAAGATTCTATCATATATATAATGCAACATTTAATGTTTAGTACAGTTGAACAACTAGTGGTATTAATTGGATGCAATTGTATTTTCTAAATTGAGGGTGCTTATATACAAAATTGTCACAAGACAGCTAGCAAGTAGAACGAAACCTCAAAAGCTGTGTTCAGACTTCAGACCTAGATCTAACGACAGCCACAAAGAATAGCACAGTTACAATCATACTAGCATCACAACATTATAGCTTTGGGTGGAATTAGGGGGTCAACTAGATTACCTTCCAATTGCCAGCAACAATAAAGTCCCCGTCGACCTCAACTCTCTCCATGGTGCCCTCTTAGTCAAATTTCATCTGCCAAGAGGAGAACAGCAGGGCCAATTATAGAATATGATACAGGAGAAATTAGTCATCAACACAAATATATGCTGTGGAATCAATAAAACTGTCATCCATGTTTACACATGCATTACAGCCCAGTGCCCAACATTTAACAAAAAGCTCAAATCTCTCACTATGTGTGGAAACTGGTTATAAAAGCAAACCTTTTTTTAGAATAACAAAAGCACACATTTAATGTACAAAGTGCAAATATAGCATAAAGCTTGAAGAAGTGAGATGCAGATATTATCATTATAAACAAACTTCAAAGCAAAATGAAGACTATTTCCAAAAAAAGAAAAAAATTGCAAAATTAAGGTGACTGTTGTATATAAATCGCATTGATCATATAGCCTGAAAGTAAAGTATGTCAGCAATAAGGCAGAAATGATTGAAACCTTCACCACTCAAATCCAACCAAACACCATCAGAAAGCGGTACCAGAAAGAGAAGAAAACAAAAGGTTAATGGCTTATGAATTGTGAGGATAGGGCAGTTTTTGCATAGTAAGAAGAAACGAATAATCTTTCATGAAATTGACTGTATACTCTAATCGGCACTAAAAGCAGAAAAAGAACAAATGAAACCAAAAGAGCAGAGCTTTATGCCCCGTTCCAAACTGCATTCACTTTTTGGTTTCCAGCCATGGCCGAATGCGATTGGGCGGCAGCTTGATCCGCAGGCGTTGGTAGCTGGTGGCATGTGGTAGACGCGAGGGAGTAACGAGCGGATGGATAAGGCCACACTGACACTTCCCTTCCCCCACTCCCATTGTCGCCACCTTTCCCCAACTCCTTGCTTGCAGCTCCGCTCGCACGCCTCTCCAGTAGCTACGAGCTCTCCTTTCCCTCTTGATCCGGTCGGTCCCCTCCCTCAGGCTCCACCTACGGATCTGGTGTCCCCGCATCCGGCCTCCCCCCGTGGCACCCCGCTTCCTCCCCGCACGAGGCTCCTCCGGCAAACTTGGTCCCGTCACCGGAACCGGCCCTTCCCCTGCCTCCGTCCTATCCACCGACTTCATCTGTCCTCCTGCTCACCGATGCACAGAGGTTTGTGCTTTCAGCCCTGATTTGGTCTTTCCCATGTGTCGGCCTAGTGTGTCGTAGCTCCGATTTGTTGGTTTTCCCCGTTAGCCGTGCTTGGTGTTGCCAATTTGTTTGCCTGATTTGTCGACATTGCATCCGGTTGGGCAGCTTTCTTGTGCTCTGCGTGCTGTCTTGGTTTCTTGATTACTTGGCCCGAACAACATCATTGGCACCGGCGTACATGGACAAGTCCGTCGCAACTTGGAGCATGGAGTGCACCTGTCTTTTCTTAGAGATATGTGCGAAGGAGGTCGCCGCCAACAACCGTCCCTTCAGTTGTCTCAAAACCAAGGGGTATGACAACATGTGTTGTAAGTTCGCCAAGCGCACCGACCCCACATACCTTTAGAAGCAAATGAAGAACAAGTGGGACGCCCTAAAACGGGACTACATGGCATGGAAGACCCTGAAGCAGCGTGCCATCGGGCTCGGGGTCAATCTCGAAACTGGCTCCATTGCCACCGACGACTCATGGTAGGCGCAGGCATCCTCAATGAGTGTCGAATCTGTGCTTTGTTTGGTTCCCCATTTCGTGGCTACCTCTATCTATTTGTTGTTTCATGCATGTCATATCCCCATGATTTCTTAGGGCAAGGCTTCCATGCGCAAGTTCAAGAAAGCCCCTGGAGAATGAGGAGCTCATGGAAGTTGTCTTAGGCATGACTGTCTGCTGTCTGCATGAGCAAGCACACCTTCGTTCCTAGTGTAGACACTTTGCCATCCGAGAACGAGGAGGACGTCCTCAGGACAGCCCTGCAAGGTGGCAGGGTTGGATCGTCCTGAGCCAAGCACCCCCCACATGTCCCGCTCTCCCGGCAACGACAAAGGGAAGGCAATAGACCGTGACGCCAAGTTGAAGCAGCTTGTCAACCTATACGAGAGGACGCACCCCCTACGCGTGCCTTTGGTATGTGTGAGAGCTCCCCGATGCGTGACCCAGCTCGTGAGGAGATCTTGCAGCTCATGGTTATGGTGGAGGAGGCCAGTGCAGGGGTGGAGACTGACGAGTACTACTTCGCAAGCCAGCTCTTCATCAAGAAGAAATGGTGCGACGGCTTCATGGCGATGAAGACAGCTAAGGGCCGTCTCCGGTGGATCAGGTGCACATGGGAGCATGCGAAGAATGCACCATGAGATACTCCGTCCTTGTTCCGATCGTTCGTGTGTTCTCTGTCGTTACTCTTTCTCTTTGCCGAACTGAGTCGTTTCTCTGTTGTTGCGACTTTGTTTCGTTGCTATCTATTGTAATGTTACTCTGTTGTTGGGGCTGCATTTCTTTGCTATGCATTGTGTTCGTTGGTTGTTCGTTCGTCGTTCGTTGTCTGAAAGTGTGTGCACTACTAGGTTGATGCAGAGGCAAGCATGGTAGGGGTGACCGGTGCAGGGAGCAGCTCGAACGAGGCCTCCACTGGCTCGTTCGCGCTCCTTGCATATGCCACCTTTGCTAGTGATGACGACGACACGACAACGTCGTCCAAGCCTCCACCTCGAGTACCAATAATGACGGGGATACAGTGGGTCGAACTGCAGATCACCGATGAAGGCTGCTGCTATGACATGTTTCGTATGCGACCGGCAGTGTTTAGCTGGTTGCATGATATGCTGGTCGCAAACTTCGGCCTCACGTTGACAATTGAAATGTGTTCCAAAGAAGCACTCGCACTATTCCTTTGGACCTGTGGGGCGCCTCAGTCCAATAGGCAGACGGTGAGCCAATTCAAGCATTCCGCAGGCACTATCAGCAGGAGGTTCATGCAAGTTCTCAAGAGCGTGACCGATTTGGTGGATAGCAACATTGCACCATGTGACCCAACCTTACAAATGGTGCATCCTAGACTGCTTCAGAACAGGTTCTACTCTCACTTTTGTGATTGTATCGAGGCTATCAATGGGACCCACATGCAAGTTATGGTACCACTTGTCGAGCATGCTAGGCATGCAACATGCATGGGTACACAAGTCAGAATGTGCTAGCGATGTGTGACTTCGATGCCCGCTTCACATTTGCGTGCGCCAGATGGCCCGGATTAGTTCACGGCACACGGGTGCTTCAGGAAACACTCATGAAATATGGAGACTGGTTCCCTATCCCACCTACAGGCAAAGCTACTCATAGTGCAATATGTCTTGTCCTTGTATAAATGTAATGCATCTGCTGACACTACTCACCTTTCTCCTGCAGGGAAGAACTACCTCGTGGACTCTGGCTATCCAAATAGGTTGGGTTACCTTGCTCCCTATCGGAACCATAGGTATCATATTTCAGAGTTTCAGGATAGCAATCACCCTGAGGGGATGCAGGAGGTATTCAACTTCCATCATTCCTCCCTCCGCAACGTCGTCGAGCAGGCATTTGGCATGTGCAAGATGATGTGGCGGATCCTCGACAATGTCCTAGCTATGCCTTACCCAAGCAGAAGGCCATAATAGTGCAATGATGGTGCTATACAACTTCATCATCGACTGTGAGTTGCAAGACACAGGTCAGGCACAAGCCCCTGCGCATCAGGTTGCAAATGGTGCGGAAGCAGTGCATGTGGACTTGGTATGGGACGCCATTGCATGGTCCCTGATAACTGACGTACACACCGTGCCATATACGCTAAAATGTAAATTACAAATGCTAAGGTACCTCGTGCAATTTTTTGTACGCTACTCTGTACATGGACATGGCCACAATTAATGTAATCAGCTCAGCTCAACAAAATCATTTCTACTCAGCTCATCCAAATCAGTCTAGCAAAAAGCCAAAAGCAAACAACCGAATTGAATGCCCCTAGCTTCAACCGCAGCTTCTAGCAGCTGTTATAGTGCTATTTCAGCCAAAAGCTCATAGCCAAAAGCCACAACACATTTGAACGGGGCCTTAACCTCTAAACTCATTCAGTAACCATAACCCAAAAAAGGAACA
Organism: Bonia amplexicaulis; assembly: GCA_036346245.1. Lineage (NCBI taxonomy): Eukaryota > Viridiplantae > Streptophyta > Magnoliopsida > Poales > Poaceae > Bonia > Bonia amplexicaulis. The sequence continues at coordinate 13,693,815 of CM070746.1, read as the reverse complement.
AATTTACCAGAACTGCCAGATGAACTAAACATGGTAAATTGAATGTGGAACAATGACTAAAAGTGCTAACTTCATCCACCAACCAGCTAAATTTAGGAGTTATTCGTACATCACAAGTATGTGCAGACAAGCTAGTTTTTGAATGGCTACATGGAAACCTCACATAAAGTGGTCTGTCCATTTAATGTCATAATTGAATTAAACGCTTAATTTGTGTGGCGTAGAGCCCTAGACAATTTAAATATACCCATGTAGTCTTTACCTAATTAGCCAACTTGTTAAATGCTTTCCTATTCACATAGACATTTCCCCATCTTATTTTCGGATTAATGTGGCGGCCAGGATGCTCTACATAACATGGCATTATCAACCACATGTTGAAGGACAATTGTAGAATTGCATTTAAATTTTAAGCTACATGAATTACAACTTGACATAATTACAAAGAATTAGTGCAGCGTGCATACATGAGAAGGTAACTAAAAATCTCAATGTAGCAAACCAAATTGGCACCATTTGCTGTATTTCTTCTAGTTCCGGGAACTGGAATGTCCAATGCGAAAACAATAGTACCAACTACCAAGTGCCAAGTAATTAAGCGGCGCCAGTTCCACATTCTAACCCATGAAGGAATCCCAATGCATGCCCACATTGCAAACTAAGCAACATTCTTCCCAATGCTCCCCATCATACACCTCCAAAACTGATAGCAACACAGAGCAAAATCCAACATCTCATCTCCCCGCTCTCCAGAAAGAAAGGCAAAAGAACAGGAAGAGGAAATGACAACGCATTAATCGAGGCTGAAGAAGCATGATGGAATCATTGATACCTGAGGGAGACTGGGTGACGAAGGAGCAAGCCTTGAATTTCTCCATGGCTTGGCAAATTCATCGATTGCTCTCCTTTCCCCCTTGTTCGAGAGGCACGAAGCTTGGGAGAGAGAGGTAGGAGGAGGACACGGGGAGAAGAAAAATGCCTCTGTTGAACCGCGAATAGCAGCTGACAGGTGAGGTCCGTCCCACGGGACGGGAGAGGCTGTCATCCTCGTTGGGCTCCGAAAATCGCGTGCTAAGGAGGACAAATTTAGGGCGACGCTCCTATTCCCTCTCGCCGATCTAACCAAAGGCGTTTAATTGGCGAGAAAAGCAGGCGTCATTTACATACGGAAGCGGCGTGCCGAGCGGCGGCGGCGGCGTGGCCCGCGTGTGCGCGTGCGCGACCCACCACGGGTCGGTGGCCTGCAGTGCGGCAGCTGAGCGCGCGCGCGTGCGGCTGCTGCCACGGCCGGCACGAGAGCCGCCAATAGTGGGGGAGCCGGGAGCGAGCGGCTAGCCGGGCTGGGGCAAGCGCGGATGGGATGGCTGACCGGCCGGGGCGAGGCGATGCATGTCGCGGGGGCGCGCGGCGCCCTCGGATGGATGGGTTGATTTGGCGGGCCGGTTCGTGCGAGGCGGGACCATACGCTGCTGTGGCTGCAACTTTAGTCCGCAAGCGCGCGGCGGTTGGTGACCAGGGCGCGCGTCCGGGCAAGAAGGCGAGGAAGCGAGACGAGGTCGGAGCGGGCACGGCGTTGGGGAGGATGGCGGCGCGAGGCAGGGGTAGGGCGGACGTGCGTGCGGGGATCGCCAGCGCCCAGTGTCCGGATCGTGGGGGGCAATAGGAAAAGAGGGAACCGAGCAGAGAGAGGTTGGAACTGACAAAAGTTCGGTTGACGAATGTCCCGCATCTGCAGGCGAGCTCAGAACACAGAAACGCAATGACAGGTTTTAAAGAAAGAAAGTGCTCACTTCGAGCTGGTTTGCCCGAGTGGTTAAGGGGGAAGACTTAAGATCTTCTGCACATAAGTGCGCGTGGGTTCGAACCCCACAGCCAGCAATTTTTTTATTTCATAATTGATTTTTTTGGAGGCCTCCTGTGGTGTGCATTGAGCTGAAACAAAATATGCATTGGTGCACACGTTCTGTGAAATGACTATGCAGCAAAATCAATCGCATTTTGCAACGACACTCTTTAGTCATGAGCGCAAGCACGGGATGTTATTGAAATCATTTCACGGGGTGCTAGATAAACAAGGACCCCAAGCCCCCTTTCAACCAGCTTTAGCAGTCAACTTCTGGTTTCCGGTTATTGATTTTTGATTGAAATTGTACTATATTGACTATTAATTTTTTCTAAATCATTCAATTAAAGAAATGTAAAAAAATAAGAAAAAATAAAAAAACATAATCATATCTCTACGGACAATATAAAGGAAAAGAGGAAAAAAATCAAAAGCAAAAAAACTGAAAAAAACAAAAGGCAAATAATCCAAAATTAAAAAGCCAGCGTGTCATTCTGGCTTCTGGAAGCCAAAAGTCAGAAGTTCAAGTCGGTTCGAACGGGGCGTACCATGTTCACTGCCATGTGTGAAAAATAAAAATGAAATCCAAAGTCTGAACTACAGTTAACAGCTCCTGAATTTCCTCTGACGGCATTGAAGTAGAACCTGTCAACAATCACCTTATTTGCTGAAAGACGATTAAATCAATCACTGTTTACCACACGGCAAGAGACTAGCTAGATCGAACATACAGGAAATGGTCTAGAACAGCAGCCCCTTAGATCAAAGATCTATGGTCCTCTTGCTCTTGCAAGATCAAAAAATTTTTGCTTCGGCTTATCAAACAACACAACCAACATCTAGTTCTAGTTTCAAGCTAAAAGCTCAATAAAAAGAAAGACATGAAAAAAAAATCTGAACTGGTTCACTGATCAAGGTTTCAGATGGCTTGGGGGGGTTGGATGACAGATCAGCTCCACTGCTTGCTTGTCGCGCGCTATGCCAGGTATACCTTGCTGCTGCCTGGGCAAACATATTTACGGGTCATGGGAGATGTTCTCAATGCCATCCTGTACATTGCCAAGGGCTCACATTACTTGTCTTCCTCGATCAGTTCCTCGATGCTTGCTTGCCGCGGCAGGTGCACTTCTCCTTGTCTCCCTTCAGAACCTGAACAGAGGAAAATTTTGAGCTAATGAACTTGATATAACTGGCTCAGTGGTTACTGAGTGAAATGATTGTGAAATTTAGTTCTTCAAAGAGTAGCTTTCTGACCATGCATTCAAGCTAGCTAACATACCTGCAGCTGGTTCTGCAGTCCCCTGATGTGCTCAACTGCTAGGTCCAGCATGTCCGCCGTGCTCGTTTGCTGTCACATTTCGAAGGAACAAAAGATAACTCAAATTAAATTGCATCCCAACCGCCCTGCAGATTGTACTCTATTGAAAAAGATCAGCGAAGAACTACGACAAACCGCGTACTGCATGTACAAACAAACCCATGGGATATGGCACATTAATTAATGTCTATATATAATTGATCACCTTGTCCATGTTAGGCACTAGAGCCTGCAACTTCCTGAGCTTCTCGCTGATCCTCGTCCTTCGCTCCTACCATCATCGATCACATGTCTGAAGATTAATCTCGAAGTCCCAAAAAAGGAGGACAGAGAAATGATAAATGCAGAAGATCATCTTGACTACATTATACAGCAGTACAGTAGTACTTCGTAAGCTAGCAAGGTTTCATAGCTTCGTTTAGCGCTAAACGAACACGTGGTACTGCTAAGGAGTAATCTAGGACGTTGAAAGCGATCATATATATGAAGAATTATCTTTGGGATCTGAACTTAATAGAGCACGTATAATATATACCCTCTCCGCGATGCTCCGGGGGTGCGTCGCACATCCACGCTTGGCCCGTGCTCTGAACGGCACCTGGTCTTGCTGCATCTGCAGGTATTTATGATCTGCGCCCGCCATCTCCCTCGGCATGATAAACTGCATGCAGATCAGAGACAAATTAAACATAAAATCATGCATGCAGATCTCACTCACACACACACATATTACACTTCTAATTACCTAATGCTGTAGGGAGTATCAATTCATAAACTGATAAAACAACAGAGGTCATAATAAGTAGTGAGGAGTGCTATATATCGTACTCACATATATGTACATACACAGGAAACTATGAAGAGTCTAATTAGTAGTGACATGATATAGGTAATTTGGCCACGTTCTTTAGGATCTAACCTGATTACTTTTGAAGAATCATGTGAGAAGATACATGGTTTTGTTGTGATGAATCATTGTCATTTTGGAGAAATGAAAATTTGCAGTTTGAGTCTTGTGATGATTTGGTGATCTAAGTCAGTGGCTATAAGTTGCATGAGACATGTTATTGCTAATATGGGTCAAGTTGTGAAAAACTTATGTCCATAAACTATTTCTTTGTTTTTGGATTAGCAGAGTCGTTTGGAGATAACCATGGTCAACGGTGAGGATCGGGGCTATGCTTATGGAGAAACCAAAACCCAAAGAGATCAAAGACGTCGGGAGAGATGGATGAGTTCAAGCATGGCACAAGAAAAGCGACAAATATTGAAGGGAAGCTCGAGCGTCGGGTTGCACCATGTGGCTTAGTCAGTCCAAGTGAGACGTGGTCCGATGAAATCAGAACGGGAGAGACTTGCCGTTGTGTGGTAAGCCAGTGGTACATCTACATATGGTAAACATGACGATTACTTGAAAGGAAAGGAGATGACCGGGTCAAGAAAGAGTATTTTACTAATTTAGCCAAAATACTGAAAACTACCTTGAAACAAAACCGCAGTGCTTGGAAGAGCGGTTTATGTCAAGTAGAAGTTAAAAAGATCAAATTAGATTAAGACTAAGGACTTAGCGGATTCGGTCTTGTGCACTTTAAAAAACGTGCATAAGTGTAGTGTGTGAGTTAAAATTCATGTAGGGGGTTATTAGGTTTTTCCCATTGTGTTAAGTGAATAACTTCCATTAAAGGTTAGATGTGGCTGCCTAACCCATCTATTTACAGGGTTGGGATGGAGACTTGTTGTTAACCATCTAGTTATCCCCTCTTGAGACCAAGTATTCATGAGTTCTAGGGTTAAGATTTGAGAGAAGTTGAGTGATATAGTGTGCTCTCTTGTCCTCTAAGTAGAGTGGGTGTAAAACCTTCGTCCTAAAATAGTAATACTGCAATCTTTGTTCATCTTCATGAATTTCTCTTATGTTGATTGATTTACTCTTAATTTAGTTGGTTTTTCTTCTCTCTCCCCTTCTTGATTTTGTTGTGGTAAGGACATATAAGAGATGAAGATAACATTTGAAAATCAATCTTCATTCATATAGGCATTTAGTTGGAAAGTTCATGTAGAGCCATGTTACCAATCATTCAACCACGAGCAAGTCATATTCATCATTTATGGTTTTTCACCCGTTTTTGGTGTTATATGCCTTCAAACTAAAAAATGTCAGAACTTGGGCAACGATTTTCTCGATCGTTGATTGGAATAAGTTCCTGACATCCTGGAGAAGATCCATACCAAATTTCAATTGATTGGAGTTTTGGTTTAAGAGTTAACTCAATTTTAGGTTTTAGCTTGATTTTAGTATAGCTGAGCTTCACAAACCAAGAGATCCCAATTCCCTCAAGTTTTTTTCAGTTTTTGTTTTGTTGGGATAGATTCTTAAGGTCATGAATTAGCCTTTGGCTCAAGTTTCAAGTCTTTTGGATCGACGAATCAAAAGTTTCATAATTTTTTGAATTTGAAATAGTATTATTTTTTCACTATTTATAGGTTGAAATCACTATAGCACTGAGATTTTTGGATTTTTGGCTTCTTGATCTTCATAGTTTTTCATAGCTTTTGGAGTGAAAATTTAGATAATACTTAGGGGATAATTTGAAGGCATCATTCACCCCCTCTATTGTCATACCGATCTTGCAACTTTCTTCGGAAAATTACTTGTCCATGAGGATATTAAGATCATATGTAGAAAAAATTATAACCACTGTACAAAAATGCAAAAATAAATTCAAAGCAACACCTATACCTGGGTTTCATAATTGCTAAGGGTGGCAATGATGTCGTCGTTGTTGTGCCTTCCCGGTCTGCCTGTTGGCTTCGAGAACACAATGGAGTTCGAATCCTCCCATGATCCGATTGAGAACCCACCGGGGAAGGAGCGGACCACATGGTCGGCGGCGATGTTCTCTTCAGAGCGGCCAGCACCGTGCAGGTTGTCAGTGAGGTCCGGGATGCCATCCTCAGAGATTTGGGAGAGATCAGTGCCCTGTCTTGCAAAGTTCAATGGGGATTTCTTCTTCTTGTTGTTCATGGCCTGGCGAACCTGATCACCACCTCCTCCAACTCCTGCTCTAGCACTTGAAAAACCTGCTAGTTCAGTTCCACAAAAGACAGACACGGTGACTGCTGATGCCTAGCTAATTAATATGGTCAGAATTGATATTCAAGTAGCCAAATTTATCCATCCTATATGCATTCAAGTTCTGAAGTAGTAATTAAGATAATACCATTAATTTGAGTTTTAGTGTAAAATATTAGCGAACATAATGAATTTGCGAATTTAAAGAAAACATTTGTTTAAAATTAGTGACGTGCTAAACAATTAATGTGACATCCTAGAATTCACTGCTTGGAATAATTTTCACATAATCGCTGTAGCATAGCTCAAAACATCAAATATTACTGTTGTAGAAAAACGAAGCAACTCAATGCATAAAATATCACATATTTTGGGTGTAGATAAACAATATTGAGTCTTTTTAAAAAAATGTTGCGCTTACCACCATCATAGTTCTTTTCAATCTTTTGTGGAAAAATATTATGATTACCTTTTGAAAAAGTTTGTCCATCATGGTATCATTAACTGTCAGTTGCCCTAAGCCCTAATATGTTGCTACTCCCATGAAAGTGCCATATAATTAACTTGATATTCTGCCCATGATGATCAATATAATTCTCTACATTTCAAATTAATGTCTTATGCAGTTTGTGTTCTAAGAAATATTGTCTTATGCTGTTTAATTACCTATTGTTATTTTAGTTTCGTGCTCTTTATTTGGTGTGCTTAGCTATCTTGGTATGCTAGACTAGACATGTAGTGTGGTCAAAACCTCTTTAATGTATAAGTATACCCGTTTGGCAGTAACTTCATCATATAAGCCCACGAGGTTTACGATTCGACAGGCTCACCAGCTGAATTAACTAGCCTTTTTTTTTGCAATATGCATGTATGATTATATTTTTACACAATTTTGCATGCGCATATATTCTAATTTGGAGTACCTCTACGAACATTTTCAGAATTGTTTGAAGTACTAATCATAAACACGGGTTCATATGATTCTAGGTTTATACATTTGGTATTGGTTTTCTAAAAAATCATGGCTAAAACTTTGCGTCAGAGACTATGAAAAGTTAAAAACGACTTATATTTAAAATCACATGGAGTGTATATAATAAAGCTTTCGGTCTTTCATAATAACTTTAATTTTTATGTCATCACAAAATTAAGGGGTGCCAGCCTCGAGACGAAGGGCAACCCTTTCTTGCACACAATTTGCCATATACTATACTATAAGCTTCTTTCTCTATTCTCAAATATATGTTTTAGAATGCGTGCAATCAACATTTAAAATTTTAACTGTGTTATTCAAATATTTTTTAGAAACTCCAACACTTTATCATAGGAGTAGGACTTGATTACTTAATCACTTTTTTTGTGGGCTCACGTCAGCATGGATAGATCAGCTGAACCTGGACAGACGACGGCAGCGCGCAGGTCCCGCGTACGAAGGTTAGCAGCCCAACTGCCTGCTCATTTAGATTTAAACTTCTGCCTTCTAATTTATTTTTTACTATTTTTATTTTTAAAAAAAATTTGGTTTATTTTGAGTTTTTTATCGGTTTATTTTGTATTCATTTGTATTATATGTGATGAGTTAATCCATTGTTATTTTTAATTTTTTTTTAAATTTAATTATATCAAATAAACTATTATCAGTTACAATATAATTTCAACTAGCTACAGTAAAAATTTAACCATAAACCACTTAAATTCAGTCCAACATACCGTAATATCTGGTCAAGTGGGAATACGAGCAAAAGGGTTTTTGTTAGGGTCGACATCGATCGGTTTGGGTCATCGGACCAGATTACACTCATCGATAATGTAAGCCCCACAGAAAACGTCTTTTTGTTTTCTTTGCAGAAAATGAAGTGATTTCGAGCAATGACAATCCTAGTCATTTGGACCATTCTATTGGCAAACTTGCTAGCTCGACCAATCATTTTGTACCATGAGTCTAGTGTTACCAGTTTCTTCTATCCTTTTCCGTCAAGGAAAGATGACGTATGCCTTTTTTTTCTACGAGACGATGGACAGTAAGTTTGTTAAGAGAGGAAAATAAGTGCGGATAATTCAACAACGTTGCTTTTCTACGAGTAGGTATATCGATATGGAGATATTTCTATACATAATTATTTAAAAGTTGCAGAAATATTAAAACATGAATGAAAGCTGAATGGTGATTACTTCTTGCTTAAGATTTGTGTAATTTACATTAAAAGGATGAACGTTTGGATCCTACAAAGATAAGGACAATTCAATACATTAATTCTAAATTAGTGAAAGACAGACAATATACCTTAGGTGAATCCTAGAAAGATAAGGTGTGGATTCGAATCCACTCGTGACTTATGTACGACGCTAATTTATTTTTAAATAGTGTGCTTTTTAAGATAGGATATATGAATTGATTTAGTAGATATTGTATCAACTTCAGTTGTATCGGTCAAAATCATATACGCTTATCTCTCTTTTTATAATTCTTTTTATGAACTGATATAATTTAAAAGTCATAGAGCAGAGCCTAAAAGAACCACTCAAAGACCCACAAAGCAAAACGCAAACATGGCAACCCCTGGGTGCAAGTAGCAGAGCAAATATTAATTACGTGTTGGAGATTGAAATCGGTAAGTGCCAAGCAAATCTGAATAAAGAAGTACATACGAGAGACATGTGGCGTCCTTGATCCTACGGACCCACACTTCTGTATGCTAGAACCTAGAACGCCCACCATTCAAAACCACCGTAACTATGCAGCCCGTAGTTTTCCCTCCCTCCCAGCCGGTTTCAAGCAACCAGACAACCCCGTCAATTGAAAAACAAAAGGTGAAAAAGTTTGGATACATAGCGGGTGCGATCAGCAGATTTCCAAATCAAATCTGGTATAGTATATATAGATGAACTAGTCAATTTTACAGACTATGATCTGATCATGATACCCAACAAAGCCGGAAACATTCCTCAAGACACTCGAATCTCAAAAAGAAAGACAAAAGGCACGACGAGATTGCAGTTGACCAATCTTGGCACTACGCTGCAATTTTAAAAACATAAAAAAGAAACAAAATATAGAAGAAGAATGGTGATATTCCCTCGATTCCCAAAGAAATCCGGAAGAAAATAGAGGCTAAAGCATGCAGCAGCAACAAGCTCGAAATGCCAATGAATAAGTTGACCAGAGATCTTCGAAAATCATGTGAGAGAACAGTGGTTAGAACACTCTCAGGGGATCGTAAAAGCCAGGAAATTGAAGAGCCTGTTAATTTGCAGTAGTACTATCTCCTTACCGTTGTCATCCACGACGAGGCTCGAGAAGAACCCCGGCGGCGAGCTGCTGTGCCGCGGCAGCAGACCCGGCGGACCGCTGCTGCCCCCGCCGTCGTCCCTAGCCTCCACGCCGAACTGATGGTAATGGTGCTGGCCGTGCCCGTGCCCGTGGCCCAGCGAGATCTCGTCACCCCCACCGTAGTGCTGCCGCTGCCTGGGCGAGCCCATCGCAGCAGCTGACGCCGCCGACTGCTCCCCTCCGCCCGGCGCCGGGAAGAACGCCCTCGCGGCCGCCGCCCTCTCCCCCGCCGGGTCAGCGAACGACGACTGGCCCTGCGCCGAGCCGCCGCCATAGTGCGAGGGGCCCCGCTGCAACCGGTTCATGGGCGGCGCGCGCGTTACGGCTGCATCCCGAGCTAGCTTTTTCCGAGCGCTCGCGCGCGGTCGTGAGCTGGTGGTGCCGCTTTTGAGGGTTTTTTTCGCGTAAGCAACTATCCACTGTGCGAGAGGGCTGGGCGCTAGTGATTCGGTCTCGGTCTCGGGGCAGAGGCGGAGAAAAGCTTGTTTATCTTGGTTTAAAATTATTTTAATTATATTTACTAATGATTAAACATCGAAATAAATTAATTTCAAATAACGAGATATTTCGCTCTAACTTAGCTCAGTTTATTAACCCGCTTCTAAAAATTCTTCCAAACTATATATAAAATAATATTAAATTAAATTGTACTAATTTTTTTTAAAAAAAAGCACGATAGCATGTGCTAGGAAAGAGTGAGGGATTCGGAAATGCGCTTGAGGAGGGGGATTCTTGCTGAAAGTGGCAAGTGGCCGCGTGGGGAGGAGGGGAAAGGTGTGGGCACTTCGGTGGTGCTTATTTGGGTTTAAAAGTCTTGACTTATGGCTTTATTTTACACTGTAGCTGCTGGTGGCTTTTTCACTGTAAGTAAATTTAAAAGATAAAAAAGCTATATCATCATGAACAATGAAAAGTAATAAAGTAAAAAAGGCTAAAAAAACTATATCACCAGAAAAAGATAAAAGTAAGAAGTTAGAAACTAGAATCTAGAGCTCAAATGAGCAAGACACTTGGTTACGAAGCTCCGGGCGCACCCTGTGATAGCCGGGCGGGCCCCATGGGCTCATTTGGAAACCATGGCCAGCACGTGAAACTGGCTAGAAGCTGAGAGATACAAACCGAGGCGGGCCAGCCAGCCACTCGCATATCGCGGCAGCGGGATTGTGGCGCTTCCGTTTCGAGGAGAGGGTAGTCGATCGGGTTCATTGCATAAGGTGCAATCTGAAATGCAAATTCAGCTACGGTATGCCAAGTGCAAACTCTGATCGTGACTTGTATTAAGAGGCTTCCTCTCCTAGTAATCAAATTCTGATACTTACCTTATCGTGCGGTTGGCCGCAATATGTACAATTGTACAAGTCAATTGGGATATTGTTTATAGACCAACAAACTTGGAGGACTTGGACTCCTGGACCTAGACCGCTTTGCCAGATCTCTCAAGCTTCAATGACTCTGCCATGAATGGGGTGAACAAACCAAACCTTAGCAAGGATTGGAATCCCCTTGTGATCGCCAAGTTCATATGCTCTTTGCAGCGACAACCTTGGTACATATTGGAAATGGACACAAGGTGGGGTTCTAGACCTCTGCTTGGGCGGGAGGAAATAGATTATGCAATATCGCGTCCACTGTCTTCGCGACATCCAAGAGGAAAAACCACACCATACGAGCTGCACTAGCAACGAACATTTGGCTGCTTGACCATGGACTGGACAATGGACATAACTCCTCAACACATAAATGAATCGATTGCCATTTGGGGACACATCTCCAGCATTAACCTGATCGACAGATTGGATGGCACAGTCTCTTGGGAACTCACCTCCAATGCATTATACACTGTAACCTCAGACTACCGGGCACAATTTGTAGGATCCGTGAAAAACACTATGAACAACATGGTTTAGAAAACTTGGGCACCCCAAAAATGCAAAATTTTTATCTGGCTCGCCATACAGAACAGACTGTGGACGGCAGATCATTTGGCCAGACGAGGGTGGCCGAACTAGCACATATGCCCCCTTTGTTCGCAACTGCTGGAGTCGACCATCCAAATTTTAGCAGAGTGTTACTTCTCGAGGATGGTATGGACCTCAGTGGCACATTGGTCTAGTTGCAACTCCATCAATCTGGTCAAATTGGACCTCCTTCTCCTCGATAAGTAATTGGTGGAAATCGCTCATCCTCACCGCTACAACACCGCAAAAAGCAACAGCTACTCTAGTAATGCTTGTCACCTGGCAGATATGGAAGGAGCGTAACACCCGAATTTTTCGTTCCACCACATCCTCTTCGGGCCAATTGATTGCGGCAATGAAGGAAGAGGCTGAGGCCTGGATCCTAGCAGGGGCTAGTAGACTAGCAGAGTTGTCTTTTTCTCTATAATTTCCTTCTTAGGATCTACGTTGCTTTTCCCTGAGTCTTTTCCTTCCCCCACTCCTTTTCTCTCCGCTCTAACTTTATTTTGCATTTTCCCTTCCTGTGAGTTAATCAAATGGCAGCTCTCCGGCTTTTCAAAAAAAAATTGTACACACATGCTGGTGGTCAATTCTCTTGAAAATCTCCTGTACTCATTGGTTTTTATGTAGTTTCCTGTAGGTGTGGAGTTTTTAGCGAAACAGTTTGTGGGGATAGGTGTGCAGCTACTTGGAGGAACTTCCCCTTTTAATTAGCTTTGAAAGAATATGGCCAGTTCTTTTGGGGTTAAAGTTAATTTATATTTATACTGTCTACGGTAACTTAAGACAGAATTAATAGAAAAATTATAGTAAAAAGTGTACTGAATTCAGCTATACCAGCCAAAATCGCATGCGACTATTTCTCTCTACGTACTGTGTCTCATGAATAGTCAGAATTTAAATATTTAAAATATAAATCATAAATCATCGATCCAAAAAAAAACTCACCTATGAGATTTGCATCTGATGCTAGTACTAATTTTTGGCAAGCATCCTTTGTCTGGTCCTCACGCTAAAGCCCATACGATGTGCTCCATTTGAAGATGTGTCAACCTAAGTAGGAGCAATACTGCTTAAAGCTTTAGGGGGATTGTTTTTCGTCTGATAGACTTATATCGTAGAACCACGATTGTATCATATTTCTAAAAGTATATATATTATGTAAAAATTGAGTTATGTTTTCAAACATGCAAGGATAGTAGAAAATTTTGAATTTTGATTCATAAATTTGGGTACACTTATGCATTTTACATACAATTAAGCTTGTTTCAAAAACTTTTTAAAATATTTTTAGTAAAATAATCATTTCAAATATAATATTTTTACATTAGAACAACATGTAAATAGCCAAAAACAAAGTAAAATAAACTATTGCAACTTAAATTAGCAATATGGAATATGGAAAACAACATGTAAATAGCAAAAAAACAAAGTAAAATAAACTATTGCAGCTTAAATTAGTAAGAGGTAATATGAAATTTTATATATTGGTATACTCCCTTCGTCAAAGTTTATACGGCGTATTTTCTCTTGGCACATAGACCAAGAAGATAGTAAAAATAACTAGATTATCTCTAATTATTATCTCTAAACATTATATCCAATGCATGCATGTAGAGAATAGCAAATAAAGATGTATATTTATCAGAGGTATAAAGAGAACACACCAATTTTGCATTGAAATATGAAATAATCATATATTTATAGACAAGACTATTTAGTAAATACGTACTATAAATTTGGATTGAGTGACCCTTCCTACCTTTAGTATTACGATTTTATGAAATTTTGATATATATTCCGAGCCATATCATTTCACCAAATACGACGACGACGAAGAAGAAAAATGTTCTTTTGGTATCTCCGTGCATCCCGCCGGCCAGAAAGACGCCGGATATTCTCCCGGCGCTCACGCAAAGATCTGCTCTAGTTTATCTCCAAGTTGGCGGATAGTTTTATCGCTGAAAGAAATTGAAACTAAAAATTAGCTAAAAAGCCCCTAAAAATGAGCTAAAACCTTATGAAGATTGAAGACACCAACATGCAATGCATGCATGTAACCCAAGCTTACACCAACCAAACGCAGAGCGCAAACTAAAAAAAGCTCTTGTGAAAGCTACCTTCGTGTGCCATGCGAAAGAGAAAATGATGGAGTACGACACCAACTATTTCCCCCCTTTTCTAATGGAATGCATGATTATATCATGATAAGCACCGCAGCCAAACTTCGGACGGTTTTGTTCTTAACTAGGTTGTTGACATCTTGAAAAGGACGCAACTAGATTTCGTCGATTGGTAAGTTGAGATGGGCAAGTTATCGACGTGTTACGAAGAAAAATAATTTGTGTGGCTGCGCATCCTTGATATGGTACTCCGATTTTTGCTCTCCGTTTAGAGTTGAGGATGTGAAAGTGCTAATTTCTCAAGTATTTTTCATCGCAAAAAAAAAAAACTCTCAAGTACTTTGCTAGCTAGAACATGAGAGATCACGTGAGATGTCACTGGTCAATATGTGACAAAAAAAATGGCACACTTGTTAAGTTAAATTTTGGTTGTGCAATAGAACCTTAATTTTTAGTATTTTCTAGAAGTAAGGCGGTTTGATCGATTTATAGGGCCAGTCAAACCGTTGTGTATGGGTTGTCTGACAGCCTTGTAGGGCTGGTCAGACCAGCCAAGGAAGACTTGGCTGGAAATGGGTGGGCCGGTCCGATCGGCATGGAATGTGCGGTTAGACCAGCCTAGGATGTTGTTTTGTGGAATTTTGGGATTCCTGGACCAAATAAATGCGAGAGATTATTTAGGGATAAATTTGCACTAGGTTTCGATGGAAATAGAGTTGTGAGGCAAAACTATGTTTTTCCGAAAAGTCCAGAGAGGATCTTTTGGAGGACTTAACCATGTGCCTGGGGCGGTTTGACTGGACAGACCATGGCAGACATATTAGTGCGGACTGACGGCATGGTGGTGGTGGTCATATTGGGAGGGAATTAATTTTCTGGATTTTGGGAGATTCGATCCTGGGTCGATCTTGGTTCCATGGTCATAGTTGTATTGCATTGCATGACACATTGATTTGACTAATGTGAGCTAAGTGCACGGAACTTGAGCTCGATATAGTTGCTTAGTCTTTGAATGTACAGATGGCTTCGAGTACATAGCAATTGGCGACAATGGATCGGGACTAGGCGAAAGAGCTGAGGTCCAAAGCGGTCATGTAAATTCGAGTGAGGCTATTTGGCTCAAGCAAGAGCACAGAAAAGACAGGGATCATGGCGAGGTAAGTTGGTACATGTGGTGCACCAAGTGACGAGTCCGGTGCACGTACAGATGGTTCAGGGGAGACTGAATGCGTGAAAATATGACGGCTAGTCATTGGGCACTACGAGCGATGTGTCAAAGCATATAGAGATGCTTTGAGGTGGAGGCAACGATAGAGTCAAGGGAGGGTGCTCGAAAGATTCGTTGGGGGTATTTTGGTAGTTGCCAAAATACCGGAGTTCATGACTTGATCAAAACCGCGGTGTGGGGAGGCGCAAAGGAGAAGCGGTTTAGGTCAAGGAGAGTTAGAATTGCAAGCGGATCAATCGCTAAGGTATTAGTGGGTCGAGTCTTGTAAGCATTTTGAAAAGCATGTGTGAGTGTGCTAGGTTTGAATTGGAGGGAACTTGAGTACTCCCTCTGTTCGCTATTAGATGACGTTTTGGGCTCTGGCCAGAGAACAAGGTGAAGTTTCATTCCTTCCTTTGTGACATCTTTGCCCCTCTTTAGCACTCTTATCTGCAGTTAATAGCAGTCATATTACACCACTAGCATTCATGACTAACAACTTTAATAGGGTACTTTGGAGAAACATTACCTAGGAAATCCAAAACGACATCTATTTAAGAACAAAAATGAATTCCTAAAACGTAATCTAAAAAAGAATGGAGGAAGTATGTGATTGGTCTCCCTTGCAAATACAAGTGGTTTTAGTAACTTAGGCTACTAACATACTATTCTTGTCAAACAAAAATGCGTTCAGGTGATCCATGCCTATTCATTTTCCCACGGTGGCACAGTGTGCTAGGTTACTAACGTTACACAAAACACAGTCCTCAATAATCTGTGGGTGAGTAAAAGAAGAAAATTGCATGTAGATGGTTCATGGTTGGGCCAAGACTAAGGGCGGCTTCAACCGGCTTCTGGCTGTTGGTTGAAATTGTATAGCATATATCTTTTTTCTGAGTCATTTAATTAAAAAAATAAAAATACTGTTATATCTCTATGGACAGTGCAAAGAAAATAGTAGAAAAAACAAAAGCAAAAAAACTAAAAAAACAAAATTAAAAACCGACACATTTTAAGTGAATTTTAGCATAAAAAGGAAAAAAAATTAGAATAAAAAGAAGCCAAAAGCTACTGTTTAGTTTTGTAGATCTCGTTTGAGCCTCGTACATGGACAAGGACCAGACGGCCAGACCATGGTAGTTCGGGTTTTTCTACAGTACAGTGCTCGCAGTTTTCTCAGCTCATCCAAACTTCTCTTTCCACGTTACCCTTTTCTCTTCTTTGTTTTGAAATCTTACAATTATGAACCTGCATGCATGGACTCTAGACTTGCGTAGTTGTGTGCCGGAGTGACAAGTCGTTCACCTCCCTCCTGAACCCGATGAAATTGGGGCCATCATGTCAGCGTCCTAGCCTCTGTCGGCCGAAAAAAAAATACGAGTCCTACTCCTTTGGGCTTGTCGGCCGAAAAAAAATACGAGTCCTACTCCTTTGGGCTACGTCTTATTTTTAGTTTTTATATAAATATTTATATAAATTAATTAAATACCAATAAATTATTTTAAAAAGACTATACTTTAAAATGACCTAGAAGAAACCATTGTCAGCCACCGAGCGCGATCACGCAGCACCCTCCCATCTCAGTACGTACGTATACCATGCCGAGCGTACGCACCGCTACTTGGCCATGCGCTGCAAGCAACGCAGCATCCTATTGGCACTCCTCCTTGCCCGCAAGCTAATAGGCACTGGGAAACACGTGATTCTATCCCACCTCGCCATCAGCGCCAAGCAAGGAACCATCCCTACTGCTACTGGCACGCCTCGCACCTGGGCGCGGCGCGCCGGTACAAAAACGTCGGCGCAAGCGCGCGCGCAAGATGGCAAGGCAGCCGTAGCGGCCATCCACGCGCACGCCTCTCCTCGGACATTGCGAGCACAACGCCGGCCACTCTCCCGCTCGACCGACGGCGCCATGCGGCCGCCGTTCCGGTTCCGCGGCCTTCGGCGCATGTCCGTGGCACTCGCCGCCGTGAACGTCGCGACCGCCGCGGTGGGAGCCGCGGCCGAGGTCGCGGGGTGGCGGAGCGCTGCGGGCTGAGGGAGGAGGCCGCGGTCGGGGTGGTGGCCGCGCTGGCGGCGGCGAGGATCGCGGCTATGGTCGGCATGGCGCGCGCGCAGGAGGTGACCGCAGTCGCCATCGCCTCCGACGCCGGCAGCAGCGACGGGCGCCCGACGCAGGACTTCGCCAAGCGGGAGACAAGGGTACGTACGTGACGTCGTAGGTCGTGAGTGCTTCTCTGGCCAGACTCCTGCTTCCTTCTCTGTTGTTTGGCCTCTTGTAGTCTTGTGTCCTGCGGGTGCGAGCCGCGTGACCCGTGAGAGGCTAAGGCCTTTTTTAAGCTATAACATTAGTTTATGATTTTACTTGAATAAATAAATGAAACGGTTTCTTTATTGTTATTTTAAAGTGATTTATTGGGATATTGTTTTAAAAGTGGCTTAACAACTTTCGGTTCTTTCGCATGAGCAATCACATTAGGACCAAAAGTCATAAATCGTAACCCAAAAGAACAATCGATAGGAGCATGCTTTTGGCATACTTGCACAGTATTAGGCTTAACAATTTCGTCGAAATTTTGGTGATTTCAGCCTCTTCCAAAATTATTTTATAAGATCAAAATTTGGATTGAAATTCAAATCTTGAGATTAACTTCAAATATTAACAAGTTCCATCTATATTTACACCACTATATCATCTATATCCATTATCTAGTTTATCTCTACCGTCTTTAATAATCTTTTTCTCAAAATTCAAATCCAAAATACCAAAATTTCATTGAAATCCAAACCAAAATTTCTGAAATTTCGGTGATTTCGCTGCCCTCTGAAAGGTTTTCCCAAACGAAATTGTCAACCGTACAGTAGTACGAGCGTATGGAGACTTTGCGGTTATAAATATGATCCATAAATACGGAACATCTAGAACCTAGCCACTAAGAGAGCGACGAGGATATACAGGGGGCGACCGTTCCCATAGATCATGAGAGGTAACGTTTCGGGAAGACACATTTTCTTCGACAGGGGGAGAGAGCTCGAGAAGCAGCGATAGGTAGTTGATCGCGACGACTCGACCATGTTTTCGAATGAATGGCCGTAGCGCACGCCAACGCCAACCATGAGACAGGAGCTGTAGAAGTCATTTTTTCGAGCCGACTCGTCATGCGTGATGAGTTTTGTTTTGCCCTTTTACGTTAGTCTTTTGGTTTCTAACTTTTTAATTTTGTTTTATGGCTTTGTGATATTTTTTTGAATTTTTTGTCTTTTCTTTTTTTTTTGTATTGCCCATGATAAGATAATTTATTTTTTTTTCTATTTTTAATTTTTTTAAATTTAATTACGTCAAAAAAAACACCGACAGCTACACAGCTATTGTTCTTTTGATACGAACTGTCTTTTTTCTATCTTTACCCTTCATTTAAAGAATGTGCCATAGATGTAGTGGCGAATATAGGAGGAAAATACAGAGGAGTGCTCTTGGGTGAAAAGCTAATATGAAACTAGTTAAAAATCCGTGCGTTACAACAGAGTTATAAAATATATTGAGACGGAACTTACTGTCTGGCCAACTTCACACATCAAACATTGAAGAGCAAACGACAGAGAGAGAATGATGGCCAGAATGCGCGAGGAGATGGGGAAAATAGAGGGTGGACGATTGTATCCTGAGAAAGGGAGGAGGAGAGAGACGAATGATCCAGATCAAATAGGATGGCTATAGAGAGGGAAGAGGGGAACATACTGACGACCACCAACTTCTCTTTATATAATAGTAGAGATAAGCGTACCGTACAATCCAAATTCATGAATATAAAAGATAACAATGTGAAAATACAGTCCAAGGTATAGTTTGTGTAGCAGCTCATCTTCAACCTCCAAACAACGCTGCTCTCCCCCTAATGTCCCCCAAGCCTTGACTACACCTCATAATCCAACTAAAAAGGCTGGAGCTAGGGGTTCCTGGGGTCCGGCCGGCGGTTGCCGGTGCTCTCTGCACACGGCTGATCCCATGTTGCCTCCGCCCCCGCATAGGCGATTTAAGTTATGGTAAATCGCAACGAGGGGCGAGCTTTGCAACAAATCAAGATCATATGTCACAAAGTCAATAGTTCTTAACACAGATCAAACAATCACACCAATGCTAACTCATGGATCAAATTCTGCGATCAGTATTAAATTGAGAGTGAGTTAAATTTTTGTCATGTTAAGAGTTTGTACCATTAGGCAGCCAATGGCCTGGCGTAAAGTGTGCTATTTGCCATATATGGTTGATCAAAGAGTCGAGTTAGGTTTTGGTGGCATCGATTTGCAAAGAAGCGGAAGGGTGATTAGGCGGGAGAGACACCTCCGGCTATGGGAGGCAGAAGCGCAGTGGGTGGAGGTCTGAGCTACGTGAGGGTGACCAGGTAGAACAAGCGGGATTTATCCGCTACGATGTTATGGTGAGCTATAGAGACATCAAACTTTAGCTATCTAGCTCAAAACCGAAAATGAAAAGCAAGAGAAGAAAATTGTTGCTTCGAATGAACGCCTGGTGGTCCCACTCCCAGGGCATCAGATTCAGATCTACAAAAGCGAATTCCAAAGGAGGACAGCTATAAAACGCCAGCGGATAGTGGTGGACCTCGGAAACGTCCCCCAGAACAAACAGCGGGCGGACGCCGCGCGACTCCTCCTCATCCGTCTCCATCCTTCCCGAATCCCGACCCACCCACCTCCTCCCCTCCCCGTCCTCCCGGTTTCTATTTCCGTACCCGCCTCCAACCACCCGCGTCCCCCGCTTTCCATGGCCGCCGCGGCCGGATGATGCCTAGAAAGCCCCTCCTCCCCACCCGCGGGCCTACCACCACTCCTGCCCCGCTCCTCCTCCCCGTCCGCCGACTCTTCCTCCTCCCCGCCGCCGCGCGCCCTCGTCGTCGCCGCCGCCGCCGCCTGCCCGACGGAGGCCCGCCATGGCCGGCGCCGGCGACTCCGTTGCCGCGGCGGCGGCGGCGGCGGCCGGCGGACGGGCGGCCGCCTTCCGGGTCGGCATGGTGCGGGTGGTCTCGTTCCTCGTGGGGGCCTCAACCTCGCGGTGCTGCTGCTCGGGCTCTACCTCATTGATTCCGTGCTCCCGCCGGGCTGCGGCGGGGGGCTCGCGCTCGCCGCCGCGCCCGCGTTGGCCGGGGTCCGGGTGCTCGCCATGGTCGGCGCCGCGAGCGCGCAGCACGCCACGGCGGATGCCATCGCTAGGCGCCACCTCGACGAGGGTGCTGCCTCCGTCGCCGCTGACGCCGTTGCTCGCCACGAGATCAGGGTGAGAGCTCTAGTTGCTGGTTAGGTAGATCAGATCACTTTTGGTGGGTGCGTGCGGTGGTTGGTTAGCTTGGCATAACTCTGAGGTGTCACGAAGGAAATTTAGCTTGGATTTTGATTGGTTTCAACACAAACCCATGTGATTTTTTTGCATCTAAAATTGGTTAAGATTCAGGATAATTTGAGCTGGTGTCGAGTTGCTTTTATCATTGATGCGAATTAGCTTGGTTTTGAGGTGGTTGGATGCAATAATAGTGTAATTGATGAAAGATATTAGCTACCAACTCTGCTATGATGCTGTGGCTTTAGTTGAGCTTACAGTATGGTATTCCTACAGTGATGAAAAACCAGACATGAGTTTCTGTAGATAGGTTGAATTAAGAGCTTAATTTGATGCACATAGGTGGAGTTTGATGTGGTTAAGGTCTACGCACTGTGAGGTGGCTCAGTGTCACTGTGAACTGTATATCCTTTAATTGGAATTAGTTATTGCATCGATATAGGTCGTTTTACCTGAAACAACACACATTAATAGCATTGGCAATCTGGAAAATATTCTTCATGATGTATCAGTGAGGATTGTAGTCCCCAACTATGCAGTTGAACTCAAGTGCACAATAGTATGTAGATTTAGGGTGGGTTCTTTTGGGCTATAGCTTTGGCTTTTGGCTTATGATTTTTGAATTATGGCTGTTCGCGAGAGACAGTACGCAGAGAGAAACAGTCGCATGCGATTTGAGCTGGTATAATTGAATTCGGTACAATGTCTACTATAATCTATCTGTAGACCCTGTCTTGAAAAGACGTATCATTTAAAACCTAGTTACTGTAGTAGAAAGTGATAAACCAAAGCCAAAGCCAAAAAGATTCTCGTGTCAATCAGGGTAAACCAATTTTTTGGTTCATCCATGTCCAGGTCTAGCGCTAAATTTAGTGTCAGCCCATTGCTAACGGACACCACTAGATTTGATTGGCAACTGGGATTGCCGTAAGCCCCTAAGGTCTAATGGGATTGCTACCATTTGCGTTAATTTGCTTCTACTGCTCTATTGCTCTATTAAGTAGCCATCTTTGTAATTATTGGTAGTAAAAGTGGTATTTTTTATGCGTGTACTGTAAATTAACCTCACTTGTGTAAATCTTTTGGATCATAATTTACTCACAGTTGCATTGTTAACAATGTTTTTCCATCAAACTCTTCCAAAGCAACGCTAACACATCAAGCATTCCCTGTTGAGACATATCAAGGAATCTTGAAGTAGTTGATATCCATGTTTACATTCTGCCAATATAATAGGAAGGGGCAAAAAAGGAGGACGAAATTAATTGAAAAACAGTAAAGCAGGGATAATGATGGGTTATGAAAATTTGTTAAAAATGCAACTGTTTGATTTAAATGAGATCTTAGCATAGTTTCTCCTGGTTTACATATTGCTACTTTCATTGTGCTGAACAGGTGAGGTATAAACGCTGGTTATGGTGGACTAGATCTGGTATGGCAGTTGGTGCATTGCAGTTGGTTGGGGCAATTTATCTCATGTTTGTCGTTGTGAGAGATCTTTCAAACGAAAGAAGATCCAGTTCCTGTTTCTTTGGTATGTTTTGAGTTGGTTCCATCACTTATCAGTTGTATATTCTTTCTTTGGAACTAACCCTTGACCGACCTTTGTTTGCTGTAAGCTCACGGCCAAGTAAACTTCATACATACAAAACATTTGTTGAGAATATTTTTCTGGAGATTCCTTATGAAAATCTATTGTTAAACTGTACCAAAAGCATGACAACTACTCATGTTTTGTGCAGCTTTTACCTTAGTGAATATACTGAAAAACAATACATATGAGGGGGACTCGCATTTTGTTCACTGCCTAATTGCCCAAGATTCTCTTTCCTGCCCTATCAATTCTATATGTCTATCTTGTGCTCCAATAATTAGTTCTCCTTGCTTGTATCTAGGACAGGATGAAGCTGATCGAATCTCGAGGCGAGCACTAATCGCTCTGTTTCTTATCCTTTCCTGGGTTGTGGTCATCATCCAATGCTTCACGGGTTCTGATATATTGAGATGGCGATCATTTTATGCAACACATGATATGGCATGGAAAGCTCATTACAGGGAAGTGTTTGACCATGGAATTCGAGAAGCTTTATGCTGCCTAGGACGTGCAAAGTATCTGTAGGTCCCTATCCAGTCATTTTATTTACGCTGTGAAGGTTCAATATTAATTTAGCCGTTTGAGCTAGTTGTCTTATGTACTGAATACTGATTTAGAACCGTATTGGAAGAAGACGAGGTCTATTCTGTGGCAAGACTTCTGGGCGATTTGGTTGCATATCGTGCTTCTGGGACTGGCCATTTGGAACTCTTAGCAGGTTGGCTCTCTGTTTCAGTGCATATCAAATATGTTCAATGGCCTATTTGAATTTTGTAATCATTTAGACTTGTAACCAACCCAGATGAATATTCAGAAATTTTGTTATGCACCTGCCCAAAGATGGGCATAGCTATATTAGTACTTTATCTTCAATAAACAACGAGTAAGTTCTACCAGGTTCAATTGTACCATACCAAACTCCAACATATACTTCACATTTTTGTGATCACCTGTTCGTTGTACTTTAAAGTTTGTGCAATTTGTCCACTTCTACCTCAAAAACATGACTTCTGTATAAAACCAAGGAATAACTTAATATTTCTATTTTCTATCCTTTACATAAAAAAACTGGAGGGAAAAAATGTTTCTGATAAGTAACTGTAGCATGCCTATCCAATCAAATATAAGACTGTAACTATGTATTTCAGATGCAAGCCAGTTGATTGCACAAATTTAGAATGCATATATGATATATTTTGATAGAAGATATTTAAATATATATGTAGGTTGTGTTCTTCACAAAATATAGGTGGGCTTGGTGCAATTTACTTGATTGAAAATGCAAAAACCTGCTTGTGCGCAAGATTTCAAAAAGAATACCACGACTCCTGGAGCAAAATGCTGCTCAGATTGCAGTTACATGGTCACCCTTGTCACCTTCTAATTCAAGTAGTTACCTTCTAACACAGGTTGGATTGCACAGCTCCCTTGCTATTATCCACGGATGGTTGACTCCAAAAAGACTGGGATTTACCCCAAGTATTGTATTCTCCTGTGCTACATAGACACTTCGCCATAAAAAACATGATATGGGAATGGTTGATTAAAAAGAGGGGGTCTGGTTCCATATCAAGTGGATAAATTCATAAATTACACGTATAAGATCATATGCTTTGGAAATTTTCATTGTCTTTTTAGGCGAATCGTCGTTTGTTATTATGAGTGTATCAACAGCATAATGAGGATCTCTTTACGGTATGTGCTATAGGGCTTGCTCTATTGCAGAAGCATGGGAATTTGCCTGATTTGCAAACTGACGTTGTGGAGGCACCTCATGAGCTTATGAAAGAAGCTACTATCCTCCATCCATTTGCTGAGGCATGTTACACGGTTAGTTGCTATCTAACTGGGACATGATTTTTATGCCTGCCTGCCTGCCTTGTATGATTGCACTTGACAAGGTCTCATTGCAGGGACCACTTCTGGATTTCGGAAGAAACCCTATTTTGTTTCCCTGTGCGTGGGTTTATAGACAAGGTGTTTTAACTCCATGGACGCGCAGAAGGTATCTACGAAGTCTACTTCTCAGTTGTCTGTTCATTCGCAAACCTCCGTTGTTTTCTGATAGTGATATTCTTCTTTAGGCCAGTTCAGCTGGAAGTTTTGTTCTGGAAATAAATGGCTTAGTGAATTAAGCTAGTTTGAGTTTATTCTGCATAATCCTCCTTGGACTGAAGTAGTATCTTGTTACGCACTTATGCTTTCAATCTAAACCTATTATGTCTGCACATCTTCATGATTTGTTGATCTGCGGTGTTTCCCTTATGCTCTGGAGCAAAACTATTCCATTGGAAAAAAGTAGAACACCTTATGCTGTTTTTCCCTTACATAACAGCTACATATTAATCTTCGTTCAGGCGCCCTGCACTTGATGGTGATAACTGGTGGCGAGGCCATGCTGCAGCTTTCCTTAGATTTGTTAATATACCACCTAAAGCACTTCTTCGAGGCCGTGTTTGTCAGGTAACAACATGTTTTTGAATAACATTGAAATTCATAAATGTCGGCCAAAGTGGGATAATGTAATTTTTCAACCATTTATGAATAGCACTTTAAGGGGCATTTGTAACATATTGTATGTTTCTTTGCTGGCCCTCCTTTCATTTTATGTTCATTTAGTTGACCCTTGTTAGCCACCTGGATTCTGCTTGTAGCCTAATGATAATTTTTCGTGAAGTTATTTGGTGGATTGGTTAAAGGAACTCATCCTTTTAGAGTGCTCTAATGTATGTCATCTAACTACCTTGAGTAGCTGAGAACCTGAGTGTGTTGTGTACAATCCATTGTGTTTGCCTTTCTGTGTCGATTGTGTCGTAATATTATACATTCACTCAGTTCAAGGAAGGCACTGTGGCACAGTTTAAAAATTTGGTAGAGAAAATAACTGGTTGGTATCTTTAAGTAAGAGAATATGATCTCTTTTATTCTATGCAGAGCAAGCGTGAAGCTGCTTACTTTGTTGTGGCCCTCCACGACATAAAAACTGTTGTTATTGCGGTTCGTGGAACAGAGACACCAGAGGATCTCATAACCGATGGATTATGCAGAGAATGTGCTTTTACTATGGAAGATTTGGATGGACTAGTAAAGTAATTCCCTCTTAAGAGTCATCTCTTCTGTTCTTACCTAATCCCTCTCTACTTCTATTGTTGAAATTAACTTGTTTACATTGTGACCATCTGTTGTAAGCCCTTATGTTGACATTATGATCCTTTTTTTTCTTCAGTAGTGAACAATTATCTGCAACTACGAGGAAGAGAGTTATTTCTACATTTCCACATTATGGACATGGCGGAATTGTAGAGTCTGCTAGGGAGCTTTTCATGCAACTCAATGAATGCGCAGGAGGTTTGATTTTTCACACTGGATGTTTGTCATTTTGTTTAGTTCAGCAATTCTAGTTGTGGTATCTGAAATGGTTTACTAGTGATAATGGCCGCTTTCTGTAAAACGTTGTGTGCTGCATATTTCAAAATATTTCGCTGTATTAGCTGCCAGGTCCAGTGCTGCTACAAAAAGTATCCCACTATCTTTGAAATTATGAAATCCAATTGTTACTGGTTTGCACATCAGCTGTCAGGGCTAATTTAGTACTGTTTGCTGTTTTCTTGTATTTCATTATTTGATTTGGTTTGCAACAGAAGATATACTGCTTATTATGTTCTATTTTGCTTTTAGCAAACTATCACCCCACATATTGGAAGATTAGGTGCAATACATGTATTAATCTGATTGATTTATATATGATAGATATTTATAGCGACTAATATGTTATCTCTCTCTTACCATAATGCCAACTCAAGAGAACTCGTCCTCCAGAAGACTTGGATTTCTTTCTACACTGGTAGGGGAAGGCAGTGAATGTCATGGATATAAAATTCGTGTTGTCGGACATTCTTTAGGAGGTGCTGTTGCTTCAGTACTAGGAATGATGGTAAAGCATGTTGAACCTTCACTCTTATTTTGAACAGCCTTTGTTAATTATATTTGACTGGACCAGTCCATCTTTTCTAAGTTGATGTGTATCACCTATGTTACTTCTCATTCTAATCTAATGCAATTTAGATGACTAACACAGTTTTGGCATTGCCAACTGTTAAGTGTTATGCGATAAGCTATTCATTCTACAAGCTTGGTATGCATCAAGATGACTCATCAACTCATATGATTTTTAAGAATTATTCTCTGATTTTGTTTGACTTGTTCTAATTCCTAGTGTGGATGCTGATTAGTGTTATCTGGAGTATTCAATATCCACGGTTCTTCATAGTTTAACTTGTTATTGGGCAGCTTTTCGGCAGATACCCAGACATGCATGTATATGCTTACGGACCACTTCCTTGTGTGGACTTTGTAATAGCTGAAGCCTGTTCACAGTTTGTTACCACGTAAGAATAAACTGAGAACTTTTACAATCTACTTTTATTAATTGAACTTAAATTCTTGGTGTGCTGTCCTCTTAGCAAGGTTTATTAACTTCTTTGATTCAATGTTCTTTCTTCCTTTCCAGCATTGTATGCCACGACGAATTTTCTTCTCGCCTTTCAATCAACTCAATACTTAGGCTACGATCTGCTGCAATAAGTGCTCTTTCAGATAACTCTCCAGCTGATACAGCGATGATACAAAAACTTGCTCGCAGAATTTTGCATGTGAACAAGTATCATGAGAATGGTCCTGATGGTGACATATTTGAGGACTACATCGGTAATCATAGAAGGACGGCAGCTAGGCACACATTTGAAGGAAATTCTTTTACCTTCTCTTTTGTTTATTTTGGATGAACATATGAGAAACTGACCACTTGAATCAATTTTAGAAACATTATAGATTTTGTAATGCTCATTTGGCTTTTCTACAATTGTCTTTCTGAATTCCTGTTTTCCTGTTACAGTGAGGGCAGTACCTAGTGAAAGACGGTTTCCACACCAGGATTCATTATGTGATACTGAGACAGACCTCCAAGATTTGCATAATGGCTTCGTGGGGTATAATGGATCCAATCCATCTGTAGATGAGCACAGTAGCTATCAAGGTCTACGCATTGATCAGGATGTCCAGATAATTCCACTTGATGGGCCTGATTCTGGCTTGCAAGAGCATCGAACATCTTATAGGGAAATACCAGTGGAGCCTCCGGAGATGTTTCTTGCAGGCTTAATTATTCATGTGGTGCGGCAAAAAAAGAGCCTCTTTCCTCTTTGGAAATGCTGGAACTTGCAGGAAACTGAGCCACCATATAAAGCTATATTGGCGAAAAGAGAGAACTTCAGGGATATTGCCGTTACTCCTTCCATGTTTACAGATCACTTGCCATGGAGGTAAAATTCAAATGATTATTAAGTAACTATAACTAATACACATAGTGCAGTGCATTTTATTAAGCCATTAACGTTATAACTGGTACAGTAGCAAATGTTTTGTAACTGGGACAGTTATCCATGGATATGTTACTAGGAATGATACTACATTATTTGGGGAAGTATATAGCATTCCCTTTTGTAGTAACCTGTTTGGTAGAACCAACACATGTCCTCATTACTCTCTCATGTGAAACATGAATCAGTCAAATATGCATGTCTCTCTCTCTCTCTCATGTCAAATATGCATGTCTCTCTCTCTCTCATGTCAAATATGCGTGTATGTCTCTAAATTACCAGAGGCGGAATTTAGAGGCTATCTCAGTGGATTGTTTTTTTGGAGCCACGTCAGTTTGAGAACTTTCTGAAAAGGCTACCACTGGAGCGTGTTAGGACTAGAAGCAATAACTTAACAACTGTTGACAATAAAAATGTGTAGCTTTGCTTGTAGGCTTGTATCACTTGCCCTTAGCTGCATGTAAAGGTTGCAAACTCAGTCGCCATGCATTTGAACTGATTTCTTCGCCTACAGTTGTGCTAACAGCTTATGCTTTTGAAATTTTAGGTGTCACTATGCTATGCAGAAAATTCTGGAGGCCCAAACGTCAAAGCGTTGCAGTAATTCTGATTCACCCGTAGAACATTTAGTCTGACCAGGACAAAGTTGTCCACCGACGTACAGCTGATAGCAAGTGGAGACAGAAAGTGTGAATACCACTTATAGCAGGATGATTCAAGACTATAAAAGGAGCAAATCGTCCCATGCTTTCCGTGACATGCAGCTATATCTACGCACATGAGATCTCTGTGACGATGGCTCTACATTCTGCTGAGCTTATTGACAGTGCCAGACTGCCTAGGCAGGCACCCACCGCTGATCTCTGGCTCAAAAGAAATCTGATGACCTCATATACAGCAAATCAACAACATCTTCTACTTTCTATGTATCTACTTAACCTGGCAGTGTCCTCCGCGTGTACATTGATCATTGATGCAGCCATACCCATTCCAGTACTCAATTCATTATTCTGCAGCCGTGCCTGCTTGTTCATATCCAGTTTCTTTAATTCATGCGAAGTCAACGTGATGTACATATTCACACAGCAGAGTTAGCTAGATTGACTTGACTGACAGTGACGATCGCAATATGATTATTTAACACAGATTAATGAAAGCTGAAAAAGGGAGTTGTTGACTATACCTGTCGTTTGTGTTACTGGATGAAACGACCTACTTGATCATAGTTATTTTGTGCTTCTTTTCAGCTTATAGTTTTTCTCGAATAAACATTAGCGTCAGCTTCTCTTTTGTTTTTTCGAAACAGTTTATCGAAACAATATTTTTAAAGTAATTTATTGGAACAACCTTTTAGGCTTATTAGTATTTGATTCGTTCGAACAACCACTTACATTAGAACAAAAAACCATCAGATACAGCCGAAAAGAAGCTATCCCATTAAAACCGGACTGGCAAGAGAACCATCAGGTACTGGTCTATCAGTTTGATGGTTCAACCTGCGGTCTGAATGGTCCGACCGTGGTTCAAAAAATCAATATTTTCATATTTTTGAAAAATATTTGGCCAAGATTACATGCATATGTCAAAATATACTAGTTCCCTTCTAAACAACGCCTACGGGCCAGCCCAATTGGGTTGTCTCTGCACAAGTGGGGAGGGAGGCTAGATGTCACAGGTTCGATCCATGGCCCCGGAGGTTGCTAATAAAAAAATTATCTTTGCCGGTTTTCTAGGCAAAACGATCCTTAAGAGAACCGGACCGGCCCTGGATCATGGAACGTGTGGTAGCCTTGGCCTAGTAAATGCGCCGTGCCAACGACAGCGCGCTAGGAAGTATAGCGGTAGGAACCATCAAAAGACACTTCGGCACTGATTATCTCCAGCTGGACGCCGCCGGTACAATGCCCAAACGCTTGTTATGCGTCTGGTTTATCTGGACTCCCCTCAACCACACACACATATTATTACTATTACTAATTAGAGACCCATAAACATTAAACATTAGAACGGAGTCATAAAAATAATGAGACAGAACTTATTGTCTGGTCAACTTCACACATTAAACATTAGAGAGTAAGCGACAGAGAGAGAATGGTGGCCAAAATGCACGAGGAGATGGGAAAAGTGGAGGGGGTGGACGGTTGTATCCTGAGAGAGAGGAGGAGAGAGATGAATGGTCCAGATCAAATCGGATGGCTGAGAAGAGAAGAGTGAGGACGGACCAACCACCAATTCCTTCTTTTATAATAGTAAAGATAAAAGAACGAGTTGGTGATTGTACGTCTATTCTCCTCTAACCACCCTATTCCTTCTAGTTCTTAACACTCTATTTCCCAACCGATCAAAATAATCATCTTTCATAGTATGATTATTTACACATTTAATAAATTCGGTTGCAACGTATGAGTACATTAATAGATATGTATCATATATATGTAAAAATAATAAGTGTCCTTTAGTGCCCGGGCACCAGAGTCTAAAATAGATATGTATCATATACGAAAAATTTTAAAATTTCTTGGATGTCAAGTTTAACAAGTTTACTAACTAATTTAAACAAGTTTGAACTAAATTTCGAATTGTAGTTGCTTTTTTATGATAGTTTGATTGTAGGTATATGTTGATTATATATAAAAATCAGCAAAGTATGTGATCTAAATTCGTTCAAAATTTTGAATTTGAGTATGTTTTTTCAAACTTATACATTTCATTTGAATTGTTATAATATACCCTAAACTGATATTTTCAAAAAATATACCCGAATTTAGATGAAATTGATGCATTGAAATCATGGTGCCCCATTTCAGCGTCCTCTCTCTCTCTCTCTCTCTATATATATATATATATATATATATATATATATATATATATATATATATATATATATATATATATATATATATATACCATAGCTATTTTTAAAACTTAGCTTTCGACTGTCCATTTTAATAAATTTAGTTTTTTTCTTGAGCTTGGCATCATCAGGATGACATGCCAGTTGGACGGTGTGATAGCGATTAATTAGTGTTAATCACGTTTGATTTGTACTAATTATGAAATATGATATTTAATTAGTGCTAATCATGCTCACTGAATTCCTCGTCGATTTGAGCAGCTGGTCAGCTCGTCCCACCGAGCCATGGTTGCCCGGCAGATGCTTAGGGCTTGCTGAGCTGCTGTAGCTAGCAGGTGTTGTCGAGCTATGATGGCTTAATAGGACCTGTCAAGCTACTATAATATGATATACGACACGTGTTATCTGTCGTGATTATCAAAAGGAGACTAGATTTATAAAGAAAAGAGCGTGTTTATCTGCGTAGATTTTCAGGATCACGATATAATTGTACTTATAATACACTTTTAGAAGGCGTCACTTCTGCCATGTAGAGACGGTACGATTGTATTCACAAAGGGCGCTCTGGTGATGTGGTCAGCTCGTTCCGTCGAATCAGCGACTGATGGCGGAGGGGTCTGCAAAGACGGGCACGTACACGAGAAGGACGTGTCCATGCAACGTACGTTTTCCGTGGGCCAATCTTAAAATCCTCATGGAATCCACGAGGATCGAGGACCACGGCTACCAACCAATCAATCAGAAAAAAAGTAACGGAGCAGCGCTCTTTGTCGCAACTCTCATCGCACGCACATTCCTCTCCGTTGCTCTCAACAATTAACAGCTCCAAAGTCGGTGGGGGAGGGAGCGGCGATGAATGGATTGAGTGAATGACCGAAACCAAATCCGGGCCAGCCCACGCATGTAACGCGTTGCCGTGGGGGCAGGCACACTTCACGTGAGCTCCTGCCCTAGGCAATTGCCTCTTTCGCTTTTATCCCCGTGGATGCATCAAGGTGCGGTGGTTATCTCTGTTAATATAAAAAAGAGTTTATCTGATCTCCGTCTCTCTTCTCTTCCCACGCAGGACGATCCACCTTTCCATGGATCACACGATCCACGAGAAAACCGGTCCTCAAGAAATTCAAAGAAAACCGGTACACATGACAGGTAGACTCACGTCATCAGCCTCTCCTTTGGTTCGCTCACACTTAACCAATACCTTGAACCTAGCCGCACGCCGTCCGCCCATCCCCTTTCCCACCTCCTGCTACAACCCCAATCCCATTGCACCTTCCCCATCTGCAACACCGCACGCCGTCCACCATCCCCTTCCCCACCTCCAGCTGCAACCCTGTTCCCATCGCCCCTTCCCCATCCGCAATGCCGCAGCTGGAGCCATAGCCACTGCATGTCGTCCGCCCCTCCCCATCCCCACCTCCAGTCGCCACATACTGTCATCGCTACTCACCCCCTTTCCTCCACGTCGCGCCACCTCCCTCCTCCCCATTCTCTACATCGTGCCACGGCCGCGCCATCCGGAATCATGTTGCCACTGTCATGCTCTCGGTATCGTCCTTCCACCTCCTAACCCTGATCCCATCGCCCTTCCATATCTGTAATGTTGTAGCTGCAGTCGACACACACCGTCCGCTCCTACCCTTCCCCACCCGTGGTCGTCACCTCTCATCCTCCCTTTCATCCACGTTGCGCCGCCTCCCCCCAATGCTAGTTTTCTGTACATAGTGATACAGGAGGAGCTAGTAGAAGACTAGAATGGGCAAAATGATTTGAGAGAAGTTCTCCGATACTTATCTCTTTCTTAGGTGAAGACTACCTTAACAAAAATCATATTTGAGTTGTGATGTTTTCTCTATTTTATACAAGTTGTTTTTGTAGTGCATGTTGTGATGTTTTCTCTATTTTATACGAGTTGGTTTTGTAGTGCATCAGGACTTATACCATTGAAAAGTTGAGAAAAAGCTTTCCAATGGCTTTTTCTCTCTCTCAGAAGAATCTCTAAACGTATCCTCTAGATGGTGGGTGGGTGGGTGGGTGGGGATGAAGTTGCGACCAACAATTAGTTCATCAACTGTTCAGTCATAGATGCCTACCATTCGGCTGCATAGACAAGCGCAACAGCGGAGAGAAATGCAGAGATACTAGGCAGAGGAGTGTACCAAAATGATCGGACCTATTCTTTTGTGGCTGTGATTTATGATTTTGGCTATGGTTTATGGTTTTTGACTATTCGTGTGAGATATTATAGAGTAACTAAAATTCACGTGCGATTTTTATTGATATAAATGAAATCGGTACAGTATGTACTACAATTAACTAGTAGACCTCAATTTGAAAAGACACTCTGTTTAAAAACTAATTACTGTAGAAAAGTAAAAAACTGAAGCTAAAGCCACAGAAAAACAGGCCCCATGTCAAGCTAGAGAGCGATGCAGAGATCCTAGGCAGAGGAGTTTACCAAGAAGATGACAAGCTAGATTTTGGTCGTGTTTTTTCTACCTATGATTTATAATTTTTTTGAATCGCCAACCTTTTCGAAAAAGGTTTATCGGGATGGTTTATTAGCTTATTGGTATTTAGTTCATTTACACAAGCGTTCATACTAAAGTCAAAAATCATAAGTTACAGATTTAAGCCGCAACGAAAAAACCCCCACCCTTTTAGGTCACCACTTCCAAAGTAATATACAATATCTTGCCTTTTCAAAAAAAGATGGCGTAAGAACATGAATTTAGGATATATAGACAGCACAACACAACATTGTATGAGCTGTTGCATATAATAATATTTTTTATGCCATAATTAAAGATTGTAGGTCTTATAAAAATAAACTTAAGAGATAATCTATTGTAGAAGTTATCTTTAGTTCTGTCTCTAAATAACATAGAGAAATATATAGATAGTAGTTGTCTATACTATTATATATGCTCTTAGTACTCGAATAATTTGCCTATCCAGAAAAACTATTGAGAATTTGAGATCCCCAATCGTGTAAAGAAAAAGGGAATCCGGGTACTGTCACCTGATTTTAAAAAAGAAGGGAAATGATTTTTTTTAATTATGTGAATTCCAAGTTCATGTGTTAGTAAAAAAACAACTTTGTGCTCTTTTGTTCACATTTTTATTTTGGAACATGCTCTTCTTTTTAATGGATCATTTGATCACGCAATAGACCTATCTTTCAAAAGGGAGGAAAAAGAAAGATAGGGTCATTCTTTTCTTTGCGACTTATGGCTTCGGTGAAATTTTTGAATTTTGCTGCTTACTTGTCAGATTACGGAGAGATCGATACTCACTTACGATTTTGGCTGGTACAGATGTTGGGCTTTTAACGTGTACTACGTTTAACTTATAGACCACATCTTAAGAAAATACTTCATTTAAAAGTTAGGTACTGTAGCGACTGCGAAAAGCCGGCCGGCTTCCTCACTGCCGAACAGGCCTATGATAGTGCTATACACGTACCGACCATCTTGTTTTCACACAGTGATCGATTTATTTAGCCATGCTCAACTAGCTTATGGCTTAAGTTTTTAGTTGTGGCTGAAATTGTACGGTAACATCTGTTAGTTTTCTCTAAGAAGGGAAAAAAATAAAAAAAAACATTTATATTGTCACGGATAATGCAAAGTAATAAGGAGAAAAAGAAAACGTTAAAAAGCTAAAAAAACTCTAAAAAGCTAAAATAAGCCAAAATTAGAAGCCGACACTGTTTCAAGTGGCTTATGACTTCAATAACCGAAAACTAAAATAAACCAAAAGTTGAAACCATTAATTTTTATTTATTATAATTATCACTCTCCAGCAGATTAGGGAGTCATCGCATATCAATCCTATAACAATTTCTTTTACAAGTCCATGTACACGAAATTATAAATCTAACTCCATGTGACCGCGACAATAGCGGCAGGCAATACGTGTCACCTGCCACACTACCCTACCACGGCAGGAAGTGCCCATTTGACAGGAGAGGAAGGAGCGCGGCAGGCGGTGGGTGGCACCGAGCTACCGAGCTGATGGAGCTGGTAGGAACAACAAGAGTTGGTGCCTAGTCCACCTAGCGCGATAGTCTGGTGGGTCTCAACGCTCGTTCGTCGCCTGCCGAGCAGGGCCAAGATATCGTAGTGCCATAATTTGCCACAGTGGGGCAGTGCACCAGGTGACAAGTATCGTATGCCGTCGCTACTGTGGTTACAGAGGGAGCTAGATTTATAATTTCATAAATACGGGTGCTTGATTTTTTTTTAAAAAAAATTGCTACAGTGCCATTTATCTAATGGATTCCAGATTAGGGAGTACTAGTTGTTCAATAGAAATTCTGACAAGTCCATGCATGATCAAACAGCGCCCACCAACCCATCCATGAATGAACGAAGCGAAGGAGCAACTTGCCATACTGGGACATTGCCTTGCCCCCTCATCTCTGAGGCACAACAAGCATGGGCAAGTGCTATACCGCTATGCCGCACAAGCCTCTCGTAGCAATACATTTCCCTTTTGACTTGAACGAAGAAACAAAGAAAGCGCGGCACAGCGTTCGCGAACGAGCCACGCGCGTGGCCGCAACAGCGTAAGTTTACGTGCTTCCGTCTGCGTGCGTGCTCCTAACCTGAACGTGTGGCTCCTCCTTACTACTAGTACTAAAAGTGTACGCATTGGATGAGCCGACCAACGTACGTGGCACTTAATTAACGAGGGAAAAGAATACTCGATGGAATTGTGGAAAGGAAACCAGGCTAGCTTGATGCTTTGGGAAAGTTTTAGGCTCTTGACGAAAGAACAACGGTACGACGGACTTCACGAAAAATGCAACGCTGGCGTTAAGAAAAGCAGGTTGTAACCGAGATTCACTGGCTTTAAGGGAAAGCTCACGAACGTACTGAAACACCTTAAAAATTCAAAGCTTAAAAGTATACGCCCTGAAATTTCGGCCGCACTTCCTTCGAGGTTCACACCGCCCTGCCAGAAGCTGGCGCCAGGGTCCCACCTCTCAGCCGCACACCTCCTCACCGACTTCATTTCCTCTCACTCGCTCTGCGCTCGATTGGACCCACGCTCACCTTTGCCGCAATACACCATCTCTCTTGCCCGACGCGTGCGCCCTCCTGTGCAGGCTTTCGTCACTCCTCTGGGACCTTAGTCAAGGCCATGGTACACACCGCCAACCTCTCTGCCTATCTTCCCCGCCGGCAGCGTCTCACACCCGCTCTCCCTTCCACGCGCCGACGCCACTCGAACCATCTTACTGCTCCCACTGTCTTTTCTCGCCCTTTTAGCTCGATTGCTTCCACAGAGAGCTCTGCGTCACTCTTAGACACACACCAGAACCACCCACTTAAGCTCTCACTCACCGCAGCACCACGACGACCTCACCTGAGCCTGGCGAGCCCTAAACTTAATCTTCTTCATCTTTCGGTTAAAACTCGATTGCATCCGCTAATAGAGTCTTCTTTGCTTCCTAATCACATTGATCTTGAGAAGTTTTTGTTTGTGTTGAAAACCCGTCCGCAGGTAGACGAAGGCCTGGGGACGATGTGGCTCGCTCGCTGCGTCCAAGCACCGTGGATCAATGGCCGAGTGCGGGCATGCGGTGTAGCTAGGCCGTTCGGCCAGCGCGCGTGTTGGGCAGAGTCGGCCGGTCCAAAAGGGCGAATCCGGTTTAAAACCTTTGCGAGTCACACTGTTCACTCCGGACCAGCCACACATTGTTCATTCCTGTAGCAAACATTGTTCATCCAAGCCCAAAACCACAAAAATACCCTTTTCGATCGTTATGACATCATAAACCCATTTTTGACATCCGTTCCACCAATCTCAGCTCTAATAAAATCCAAACCAACTCTATTTGGTTTTTATTGTATTTTACTCTTTTTTATTTTATTTATTTTTCTATCTTGATTAGTTTCAAGCATGGACCTTATGCTATTTTATGTGTTTGCGTTAGTTCCCGACTATTTTGAAGCGACCGTACAAGGACTGGATCCAAGCATCAAAGTGTACGAGACAGTTGAGTTCATAAAGCAGCAAGGCAAGTCATAAATTTTTTATCATATTGAATCCCATGAAATTTAAATTATTTAATTACAGTATTTGCATTAATGTAATTTACAAAGCATTATTTGATTAAAATAAATATTTAGAATGACTTGTTAATTGGTTATTTCCTACCACTGAAAAATGCCATGTTTAATTTGAGGTCATATTCACCTTGATAATCTTAGTAATATTTAATTATTGTATAAATAACTGTAGAATAGCTCACTCTAGCATTTGCACTACTAAGTGACTTGACATTTGACCAGTAGAATTATTTAAAATGGTTCTACGGTAAGGGCAAATCGTGGAAAGCCACGGATGGTTGGAGTCCATGACCTTACCCTAGGGTGGAGGCTTGAGCAGATGGGTGGTAGTTGTAAGATCGAGGAGGCCGACTAGAGTGGGGTGAATAGATGGTCTAAAAATTCTCTTCTAATTAATACTAACAATTCAAGATCTTTTCTATTTGCATAAACCAAGTATACAATACGGAGGCTTAAATCAATTTGGTTTAGTTCAAATAGCGCCAAGAACAAATAATTTGCCTAAGTGCACCAACAGTTCTAGCCTAGGTCAAGGTTTGCAATTCTAGGTATACAAGCAACCAAATTAATCCTATGAATATAAATTGCTTGAATTAAATAGAGCACAAGGAAACAAACTACAATTGACATGTTCTCTTTTTACCGTGGTGTTCGGAGACTTGCCGGTCTCACCTAGTCCACGTTGAGGTAAGCCTGAACTAATTGGACGGCTCCACGAATTAAGCCTTCCACCTCAATTCCACTAGTGATAGCTCTTTCTCGCTCCGGGTAGGTGAGTTCCAACTTTCACACTTCGCCCGGTCTTCTCATAACCTTCTCTGAGAAGATCACCGCGCACGACGCCTCCAACACCGTCTAGGAGTCGGCAAACTCCAAGAGTAACAAGTCAACTCGCTCACTTGACTCTCATCACGTGCAACGAATGTACAAGCTCACTTTGACACAAAGTCTACCTCTAGATGCAACACATGTACTCTAGAACATCTCTCTCTTTCTCACAAAGTGCAACACATGCATATTTGAGTGGAGAACCTCACTCCAGCTTAAGGAATAAAAGAGTAGCACCAACAACCTTCTCTCAACAACCCTTGATGAGGTATTTATACACCTCCCTCAAAAACTAGACGTTATAGAAGAGAGAGAGCTGAAATCAGCGCGAGTGCTGGAACTACCGCCGTTACACGGCCGGTACTTCCGCCCACCCAACGTCTACAAAAACTAGCCGTTACACTGAAAAACCGGTCAGACCGCCCACATAGGACCGGTCAGGCCGCCACATAGGGACCAGTCAAACCGCTTTCAGAAAAAACCGCAAAGTCACTCTATAAAAAAAAGGTTCCGTAAAAGGAATGAAAGTTCCGCGAGTCGGTCATGCGCAAAGCCGCGTTTTTATTGAACTCTTCTTGCTTCTTTAACGCAATCATGTTCAAAGCTTTTGCGCATTCTCGAAAAAAAATTAGTATTTTGAAGGGATTTCGCATAAAATAGTTTCATTCTATACAAGAATCGAGGAAAATTTGTGATTCCAAATGTGCCCTAGGTACAGCCTAGGGAACTACCATTCCTGCCCCCTTCTAGAAGCCATACAAGAGCAATAAACCGGCGGAGGACGGGGGGCAAGTAATCCAATCGATTTTTCCCTATTTCCTCCTCGCCCTTTTTTTCCAGCGCTTCACACGAGACGACACGAGACGAGACAACACAGCGCAAACCCGAAGAAGATTAAAAAATTCCACGTTCAAAATCTCTGGTTCCGCGGAAGAAATCCCACGTGGTGAAGTCCCCTCGGCTCAAAACCATGCAACGCAACGCGGCAGCCTCGAATCCAAGAAAAAAACATAATCAAACCGCAGCAAATCCCCCGTCCCCTCGCTCGCGCAGGCACCAACCCCACTCGCCCCCTCACTCCACCACCCAATCTCGCTAACCGTCCTGTGGCTGGTCGCCCCGCCATGACGGCCGCGGAGCCCTCGCCGCCGGAGCCGGCGTTGCCGCGGCAGCTGAGCCTGGCGGGCCTCAGGGCCGTGTCCGTGCTCGGGCGCGGCGCCAAGGGCGTCGTGTTCCACGTCGTGCCCGGGGAGGACGGAGGAGGCGGCGGGGACGCCATGGCGCTCAAGGCGATCTCGCGGGAGGCGGCGCGGCACAAGAAGGCCGGCAGCGGTGGCGAGGACGGGCACCGACGGATCTGGTTCGAGCGCGACGTGCTATTAGCGCTGCGGCACCCGCTCCTCCCCTCCCTCCGAGGCGTCCTCGCCACCGACGCCGTTGTCGGCTTCGCCATCGACCGCTGCGGCGGCGGCGACCTCGGCTCCCTCCGCCGCCGACAGACCGAGAAGATGTTCTCCGACTCCGTCATCCGGTACGCGCGCACCCCGTAGAACAAATTGGCGAAGAGAATAGCAGATTTGATTCGTGATTTAACTATGAAATTCATCGTTAATTGCAGGTTCTACGCGGCGGAACTGGTGCTCGCTCTGGACTACCTGCACAGCCTCGGCATCGTGTACCGGGACCTGAAGCCGGAGAACGTCCTGATACAGGACAGCGGCCACATCATGCTCGTCGACTTCGACCTCTCCACGAGGCTCCCGACTCGGCCGCGGGAGCCGGACGCGGCGGCGGCTGGTCCGAAACAGGCGCCTCCGCCTAGCCAGCCCTCCCCGAACCGCGGGAAGCCCAAGAAGCTGCCGGGGGCCGCCTTGTGCTTCCCGTTTTGTTCGGGTGGCGCCGCGAAGCCTGCCGCGTCGGCAGACTCGCCGTCGCCACCGTCCACCTCGCGGACGGCCTCCTCATCGTCCTCGTCTTCGACGACCACCACCGCGTCCTCCACGGCCTCCGGCGCGCAGACGCCGGCGAAGTCGAATTCGTTCGTGGGCACGGAGGACTACGTGGCGCCGGAGATCATCGCTGGGAGCGGCCACGACTTCTCCGTGGACTGGTGGGGCCTGGGCGTGGTGCTCTACGAGATGCTCTACGGCCGCACGCCGTTCCGGGGCCAGAACCGCAAGGAGACGTTCTACCGCGTCCTCACTAAGCAGCCGGAGCTCGTTGGCGAGCAGACGCCGCTGCGCGACCTCATCGCCTGCCTCCTCGAGAAGGACCCAGAGAGGCGCATCGGCGCGTGCGGAGTAAAGGCCCACCCCTTCTTCCGCGGCGTCGACTGGGACCGCATCCTCCGTGTGGCGCGCCCGCCGTTCATCCCGCCACCGCCGCAGGACGAGGACTGCGGTGAGGTGCTCGACGTCGAGAAGGTCGTCCACGAGGTGTTCGCTGCTGCCAATGACGGCGAGGCCGCGGCGGCTGGAGAGGAGAAGAAGCCTTCGCCGGAGGCGTGTGGGAGTGTTGACGGCGGCGACGGCAAGCGAAGGAGAGATCCGACCAACGATGGGGATTTCTCCGTGTTTTTCTGAGCTAGGACAAATAAACAAAAAGATTTCTTTCGAAACAGCTAATCAGAAAAACTTTTTTAACACTATTTATCAGCATTTGACTTGTTTATGTAAGTACTTGGGTTAAGATAAAAAAATAAGCTATAGTCAATAAGAACTAACCCATTATTTAGTTTTTTTATCCTTCTCTTTTTTTATGAGAAATAACTTGTATTAAGAACTACTATTATGGTGGGATTTGGTAGAAGAAAAATTAGGGGAAAAGTACGGCGCATTGGAGTACATAAATTATGGAGGTGCTCCTGTGTTTAATGGAGTATAGTTTCTATAGTTTCTTCTTCTTTCTTTATACTTCCTTGCTGAATACTCGGTCCCTTACGTACAGGGGATTATTGAAGCGAGTACATACAGCGAATAATGAACAGTACAATTGGGCCGATGAAGTGTAAATTCCTCTTGTTGTGTGCTTTTCCATCTTGTGTTGGGTAGGACTACCTCTGTAACACTTCTTTTATAGCCATTTTAATTTTGGGGATAATGTTACGGCCTGTAGTTGTAGTTGAGTTCTTTTCGATTTATAACATATAGTTTTCTTAAACAAATAAATAAATACGATGGTTTTTTGTAACCGTTTCGAAGTGGTTTATCGAGATAGTATTTTTAAAGTGATTTATCAGAATTTGATTCGTTCATACAAACAATCGTATTAGGACTAAAAATTATAAGCCAATACATAAACCGCAGCTGAAAAAACCTAACCACGTTGCGCCATAAATCGATGTACTGGTTATCCTACTTGGAAATGGACGGGATATCGGTAGGGTTTTGAAGAGGTTGTACTGGTCGATGTAAAATTCCTACGGAGTTCCTCAGAAATACTGGCGCTTCCCATGTGGCTGGCAGATGCACGATGTATCCACACAGTTCAGTTCCGGGGTGGCCGCTGGCCAGCCAATGTTTCCTTTGGCACGCGCAGCATTCCGACCTGCTCCGCCACCACAATCGTTTGTACGACATGCAGCGTTCGGAGGCTTCAATAACCGTAAACGTACTGAAATCCGCCGACCCGATAGTAAATGGACCGCAGGCACACGCATGTGGATGGATGGCTGGATGCTGGCGCGCGCGCGCGCGCTTGGTAAGCGGAGCGCGGTAATTGGCTCCCTTTGCCCATTGGTGTGGCACGCACGCACGCACCGTGCCTCTGCGCGTGAAACATGGTAGTGCCGCGCGTGTACGCCGGCGCTGCCTCGCACTTAAATCGCATCCGTAGCGGCAGGAACGCAGGATGGATGGAGCATATGGCATTAGTATTTACTAGTATTTACTAAGTTTAGCGCCGACGACTGCGTCTGTGTGATGCTCCTAGATGGACCGCGGATGGAACGGAGTATACGTGCGTATATATTGGTTTTTACTGATAGCTTTTGATTTTAACTGATATAAATAAAGTTATAGTGTGTACTACAATTAACTAATGGGTCATATTTTAAAAGGATATATGGTTTGAAAGTTACGCACTGTAAATAAAATCATTCGTCTGTAGAAAAATAGCTTTTAGAAGTGAACGCGAAGAGGAGCACATGTCTTTGTTGCAAGATCGCCAACTATTCTTCCCATGTCATGCGTGGGCGTGCTGCGTGCAGCGTGGAGCAGCATGCATTATCATGTGGACCAAGTGATGGGTGACATGCTTAAGTTTCCTTGTGGCACATACTTTTCGTAGCTCCATTCGTATTCGTATACCTGCACCGACGGCGATTGCTCCGCTATTCGAGTTTGGAAATGTGGGGCGTGCCTATGCAAGAATCTGCAAAGGAGTGCACGGCAACATTTGTTCTCCTGTGGCCAATCCTTACGCACCGATTCCTTCCAATAATTCTTGCGTATAGATTCGGTAAATGCCATGATTCATTTCTTATTAGGACCACAGGCATATGAATATATACTCCGTGGAATAGCAGCGAAGCTAAATTTTACCGCTGAGATAATACACGAGCCTGTTTGAAATACAAGGATTTAGTGGAAAACAATATAACCAGGCCAAGATCAGATACAATTTTTTCCCCCGAGGATAAGACACGTCGTACAACCGTACTGCTTTGACGGAGACGTGTCTACGTACTGCTAGTATTTACCGAACCATCAGCAGCGGCTCTCCGTTTATACCAACCGCTGTACGCATCTACCAACTCCGAACGGAGCATCTTGAATTCGTCTCCTCTCTGTCGCCAAACGAAACGTCAGAATTGCTCGTCGGTTTACTGGAATCCTCAGGTAGAGGACAACAACCCTGACATCACCGACACGTGACCGATGTCTAATGTGTCAGAGCTGGGGCTACACACGCTCCAACAAAACATTGGTTCTTTTACGCTAATGACTTATATTTATGGTTTAAATATTTAAATATTGATTATTTTTAGAGGTAGTACGCATAGAAAAAAAGTCGCACGTGATTTTAGCTGATACAGCTAAACTCAGTATACTTTTTACTGCAATCTATCTATTGACCCCACTTTAAAAAAACGCACCGTTTAAAAGCTAGTTACTAGACAGTACAAGCATAAGCCGATTGAAAGTCGAAAAGTACACACCCATACGACAAACATGTTGTTTACGGGCACTCAATTTGGAGATGGCTTATTGCTTTTTTTCCCACTGTAGATAGCTTATTTTTCACTATATCAAATAATGGTTTATTTGGCATAATTAAAATAAAAAACAGATTAGCTCATAACGGACAATGCGAACGAATACGGGAAAAAATATACAAAAAAGCCCTAAAAGCTAGAAAGCAAAAGGACGAAATTAAGGAATAATGAATTAAAAGCCAGAAGTCCGAAGCTATCGCTGAAACGAGCGGGGCCTAACGATGGACCAAGTTCAGTGACACCACACGGTAGTGGATATCGAATTAAGTCCTCGTTTTATCGAGTTTTTTTAAAACTGATATAGTTTAATTTAATATTATCTTATATATAATAATATCTAGAATGATCTTTTTTATAGTAATGGTAACATCAAAAGAAACATGAAGTCAATGACATGTAAAATCGCAACTTCCCTACTACCTCACCTGTTTTTTTTTTTTGTCATGTGAATCGTGTTTTAGAGCCGCGTACTTGTAGTACTCCGTGGGTATCATGTGTCCTGCCACGCTTAAACCGTTCAACAGCTGAAAACTAAGAATAATCAAGCACTATAGCAACTTCGTGGCAAAGTATTAGCGTTAGTTTTCCTCTCATCATGATTAATTTCCTTGCAAAGCAAGCTGTCGCTACAGCTCGTTGCTTGGCGGCCAAGGCCATGCAGAAGTCAAACTCTGAGATTGACGCACGGTTTTTAATTTTCTTTCCTGACTTAAATAAAATACTGACGCAGACACTCATACATGGAATATTCGAGAGACGCAGTTAGCTCAGATCAAACTATGCCCCGTTCAAAAGTTACGTGACTTTTATCTGAAATAATGATGTATCGGATGTTAATTTCTTTTCTGAAGTATCTAATTAAAAGAAGAGGAATAGAAAATAGAAAACATTTGGAAAACATCATTATATCTCAGGTATAATATAAAAAAAAGAAAAAATTCATGTTAAAACTAATATATTTCAAACAGCTTTATTTTTGAAATCGAAAACCAGAAGATGATGTTTGTAGCAGGCTATAGCTAATTGAATAGCACCGCAGCTTCTAGAAGGAAAGGCACCTTTTGCATGTCCTGGCCCGTTGGTTCCTGACGTGATTCCTGGCGAAATGGACAAAAGGCTTACGTAGCGACGATGGTAGTGGACATTGGCCTGACGGCCTCCGCATTTGACTCGCCGCCGGCTCTGGGGTAAACGGACGCGGACGGGACGGGACACTGCAAAAGGTGTTGTTTCTTGCCGGAGCACCTGCAAAACATTTAGCATTGCATGGGCCCTCGTCTTCGGGTTCCAGCTTTGCCTTTTATCTTTATATTAAAATTATACCGTAACTATTTTTTCTAAAAAAATAAAAAAATAAAAAACGGTTATATTATCGTAGATAATACAAAAAAATACGAAAAAAGTAAAAAGAGCCAAAAATAAACCAAAATTAGAAGTCAATGTGTTCTAAGTACCACCTGAATTAAATAAGTTCATAGCTAAAAAATCAGAAACTAAAATGATAAAATGATTTAGAGCGGACCAAACCGTTTGTATGTGATAGTTGACTAATGTCAGTGGAGGGTGAGCTAACCGGCTGCTTTTTTTCTGGTCCCTCTCTCACCTGTAAAACTTGTTTTTGAGGAATCTTGCTGTTCTTCTGAACTTTTGTGTGTTGCATGCAATGCATCGGTCGTTCCACGTTAGCGTAAGCTCCGTTGGTTTCTTTATCCCACTCGTGGATCGGAGTAGTATGTGAAGGTCATTACCATTTCTCTTTGATGTTGGTGGAACCCGGGGGGTTCTCCATTACATTTTCCCTCTTGATTTTTGAGGGACACTGTCATTTCTAGGACTTGTCAATCTAAACTTTTATTTCGAGCGACGTCGTATCGGTGTGCTTCCAGGCTAAAGTACGGTGCAAATATCATAAACAAATCCCTTTTTTTTTAGCGTTGGCACAAAATCAACCCACTGTGCTATAAAATTTCAAATATAAATTCAATCACCACAAGGAGAAACAAGAGAAAAACAAAATCTGCTAAAATGGAAATAAGAAATAAAGAAAAAGATAGAGCCACACTTAACTGGTTTTTCTCCTAACTTAAGTCACATTTTTAGTTGATTTTTGCAGGATGCATATTACATCACGGCCTATCTAAACATTCTTTTTTGAAATTTCTTAAGACAATTTGTGTATATTTAAGAAAGGAAGCTTGGCCTTCAAGAAGGTGATTCGATGATTCTGTCGATCTGGCCCGTCGCTTTATTTTTTAAGCCAGGGGTGAACTCCACCTCTGTGGCTTGGTGTACGTGCAAATGGCATCGTGCGTGACTAGTTTGAGCCCCTATGGGGCACCACAGACACTTGGCGCCGTTCGAATCATCACAAAGGGGCAGCGGGTATGTTGTCGTAGGTTGGGCCCGTCAACGGTGTTTTCTGGTCCAGCAGTTGTCGGGGCATCAGTCCATACTAGTGTCGATGTGGGGGCGTG
This sequence comes from Bonia amplexicaulis, assembly GCA_036346245.1. Taxonomy (NCBI): domain Eukaryota; kingdom Viridiplantae; phylum Streptophyta; class Magnoliopsida; order Poales; family Poaceae; genus Bonia; species Bonia amplexicaulis. Next base: position 13,649,183 of record CM070746.1, on the reverse strand, counting down.
CACCTCTGTGAATTCCACCCAAACTAACCACGCATGATGCCAAAACACCAGCGTACGTCCAACCAAATAATGCCAAATGAGCATACGCGAGGCCATGGAGTTGGATTTCACCTCTGCCTTGAAAAATAATCCAGTGGCCCGGATCGGTGAATCATCGCATGAATCACCTCCGTGTAGGCCAAAATCATGCATGTGACCCCTGCACCGACACTAGCGTGGCCCGGTGCCCCATAGAGATAGAAACGCCTTAACAGCCAATGGCAAAACGAAAAATTTTGTCAGTGGGCCCAACCCAAGGAGACATAGCTGCGCTAAACCTTCATGATGGTTCAACTTGCTCCCAACATCCATGGTGCACCCTAGAGGCTCAAACTAGCCATGCACAATGCCAAACGCGCGTACATGGGACCACACAAGTGCATTTTACCCTTGGCTTAAAAATAAGTCGGGAGCACAGATTGGCAGAATCATTGCAAAATGACCTCTGTGAGGGCTGAAATCACATGCACAACTCGAGGGACAACCGGCCATCCGCGGTGCTTGTGTCCTAGCTGCTCGTGTACTTCAATGTGTGCCCGCCGAACGCAGATGAGGACACAGTGCGGCGCATCACACGGGCATGGAAGCTTCAGCCCACTTCGCCAATGGTGTTCTAGACAGATGTGAACCTTCACAAGTAAGGGTACCTACCGTCGTTTCTTTGCAGCTTCTGTACCGATTTTAATCCTAGCAATTATATTCCGGATGTAGCAGGTTGAACCGAAGGAGAAGGTACCGCCACACCGACTGGGCTGCATATCACGGTGACTACTTGTTGGAGTGGGGAGACCGGGGCAATCGGTCCAGGGACGTGCCGTTGGTCCATCAAAAGGCTCAGTTTGTTCGCTACCTCAAGTGGCTCCACAGCGGCGTGCGCCTCCGGCTTAGATTGGCCATGACTGATGCGGACATAGGGGAGGGGGACTCGTCAGATGAGGATATCGTGGAAGGTTACGATGAGTTTACACGGACGGGCACACAGCCGGAGAGGGGCCCCATCAACGCCTATTACGTGAGTACATTTAATCCCGATACAATTATGCCAACTCGGGGTGACGAAACTAATGTACCTTGTCGAACCCTTTCGCAGGGAATGCAGCTCGCACACATAACCAACGAGGCCGGTGAGGCCCTTAGGCTACCCAAGGGTTCAGAGGGGAGTTTCCAGCGCCTGAGGGCTTTTGCTGAGGTAACCATCTTTTCATTGGTACAAGGTAGTCATATTATGAACCAGGCACTGCATGGAATAGAATCCAACTATGTTGCAAATTTTTACAGAAAACCATGTGATAGCTTATCCAACTGATTTGTCTCCTTATGTGAGTTCACTAGAATAGAACCAATTTCGGTGCTAGTTTGTTTTCAGGCAATGTGATGTACAGACAAATTTTCAATACATGCTACATTATTTGTTTACTTTCCATGCTTTCTTTTCTTTATGATAAAATCGTTGTATATAAAATGTTAGCCTTCCAGTATCATTTTTACCATGAAGCATATAAACTCAAAGAGATGGCTATTTTGTTTCTCCAGTTTAAATCAAATAATGTTCATTCTGGCACTGAAGCATGACCTCTCTCCCTGTCATTTATTTTGTAGTATTAAACTTCAATCTCATTTCATTTTGGTAAACCTTGCAGATGGTTGACATCGATGCTGGTGATTGGCTGCAAAAATGAACTGCGTGCCGTCGGCGGGCCATGTCGTGCAATCTGCCCCGGCTCGGAGTGGCTCCTCGCATGCTAGGACATCCGCTTCGGCCGCATGCAACAAGTACCTGGAGGACGACGAGGGCAGCAAGGATGAGGAGGGCAACAAGGATGACGAGGAGGATGTGGATGCTAGACTTCCGGACGAGATGGCCATGTGGGACCTTGTGGGTGCACTGGCCCCCACGCAGTCGACTCAGGCCATGCCTCCCCACCTAAATGGCGTGATTGCATGGACATCAGTTCGAAAAACGTCGTAGAGGGCACACGAGGCCAACACCCAGCAGCGAGGTTCACACCGTGGTCGGGTGCGCGCCTAAAGCGCAGGTGAATGGATCTATGGCACATTTGTTGAACTACAAAGGCAGAATATCAGAAAGCTTTGTTATCAACCAGGTGACCTTAGTTTTTGGCACGAACTTGCTAAAAGTAACAAATGTATTGTTGTCCATTGCATGCATATATATCTGTTTTGCACTGTAAGCCACTGATAATTAATGTTAACACGTATTGTCACGCCAATTTTCCTCACGTGACAGTTTAGCTTTCTCACGCCATGGACTCTAGTGTGACAAAACCTGGCACTAGAATCCACTGGTAGTCAATGGTAACAGCTACTGTCACGCCAGTTTTCCTGGCGTGACAAGACTATTATGTCACAGCTAGGACTCTGGCATGACAAAACCGACCACAGGAAGTGGGTGGCCCTCACCCGCTTCGCCGGCCACGTGCACGAAATGACGACTACGCGCATGGAATGACACGACGATACATCCTTGGGCCTGCTGCCTGGCAAACACGGAATTACACCAACCAGATGGGGCAACTTTATGCAGTGACAATACCAAATAAAACATTCTTGCGCAGTGACAAGACTAAAGGAGGCAGCAAAACTAGCTAAGTAGATACCGGCAAAATTAGTCAAATAGAACTCCCAAATGAAATGTAAACCCTCATTTTTTTATCACACACAATGATTAATCAACAAGGGAAATCAACTCATGAACATAAAAACCCATGCGGCCAGGGAGTGCATGTTAACACAATGATTTACACTTTGTCAGGAGACTTGCTGCGGGCATTCTCAGCAAACAGAGTAAATAAATAATCAAGTCTCAATCTCTTTGATTTGGAGGACGACAGAGAACACGTCAGGACGAAGAGGACATGGGGGAAATGGCAACTGTAGTGGCGGTCGCACGCAAGTTGCCCCTGCCACGCCAAGTCTAATGACGTGACAATCTTAACCTGTCACGCCAAGTATGACGGTGTGATAAGGTTTTGTCACACCAGGAGTTACGGCGTGACAGATGCCACACAAACCTCCACGCTAGCGTGACGCGCGACCGAGGGCTTACGTGGCAGGCCCACACCACTATGGGTGGCGTGACAAAATGTTTTGGCCACGCCACGTGGCCAAAAGGGTTAGAATTGGAAATACAGTTGTCGAGGGATTAACTTTAAAATATTAATAAAAAATATTAAATAAAAAAATTCGAGAATAATTGAGGTATTTCAAGATTTATGCTATGCCATATGGAAGAATCTGGGGGAGTGGTTCAAGGCCCTCTCTCGGAGAATTTGCTTTGCATCAGTCTCTTTACTTATCTGGCATCCAAATGTATATAACAATTCTTCTGGGCAGATCTTTGGTGGGTCCAAGTATATCACTTTGCCTCAGTTTGGTAATATACAATTACAACTTGCTACTTCCAGTTGCTACCAATGCAATCTGCTATTCATATAGCTGTTCTTAACAGGACAGAGGAAGTGCTATTGTGCTACTATATGCATAATTTGCTAATTTTGATATATAGTAATATACATCTTGGAAATAGAAGAAGATAGCTGAAGTAACAGCTTGCCGCATGTAGGTCAAAACAGCATGCCATCAGTCGGTACTTTGGTCCAGGAAGTTGGTCTAAATATGAACACAAAGCTACAGCCTGCCAGCAAAATGGGCTAATCTCAAAGCCAGCTCTACTCAAGATTAGATAGCTTGAAGTATGCCTATATGCACATCAGAGATCAAGTTTTTGTAAGCTGAAGGCTCCAAAATACACCAGTATTAACATCACACCACATGCTATACTAGCAATGGGCCAATCTCCACATAGAAGAACGAGACCAAGGAAGAAAGGTATAGATCCTTGCAATAACATCATGGTGTGCCATTTTTCCATCAAGTTTGCTGTGATCAAGAGCATATGAAGCACCAGTAGGAGGTAATGCAATGCAACTCAGCTAGCAAGCTTGAAGGCATCAATGAAGAGGCCATATGTGAAACCCATCTTGAAATTGTTGAGGAGTGCAACGGGGAAGGTAACCTTAGGCCGGCTGTAGTAGAACTTCGTCACATACTCGGTCAGAAGGACACATAGAACTGCTGCTATAACATCATTCACACCCAAAGCACCAAATGACAGAGAGATTGTCTGTGCAACATAGAAGCCACCCAGCAGTGAGATGCCGCCAAAAAGGGCTCTCCTAGACCGGCTTCTGAAATAGTTTCTTGACAGCTCAGGGATAATTCGGATTATGTCAACCAGCCTTCGACGACCATCATTTCCCTGCACGGCACGGACCTTGAGAAATTTATAAGAGGATTTCCTTGGGAAGCTCATGTAGCTCGGTGAGAGCACCCTTGTCTCTGCATATAGCCCATAGTTGGCAAGACCAATGGCAATAGAATTTGAAGCAAACGCCATTAGAAACACAGTCACTTCCTGAACAGAAAACTTTCAACAAAACACAGACATGCAATTAGAGCTACTGTTGCTGCGTGAATGGCAAAAGCTTGCAGAAAACAAGTATGAATAAGTCAAGAAAGAAAGCAAGCAGGCCAGGAAGAGAAGGTGCACACAGGTAATATTAGAAAGAAAGAATAACGAATAACAGAGTTATCTATGGCATATCTGAAGAAACTGAAGATGCAAATAAAGGAAAATGTCTGATAATTCAGATATGTACTATGCTTGAAGATCCTACTAAAAACTATACCAAGCCATTTCTAACAGCGGAAGATGCTAGCACTGGAAGGATGCATTAGCTTGATAGCAATTCCAAAATCCAAACCATGGGGGAACACTTGCAACAGCTCGCACTTGACAGCCATCAAGCATGCTAACGTGGAGACAGTAGAGTTTTTGTGGTGCTTAACACTAAGAGCTACTGAACAGCAACGCTGGTCGAGCCCAGAACTAACGCAAGAAGCATGATTTTCCTCCGAAATGAAGTTCAAACTCACCGGCGCAACTCCGAATTGTAGTGATGATTCTGCAGGGGAATTACGTCGAACAGATGGCGCGCGAGCCCCGACCTCCGGAGAAATCAGAGATTCCAAGATCGGTCGATTGATAACTGGATTTTCGGATTGCAATTACGCGTGTATGCGGTGGATTATACGCAATCAAAGGAGCAAAAGGAGAAAGGGGGCGGGGTGGGGAAGAGGAGAAGAAAAGGCGAGGGTGAGAGACTGGGAAAGATGAGGGAGGTGTGGTGGTGCCGTGGTTCTGCGCTTCGTGGTGGACTCTGCAACTGCAACTCTTCTCCCTCTGCGACTGGGCCCCACCGCCAGAAGCCCAGAACTAGCCTCACTGTAGAACTATTTACCAAATTGGCCTCCTTCCCTAGGGTTTATCCCCTACCTCCGCCAGCCCAAAACCTCCATGGCCGGAGCTCCTAGCCCCACCTCCGCCGACGCCACCTCCGCCTCCCACCCTGACCACCGACCTCCCCACCCCGCCCCGCGGGCGCCAACCATGATCCGCCGCCGCGCGGCGGCGGCAGCCCTACGCGCCTCTCTGCCCCGCGCCTGCTTCTCCCACGCCGCCGACACCGAAGAACACCTTCTTGGCCTCGTCGAGCCCGCCACGCCGTACCCCCACTCCCGCCTCACCCCCAAAGACTTCGCCTTTGTTCAAGAGCCCGCCCCTGCGCTCCCCGCAGCCGCCCTCCCACCCCCGGAGGCCGTCCTGATCTCCAAGGCAATCCGAGCGTATGGCGCCGACTTCGACGGCAAGGCGGAGCGTCTCCTGCGGCGGTACCGCGAGTTCCTGACTGATTCCGTTGTGGTCGCCGTGATCAGGGCGGTACGCGCCCCGGAGCTCTGCGTCAGGTTCTTCCTCTGGGCCGAGCGGCAGGTGGGGTACAGCCACACCGGCGCCTGCTACGACGCGCTCGCCGAGGTATTGGGTTTTGACGACCGCACCAGGGCCGCCGAGAGGCTGCTGAGGGAGATTGGGGAGGATGATCGCGAGGTGCTCGGCAGATTGCTCAATGTGCTGGTGCGGCGATGCTGCCGCCATGGGCTGTGGGACGAGGCACTGGAGGAGCTTGGGAGGCTGAAGGACTTTGGGTACAGGCCATCGGTAGTAACCTACAACGCACTGGTGCAGGTGCTCGCGAGCGTGGGGCAGGTGGACATGGGGTTCAGGGTGCAGAAGGAGATGTCGGCGTCGGGGTTTTGCACGGACAGGTTCACGGTTGGGTGCTTTGCGCGTGCGCTGTGCAAGGAGGGGCGGTGGGCCGATGCACTTGACATGATAGAGAGGGAGGATTTCAAGCTCGACACGGTGTTGTGCACCCAGATGATCAGTGGACTGATGGAGGCCTCCCTTTTTGATGAGGCGATGTCATTCCTCCATAGGATGCGATGCAACTCCTGCATCCCAAATGTGGTCACGTATAGGACGCTGCTATCAGGATTTCTGAAAAAGAAGCAGCTTGGCTGGTGCAAGAGGATAATGAACATGATGATGACAGAGGGTTGCAATCCAAATCCTTCCTTGTTTAATTCACTTGTGCATAGTTACTGCAATGCCAGGGATTATGCATATGCATATAAACTGTTTGAGAGGATGACTACTTGTGGTTGCCCCCCTGGTTACGTTGTATACAACATATTTATTGGAAGTATTTGTGGTCGAGAAGAATCGCCAAACCCTGAATTGTTGGATTTGGCAGAGAAAGTTTACGAGGAGATGCTGGCTGCTAATTGCGTTCTTAATAAGGTTAACACTGCCAATTTTGCTCGGTGCCTTTGTGGTGTGGGGAAGTTTGACAAAGCATTTCAGATTATTAAGGAGATGATGAGTAAAGGCTTTGTTCCCGATACAAGCACATACTCTAAGGTGATCACTTTTCTGTGTCAGGCTAAGAAGGTAGAAAAAGCTTTCCTTTTGTTTCAAGAGATGAAGAAGGCCGGTGTTAATCCTGATGTGTACACGTACACAATTTTGATTGATAGCTTTTGTAAGGCTGGTCTAATTGAACAAGCCCAGAGCTGGTTTGATGAGATGAGGAGTGTGGGCTGCTCCCCAAATGTAGTAACATATACTGCATTGCTTCATGCTTACCTGAAAGCTAAGCAGCTACTTCTGGCTAATGACATTTTCCACAGAATGGTTGATGCTGGCTGTCGTCCAAATGGCATTACCTACAGTGCACTAATTGATGGCCTCTGTAAGGCAGGTAATACCCAAAAGGCTTGTGAAGTCTACGCCAAGTTAATAGGAGCTTCTGACAATGTAGAATCTGATTTTTACTTTGAGGGCGAGGACGCAGACACTATTTCTCCTAATGTTGTCACCTATGGTGCACTCATAGATGGTTTGTGCAAAGCTCACAAGGTGGCTGATGCTCATGAATTGCTAGATGCTATGTTATCAGCTGGCTGTGAGCCCAATCACATTGTATATGATGCTCTGATAGATGGCTTTTGCAAAGTAGGAAAAATTGATAATGCTCAGGAGGTATTTCTGCGGATGACTAAATGTGGGTACTTGCCTAGTGTGCATACATACACCTCCTTAATTGACAGGATGTTCAAGGATGGAAGACTTGATCTTGCGATGAAAGTTCTGTCTCAAATGTTAAAGGATTCCTGTACTCCTAATGTCGTTACTTATACAGCCATGGTTGATGGGCTTTGTAAAATAGGTGAAACTGAAAAGGCCCTAAAGCTGCTGTCATTGATGGAAGAGAAGGGATGCAGTCCGAATGTTGTAACTTACACTGCTCTAATAGATGGATTAGGCAAAGATGGTAAAATTGATGTGAGTCTTAAGATTTTTACACAAATGAGCACAAAAGGATGTGCTCCCAATTATGTTACGTACAGAGTACTGATAAACCATTGCTGTGCTGCTGGCCTTTTGGACAAGGCGCATTTACTGCTCGATGAGATGAAGCAGACTTGCTGGCCAAAGTACTTGCAAGGATACCGCTGTGCAGTTCAGGGTTTCAGCAAGAAGTTTATCGCTTCTCTTGGTTTGTTGGAGGAGTTGGAGTCACATGGCACAGTACTGATAGCTCCTGTTTATGGGATGCTCATTGATAGTTTCTCCGAGGCCAGCAGGCTGGAGACAGCCTTGGAGTTGCACAAAGAGATGATGGAGGTTTCATCGTCCCTAAACATGACCAGCAAGGGCATGTATGCCTCATTAATCCGGGCACTTTGTTTAGCATCTCAAGTTGAAAAGGCATTTGAATTATATAGCGAAATGACAAGGAGAGGCCTTGTGCCAGAGTTAAGTGTCTTTGTTTGCCTCATAAAGGGACTAATTGAAGTGAATAAGTGGAATGAAGCCCTCCAGTTGTGTTATGGTATATGTCATGAGGTCAGTCCACTTCTTGCATATACCGCTCAAGTTATCTCTGTATTATCTGCCCTTATTCTTGCTATAGATGAACTGTTGTCAACCCCCATGATATCCGGGAAGAACTTTGAAGGGAAAATTGGCTTAGGAGATAATTTTGGTTCATATTCATTTAGTTCTTTGGTGCAGTATCTACATCAGCAAATAACCTAATAGTAACTCCGGGGAAAAGTTCGGTTGGTTAATTGAAGTACAGCTACGGAGTTACCAATTAAATGTCATTTCATGCAATATGCCTATATCATATCCAATCAATCATTTATTGAGCAGCTCTAGCCTGAAATGTCACTTTGCATGATAGTTTCTTACATTAGATAGTTTCTTACATTAGAGAATTGAATTTGATTCACTAATAATGGTCTGCTTCGATAGCTTTCTTTAAATAGTACTTATTTGGTAAAGGCATCTTTTCTGTTGATGCAGCATGTTTGGGCACATTTATAATTAGCTTTAGTTCACCTTTCCAAATTGTAGAAACGGAAGAGCATCAGTAACAATATATGCCGTAAGCAGCTTCCACAGTTTGTTGTTAGTATTGCATTTTGCCTTCCAAGTGCACATAAAGTTTGCACTAGTTTGTGATATACAGTGTAGTTGCCTTTTAATTTTCCTGCTGTTGGATACCCAAGTTATTTGCAGAATGAGCTCTGTCCTATGCTAGGTTACTTGCGTAGTTTTCTCTTTACTCTTTAGTTGATTTTATTTATAACTACTAATATTGAGTATTGAACCAGGGTGTGAAGTGGCAGGGCAACAAATCCTTTGATGGAGGGTAGTGCTTTGTTGCCTACTGCATTATAACCCATACAAATGGCAACGTTTCTCCCCTAAGGAGTCATATTCCTATAACTCATGCTAAGATTGCTGTACATGTGGTGACCCAGAGACAAAAATGTGCCACTCATGGATGACTGAAGGAAAACAACAGTGGACACGAAGTAGCACTGCAGAACGATCAGATTGATTCTTAAGCTACACTTGGTCATATATGAGGTATATGGGTGCTGAAGGATATGACGAAGGCCTTCAGAACACTGCATGCAGTCAAACTCCACTCATGTAAGCAGAACTTTATTTTTGTCAATAATGGAAGCTAATTTATTAGGTTGGCAGCTGCTAGCTTCATATATTGTGATATCACATAATGCAAATTCCTTCCCGTTTCAGTGCTTTTTAAGTTCTTACGGCAAATCTATCTCATTTTTAGTTTTATGTTTCCATTGACCAAAGTAATTTCTGACCCTTCGATTGCCTTTTTTATATGATTTAGGGATGGCCGCTTCGTCTTCATATGGACAAAGGAGCATCTCGATGGTTATCAAGACTAATCTTTGTATATAAGATGGTGATGGTTATACAAAAGGCATACTATGCAGTGAAGATAATTTTCATAATCCTTTATCCATCAATTCAATGATATACACTTCTAGCTCCTTCAAATTCTGCTCCAGTGATAGAGCAATGGAGATGTTCTGTAACCATGAGAACATACTCAAATATCTTTCAGCTTTTTGGTCCTTCACAATTTGTAATGAATATTTATTTTGATATCTTTTAACTGTTATTATCCACTGGGTTCTATCATAGTGAAACATTTCATCCATTTTTGTTAGGACATCAAATCTTTGGCCTCTTTTTTTTTTTACTTGGCCAATTTGTAACATTCGAGTCCTCATTGATCTAAGCATGTTTCAGACTTTTGGCCCTGTTTCATACTTTTCATATATATTTATATGGAGAGAAATGCCCTTGCAGTGAGTTTTGTTAAGCCCTTTACCTTTGCACCAACGTCTTGCCTTGTTATATCACTCCGGTAACTTATCGTATTTTAAAGCAGTAAGTCCACTTTTCAACCCTTAACTATGACATTGGTCTAATTTTTGACCTTCAACTTTAAAACCGTTTACTTTTCACTTTACTTTTCACCCTTGAATTATTAAAACCATTTATTTTTCAAGCATAGGTTGGTTTCATAAGAGAAAATTTTCACTTTATAACCAATAACTTTGGCCTTTGTCTGATTTTTAACCTCTAACTTCAAAACGGTTTACTTTCCATCATTGAACTATTAAAAGCATTCATTTTTTAACCCTAAGTTAGTTTTATAATTGGTTTTTAACAGAGGAATGCATAGATGGAGAGCTCTAGGAGGTGTCGAACTAGGCATGGCGTCTGTGATGAGGTGATAGAAAGGCATGGGTAAGGGCAAAACAGAATACTCATGATATAATGAACCTTATGTTGATGGTGGTTTGAGTAGAGACGTGTTGTGCTGGGTAGTCAATGGTAACGGACGATGGTAGCGATCAGATCATTGAAGCGACAACGCTTTGGTGGAAGAGAGGCACAAATGAGCATGTTAAAAGATAGGTGAGAAATAGATGGTGCTCGTGTACGAAGGAATCGGATGAATTCTTACTAGTCATGATAAACCACGACAGGAAGCTTGACAATGCTGGCAAAGATGAACTTCAATTATGAGCAGTTTTCAACATGAAACTCAAATTAATTTGAGGGATGTGAGGGAGGAGGTTCTAGAACACGATGTGACGCAGATGGTTTTGAGAAGAGGATACAGGAGAAAAAGGCTAGCTAGTGGGCCCTCCCTTTTTTATTTTTTCCTGATCTGGTAAAAGTATTGCTAAGAGACGAGGCTACATCAGCTTACGTTATGTATTAGGATACCACGTTAGCGTGCATTGTGCATTAGGATGTCATTGAAGCTAAAATCATCGCCAAGTCAGAATCAAACCAGAGCAATTTCGTGTGAAGGTTATTTTTTGCATCGATTTTATTAGGTACAGGATGGAAATTGAATGGTTTCAAAGTTGAAGATTGGAATTAAGACCGAGACCATAGTTGAAGGTTATAAAGTGGACCACTGAAGCTAAACCACTGCCACATCAGATCACACCTGAGCGGTTTTGTATGAATGTTGTGTTATGAACCGTTTTAATAGTATCATTTCTTAACCGTTTTAATAGACATATGTTTTAACCGTCTAATAGATACTAGGATTAACCATGTACATATGTTTTAACCGTCTAATAGATACTATGGAAACGGTTAATCATGTCTAATCATTTAAAACATATGTTTTAAGACTGCCTATTAAAACGTATGTACATATGTTTGGAGACTGCTCTAGGAGGTGTCGAACTAGGCAGTCTTATGTAACATAGTATATATTAGAATGTGTCACCGTTAATCATGTCTAATCATTTCTTTGTACTCCACTTGGCTGTTCAGCTTCAGGAAAGCCATGCATATGTATAGGAACAACAAACAGTTAAAACATAAACATGCAGTACCTAAGCAACTTGATCATCATTCATCCAAAAATACAAGTTGCCAGATGATGCTGGCTACTAGACAACAACCACCTAAATCTTGTGCCCAGTCCGTAGGACCACTGACTAAGTAGATATTTTCTGAATGCATAAGATCAGAATCTCTAATGGAAACTGAGAATCTGCCTAAAGAATTACAGCCCACCCAAATGTATTTGCTTCATTAGTATGGAAAGCATTGCACATATCTCATCCATATCCCGATGGTTCTTCTGTGCAACTAAGAATTCATTGGTCTTGCCATTCACCTCAATCACACTGGATCCTGGCTCCTTCTGCATGCCTTTCTCACTCATCAGCCCTCTCACCCTCTTCACATCTGTCCATCTATCATTCACAGCATATACATTTGAGAGAAGAACATAGACCCCACTCCTAGAGGACTCCAACTCATGGGCATTCATAAAAATCTGCTGCGAAAAATCCGCGCGCCCATGAGCTTGGCCACTCAGCAGGGTTCCCCATGTGAACACAGCAGGGCTCATAGGCATGGCCTTAATTACATCATATGCTTCCTGGATGAGCCCAGCTCTGCCAAGAAGATCAACCATGCAACCATAATGCTCTTCCCATGGTAAGAGCTTGTATGAATGTTTCATCAACTCAAACAACCAACAGCCTTCTTGCACTAAACCAGAGTGGCAGCATGCACCAAGGACAGTTATAAAGGTGACTTCATTGGGGAGCAAGCCTGAAGTAACCATCCTGTCAAAGTACACAAGAGCTTCCCTGCCATGACCATGCAATGCAAACCCATTGATCAACGCATTCCAGGATGACACATTCTTGAGGGGCATCTTATGGAAGATGGAAACAGCAGTCTCCAAACACCCACACTTCGCATACATATCAACCACCGAAGTCCCCACATGCACGTCCCACTCAATGCCCTTGCGGTCTATATATTCATGCACCCACCTCCCAGACTCGAGTGCGCCCAAGCTCGCACAAGCTGAGAGGACAGTGGAAAGAACAACCTTGTCTGGCTTCACCCCTGATGTCTGCATCGCATTGAACACCTCCAATGCCTCGCTAGGACGTTTGCACTGCACCAAACCACTTATCATAACCGTCCAAGAAATAATGTCCCTCAACAAAAGCCTATCAAATACGTGCCTTGCAAGATCCAATTTCTCGCACTTGACATACATATCCAACACTGCATTCCCGACAATAAGGCTCAGCTCCCTCTCCCGCTTGAGATACCACCCGTGCATGGCCTTCCCAGTCCGCACCACCCCCAGCCTCCCGCACGCGACCAGCACGCTCGCCAATGTTGCCTCGTTGGGCGTAACATCCATCTCACCAAATACCCCGAGCGCCTCCGCGAACCTCCCTCCCCTGATGAATGCTGACACCAGCGCGGTCCACGACATGACGTCCCGCTCCGCCATTTCGTCGAACACCCTCCTCGCGTCGCCCCACTCGCCGCACGCGCCGTAGAACGTGACCAGCGCGTTGCGAACGGGCAGGCGCCCCAGGAACCCGGCCTTCGAGGCGACCGCGTGCGCCTGGCGGCCCTCGCGGAGGCCGCCGAGCCGCGCGCACGCCTTGAGCGCAGCGGGGAGCGAGTACCCGTCGGGCCGCGCGGCGGCGCCCGCGGCGAGCAGCGCAAAGACGCGGAAGGCGGCGGAGGGGTCGCCGGCGAGGTTAGGTGGGTGATGAGGGCGTTGAACGGGTGGGCGCAGCGGGGCTGGGGCGGAGGAGGAACAGCTCGTGGACGGCGTCCGCGGGCGCGCGTGCGGAGGCGAGGTGCCTGGCGAAATGCGCGAGGAGGGCGGTGTCCGCGGCGAGGCCGGAGGTGAGCAGGAGGGCTTGTGCTGCGAGGAGCGCGCGCGGGGGGAGAGGGGTCGGGGACTCGAGGAGGGCGCGGAGGGTGGCCGGCATTGGAGTGGGAGGGTTTGCTCTTCGAACGAAGGAATTAAATTGTGTTTGCACACAAATCTCATAAAAATTGCCGTGAAATCAAATCCCTACGTTTGAATTGGCTCACGTGTACATATGAAGCACATCGATATTGTCAGTGGACATGGATTGTTTAAAAATACAGCAACGTGAGATACAGCAACGTGCTTCTGTTCCATGGCTTTGGCGCCAAGGCTGCAGACTACAATCTGTTCAAGCAGGCACCGGACATGCCGACCCGCCACCTCTCCTCCCAGATCTTGGGGTCGTTCGCATACCATCCACGAGAGTAATCGCTGATCACAAACCTAAACATCTCTTATGTTTAGCACAAACATTACGTGAGATCATGCGGAGGTCACTCAATGATTGTGATGAGTAATTGACTTTTAGATTAGAGTATCTACGGAGGATGAGTTTGACTTTTGAGGAGTTTGCAAAAGATCGTTTTTTGATTTACCAGTTAGTCTGGCCTACGACTACTAGAGTATTCGTTGTTTACAACTTTGTGTTGATCGGTCCAATCGGCAGATCTGATCGGCAATTATGTGAGATCGGCAGAACAACCATGGGGTGGTTGAAAGCTTCAGTGCCTGAACGGCCATGGATGGTCAATGGTCGTTGATCAATAGTCGTAAGTCTTTGCGATCGGTAGTCGTAAGCTTTTGCGATCTGTTGTGGTGGTCGTAGCTCACTGCCTAGTCGGTGTTCGGTAGTCGTAAGCCATGGCGATCGATAGTCGTAGCCTTTGTGAGCGGTAGTCGTAGTGATATATTGTGGTAGTCGTAGTGGTCGTAGCGATCGGTTGTGATGGTAGTAGGCTTCTGGTAGGTATTCATTGGTTTCGAGTACCTCATTTCTTGAACACCCAAGTACTCGTATCAGACCAGCCAGCAGTCTGACTGGCCTATGCTTGTTGGTCAAACTTGCTTCTCTTGGTGGTCTGAGATTGTTCTCTGCAATTCTTGGGGTTTTGGTCATGGTTTGACCTGGGTGTTGTTACTAATGTGCACATGTATTTATTGTTTGGTCATATGTTTAGGATCAGTAATTTGGGTGTATACATTTTACGTGGTGTATTGTATGGCTTAATTGTGCAAATTGATGACTATGTATTGTGCGACGCTATGTGACGGTTTGATTGTTGGTGTTGGCTACAGGACTTCGGAGTTTGGTCATGGTGAGACATAGGAGGACCGGGACTAGGCACAGGGTGGTGCTGAGGTCCAGAACGGTCAGAGAGACGCTGAAGATGACCGAGACTTGCGGGGTGGCTGCAAGCCGGGACGATGAGAAACCGGAGTGGGAACTACCGGCGGTGGACATGACGAGCAACGGCAAGGTGGACTGGGACTAGGCTCAAGGAGGAGCCGATGTCCTGTGCGGTCGAGGATGTCGGGTGCCGTCATACATGAGGAGAAGCACGTGGTGCGCCAAGTGACTTGGGTCGTTTGCAAGCGAGAACGGTTCGGTGGGATCCGGACGCGTGAGAGGCTTGACGACAAGTCATTGAGGTCACATGAAAGATGACGAAGTATGGGCGATGCTTCGTGGCAAAGGAAGCGGGAAGTTTCGAGGAAGGTGGTAGAGGGACATTTTGGTAAATTGCCCAATGCTGGGAAAACTGGCGGTGTGTGAAACCACGGCATTGGCCTAATTGGTTTAGGTTTGTATGTGCTAAAATGTGAAGTGGATCAAGTGTTGATTCACTAATGGGTTAATGGTTGTAAACCGCTTTGAGAAGTGTGCGTGGGAGTAAAATCCGATGTTAGGTGGGGTTAACGGGTTATTCCTGGTTTGGCCTAAAGGGTGGATCCATTAAGTTTTAGTTCAGATTGTGAGCCTATATAAGGGGAGGGGAGGTAAGAGCTTGGGTTTGAGAAAGTTGGCTAGGCTTTTGGTGGCTAACTCCTCCCCCTGGGAGTTAGGTTAGAGAGTGGGTGTGTGCTCTAGTTTTAGAGCTCTGTCCTCCTGAGTGGAGTAGTTGTAAAACCAATCATCTCAAGTGAGCAATGCATCAATCTTTGATCTACCTTTTGTGTATCATTTGTCTTATTGAGTTTGCTCTGTTTTGGTTTGATTTTTCCTTTGTTCTTTTCGGTTCTATTCTTCGGTCATGTTCCTTTCTCTTCTTGATCTAAGTCGTTTTTGTTTGATCTTGTTGATGATCTCACTTGCTGTATTTTGTGGGATCGTCCTCAAAGCCATCTTGGTTATTCTCTTCTCACGAGCATGATATGTTCATCTTTTTTATCTCAGGTCTCTGTTTTGTACGCCCTTGATCAAATCGCAAAAAGGTCTTAACTTTGTTAATGAGTTTTCAATCCAAAATTGGATTAGCTTCCTAAGATATTAAGTAACTTGTGTACAAATTTTCAAGGCCATTTGATCTCTTAATCAAAAGATTTGAGAATTTTAGATATGATGGTCGTGCGCCTCCACTGCTTTTCCGAGTTGCTTACACTGCATCTGGTTACGACTGCCTAATGGTCTTCGACCACGCTGGTCATACAATTGCTTTTCAATTTTCGTTCATTCATCAATAGTCGACTTCATGGGTTGAAGTTCGAATCTTTTCGACCGCTCTTTGATTTTCGATCATTTATTGATAGTCAATCTTACTGGTCGAAGTTTAGAATGGTTCGACCACTCTGGTTATGATCACTAGTTGATCGTTGACCCTTCTGGTCATATTCTGAACTGTTATGACTTCTCTGGTCATTGACTACTTGATTGGTTTTCCAACTGGCAGCTTCTGGACACCGACCATGAAGGTTACGATCACGTCGGTCTTGTCCGCATTGGTTTTTGATCACTCATTGGTCCTTGACCATACTGATATTTCGACTGCACACTGGACATCGACCACCGGGGAAAACCGAGCTGGCGGGAGGAGGGCGAGTGAGATCCTCGAGACGTCGGATCCAATGGTGGCGAAGCTCAAGGACGCCAGATCCGATGGTGAAGGAGCCAGCGGTGGAGAGGGCCGACGCGGAGCTGAAGCCTAGCACAGGGGCTGACGTGGTGCGGATCTAGCTTGGGGCAGCAACCAGGAGACAGTGGCCATATCCGGACACGATCGGATCTAGGTCGGCAAACAGATCTGATGAAGACTGAGGCGACGACTGGATCTGACCGAGGCGGCTGTCGATTTGGGGCGCAGTGACCAGTAGGCGACAGATGCCAAGGCCGAAGAGGAAGTCACCGAGATGGAGGAGCAGCAAGGTTAGCAACGACCGGATCTGAGAGGCTACCTAAGAGGGCGGTCGAAGAGGCCGTCAGGGGCTAGATCTGATAGAGGCGACGGACGGCCTGAAGAGCACAAGAACTCGGAGGAGCCATTGGGTGGCGGTGACGTGGCCACCCCTAAAGAGGGCGGCGGCAACCCGAAGAGGCGCGAGCAGGCAGCGGCCCACTGGATGGTAGTGACGTGGCCGCCCCTGGAGTGGAGATTTATCCTCCGGGAGGCAGCGGCAGCGGAAGAACGAATGTTAGAGCTTGAACCTTTGCTCTGATACCATGTTAAATCTATAGGATGAATAGATGAATTATCGATCTATTGCACAGTCCAAAGGGATAATATATAGTACAAGACTCGAGAGACACAAGACTAAATCTTTAGAAACAACAACATTTGCCAAAATATCACATGACATAATTCCTGAAAATTTTAGCTACCTACATCAGCAATAGATACACTTGCTTCCATCCAAGAGAATCATAAGGTTTGAGGCATGGGAGGTACATGCCATTAACCGCTGCCCGCTGGGCCGGCGGGCGAGCGAGAAGGAACGAGACTGCACGACGAAGAAGAGAGCGGGCTACGCCGCACCACCACACGGGGCGTCCGTCGGCTGACGAGCGCCTGGCTCAGATACCTGACAAGGCTTGCTCGCTTCAGAAATCAGAAGCACGCACACTTTTTGCCTGCTGCTGATAAAACATGCTGGCAGATGCCATCAACAATCAACAACTGACAAGAAACTGCGATTTTTATTTTATTTTTAACAAGGAGAAACTGCAATTTGAACCTGTTGTTAACTTAGGAACCGAGCCATACCCTAAGCTCCTAACCATCTAGTGCCCATACATGAGCTCATGCCCAGCTCATATGTACAACTGGACTACCACCAGTACATCCAAATGTCCTAGGACATAACAAGCAGAGAGCCGACTAAAATTTTTTTCCTAAGGCTGCCCTAAACAAATGGGGACATGTTAACCTGGTGATTAGTTGCCACTACTCTGGAGCTCCGCTTCAAGTTGTGGAGTCGCTGAGACTATGATGTCCTCGTAAGGCTGCTCTTGATTGACTTCTATGAGCCCATGGGTCTTCAGAATCTGCAGAAGAAAAGCAGGATCTCACTGTATAGTAATAAAAATGGGAAATTTGCAAGACACAAATATTTGTAGTAATATGATGGAACAAATGCGCAGCTTGCAAATTTTGAAAGCGCACCAAACCAAACCATTCCACTAAAAAAGGCATAACATATTAATTTGGTCGCAGGGAAGGATACTTCTTGCTTAGAATGAAATATGATGGCTACACATCAGATGAGATTATCAAGATTGGCAATTCTCCAATGAAATACGAGAAGCCCTTGGGTAATCATTTGTCAGTATCCATAAATACCTTTTTGTTCAGTTCAGTCCTTCAAGAAAGCAACAAGAATTCATGCAGGTACCATCTGGGAAATAAGTTACAGCAAACGTACCAGAGTTTCATAGAAGAATCTTGCTGAAGTTTTCCTCTTTCTCCCTTCGAGGGCTTGACTGACACTAACAGAGTTATTCACTTGCTGGCACTTTTGGTCCAGGAATAGCTGATGGAGGCACCTTGCTACTGTCCTGAATTAGTGAATTTAGAGTGTTACAGACAGTTAACAGGAGGAAGAAAAGAAACGAAAGCAACAGAACAAGATCTTTAGCCACCTAGTTCTTGTTGAACGCAGCAAACCTGCAAAATAACAATGGATGTATAAGAGCTTGACAAAGCACAAACATCTACTAAACATCAGAAGGTTGTAATACATTACCTTCATCTCTGGTATGCCCTTCATCCAGAGGAACATCCTGCAAGCAGATGTCATTTTCAAATAAATCCTTTGCATTATAAAATCATTAATACAATCTAATCCGGCGAGTTTGATGCAGACATTTGCTTACCTCATCTATATTGTCTATAGCAGCATTCAATGCTTCATTGCACAATGGACTATGATTTTTTGATTCATACAATCTCTTTTCTGGCAGCCCTGCTGAACTAGATTCCTCTCCTTTAACTTGTGTGTCCTTTGCTTTTGTTGTATCGTCGTTATATCCACAACTATCATCTTGAAATTGCCCACCTTCAGTGTAACAGCCACCAGGAGTCTGAATACTATTTGTTAGTTCATCCAATTTTCTCTTTCTTGGTTCATCTGGAATGCCTTCCCTTTCTACATTTTGAGCATCCTTGCAGGAATTGTTGGATTCAGAAAGCTCATATGAAAGACGCCTTTTTGCTTTAACTGATTCCTGGCATGAACTTTCAGGTGCATCTGGTGTAGTAGTAAGGTGCACTGAAGTTGAACCTGTGAAAATAAGATATCCACTAAGCTGATGATTACGATTTCCATAAATAATCGAGCCTAATACTAGATGAATGATTGACTTACATGGAATCAACGGATCCATGAAAGTATCTGGCATAGAACCAATTCTTGCCTCCTTCCAAACATCAAGATAAGTGTGAGGTGCCTTACCTCTTTGGTACACTAGATCACTTGCATCCTCTATTGCTTGTCTCAATATCCTATAGTAAAGGGGGGAGATGTTTCCAAAACAGTAGCGATATTACAATTTGAAGGAACACGTATTGAGAAAACAACGATCCATCTTATACTGCAGAATCACTTTAAAGAAAGTATGTCAATGCAACCCAGCGCCTCCCTATTCCCAACCAAAAATAAAATGAAGAAAGATGGATGTCAATGTAGCCCAGCGCCTCCCTAGTAGAAAATGAACATGGAAAAAAAGAGTGCCCCCATGCCTTCAGGTGCCCAGAGTGACACCACTAAAACTCCACTGACTATCATAGGCTTATTTTGTAAACTACCTTATTGGGTTTATAACCAGTAAACCAAATAAAGTAGTATCAAGAAGCTATGTTTGGATAAATCCAACCTACAAGCCTTTACAAGCTTATAAGCCCAATAAGCCACTTCATTGGGTTTGGAATTAGTGAGCAAAGAAGTATTAAATAAGACCAATAAGCTCTCTCTGGGTAAATGCAACTTATAAGTCTTTATGAGACTAAGCTTCATGAGCCCCTCTGGCTCTACCTATGGCTTAAACATCTATATGAAAAACAAATTAGCTCTTAGAATTAACGAAGAAGCTTAAAACCATACTTAAGCTGATAAGAAAAGCCTAAGGTAGCCAACCTGGCTCCTAGGATGCATACAAGAAAGCAGGAATAGGTAATGCAACAGATGGAAAAGCCTGTACAAGCTAGAAGTTCTACATACTCATTAGATAGGACAATATCCTCATCATACAATGCAGCTGTTCCTCTTCTCCTAACCTGCCGCTTGTCTTCTCTATCTGTTGGTATATATTCCTCCTTATTGTATAATCCCCTTCTTCTTTTTCTATTAACCCGGCGCTTCTCATTTTTAGCTGGTGTCGTAACCATAAGTTTAGGAGAATAGAGTGGCCCTGAATAAGAAGTAATGAAACCCATACATCACAAAAGTGAGCATGGTAATGACCATAAGGAGAATGGGACAAAATTAACCTGTAACACCCTCTGGCAAGGGCTCTGGAGTGGAAGGTGACAGCTCATTGATTGATCGTGTTTTACAGTGTAAGCTTGGAGGTTCCAGTGACCCATGTTCCTCAACGTCATGGTATGGAGATACTACAGATGGTGCTGTGTTCGATTTTCCTAGCAGTAACCCATTTTCTGATTCTTCAATTGTAGGACAATGTGCATCTTGACGTGGACAAGTCACATTCTCCACAACATTCTCGGATCTTTGCCCTTCTTGACTTCTGTGTCAAAGCATGCTTAGTCTGGTCAACAACTATGAACAATATTTCACAAAAATATTGAAGTAAAAAAGTTTGCTGTGACAATAGAAAAGTAGCATTAACTCACTCTGGCAAAGGGATAAAACAAGAAGAATCCCCATTCTCCTCCCTGTCCACTTCTCTTCTAGGTTTCTTGCCCCTTTTGCTTTTTTCTGAAGGATCATTTACTTCAGCCATCGTATCCATCATATCAGGTGGTAGAACACTGTTCCAAAAAATCATCTTAGTAATCAGCAACAGAAAAAAGAATCCGATCTTATGCAGTCAGGACTCAGGACAGAAAGGTGACACTTAATATACTTACTCTTTCACTGGGGTAAAGCAAGCAGAATTGGCATTCTGATTATCTCTTTCAAGTTCATCCCCTCTGTTACTCAAGTATAGAAGATTGTTGACTTCACCAATGGTACTGATCATTTCAGTTGGGAGAGTGCTGCATTAAGAGTTTAGTTCAGAAATCCAGTGGAAGCAATCTTTTTTAACATCATTAGGAAGTAACCTACATACTTACATGCGTACTGGCATAAAGCAAGCAGAGTCTAGATCAACATATGAGCATGTCAGCCTCTGATGCGACTGTTGCATTGGATGGAATTTAAGATTTAGTTCCTCAAACAAATAGTATATAAAAACATAGGAAGCAAGAAATACTGCATGCATATTATAGCAAAAACAAAGGTGTGGCACATATCTAAGGTGCATTTGTGTGTGGAATTATTTACAAATGACACCCCCAAAAAAATGGAAACTGGTGTCTTAATTAAAAATTTTATGAAACTAACCCCCCCACAAGACAACGGCAGGCTGGGCAGGTGACACGTGGCACCAACTGCAGTCCCCATCTGGGGTATAACATCAATCAGTGAGAGGTGCAGCCCTATCCGTGCCAGGTAATAAGGATAGCAGTTTCTGTAAACTTGGTCTGTGGCAGGATGTTAAAGCATTAATTACCTTTTGGCTTTGCCATTTAGTATATAATGAGAAATATGCAATGGTTAGGTGCATTGAACTGCTGCTGGATGCATGCGGGTTCGATTCCTCATGTGGAATATCTTTTGTTAGGGACAAAATACAGTACTCAGCTGGATTTGGTCTGCCTTGGGACATATCACGCTACTGGGTCATGATAGGTGGTTGTCTTAGTGACAACTTCGTGCCAATGCTACGGAGTGCGGCAGGTGCCAAGTGTCACTTACCTAAAGTGCATACCTTTGGTTAGTTTCGCAATTTCTTTGTTTCTGAGGTTATAATAGACATTTCACTGTGTGCATGCATGTGTCGATTGGTTGGGTGGATGGTAGGGGAGGGAGCTGTTTACCTCATACAAATAGGACGTATGATGTCGTTCATCTTCCAACAAAATATCTATACAAAAGAATGCAGACTGTAAATAAAATGGTTTCTTTGCAATGCTAATAACATCAATTGCAACATGCCAACATTGCTACCTTGATGTGGCAATTGATGGCGATCCTCCTCATCATTATCTCTACAAAGGATGTTTAAAAGAATGGCTAAGAAACCGCATTTCAAGCAACAAATTAATGAAACTAGTTTTAGGAGCATGAATTGTTTGTTACCTATCTTCAGCAATCTCCAAATCGAAAGAGTCAAGCTCAAATCTTTTGGGTAATGTGAAGATTGGAAGATCAGCTGGTGCACGTGCTTCTCGGACTTCAACTGATGTTTGTGAAGTAACTCCTGCTTCTGCTCTCGAAGAAAAGCAATCACTTGGTATCAGACTGGAAACTCCAGTTGTTCTCGCAGCACAAATAGGTTTTTTGACTTTGTTAATATCTTGTTGGTCTACCACTAATCTTCTTGCACAAACAGCATTCTTCACTTGCTTTAGAACTCTATTCATTGCTCTTCCAGTTGACGTACTTGGTTCAGTGCAATGTGCTGCTCCAAATGATCCAAGAAGATGATTGCAGTCACGGCAGAGGTATTCCACTTTCTTGGAGTAAATCCTAACAATGCCAAGCAGAAGCAGCCCCAGTATTCTATATGCGGTTTCGACATCAGGCAAAATCTTATCTGCCAATGGTGAGAGGAAATGTGTGAGCGTTAGCGCGTTACAATCCTGTTAGGACAGATACTAACAAATGGTATATGCAGTTTCGACATCAGGAAAAATCCTATCTGCCAATGGTGAGAGGAAATGTGTGAGCGTTAGTGCGTTACAATCCTATTAGGACAGATACTAACAAAGTAACAAATGGCTCAGTCTAGAAATAGAAAGGCGTGCTTTTTCTATCAATTTCACTAACAATTTGAACAATATACACACAGTTTATTAGCTAATTCAATGCTATTAATTAGTGCTCATCGATAGTGAGTTGGTTCACAGGGTATATATGGTTGGTACCCAAAGCTCGGGTTTGCGCTTGGATCTCATTATAATAGAACCATATGTAAAACCCTCGCTGGCCAAAAACCCTGAACCCCACACCATCCACCAAACCCTCCGGTGGCCAAAAACCCCACAGCCCAGTTTTTTTTTAATCCACAGCCTGGTAGCCGTTCCAAAATCTACTAATCTCCAAAAGGTGCGACCTTCTCCTTTCACCTGAAGAATTTCTGCAATAAGTATGTGAGCAATAATGCTTGCATTCCACACAAATATAAAATAAGAAAAGATTTGGGCACCCCAAAGATGCATGCTCTTTGGTACTACAAAACCACCTAAAATTGAGATGAGAAATCAAATCACAACTGCACTGACCACAATACAGTGGAAGGGGAATCAAAGCCACAAGAACAAAGATTCCTCCCACATTTTATTAAGTAGAGATTCCTCCTCCAAGTTTCATTGTTATAACCTAAAGCCCCGCACAAACCTTTTTCCTTCCCTCCCCACTGTTCCCACTCACCTCACAAATTCGAGACCCCCCCTCCTCGCTTAGCACTTAACCCAACCAAAAACCCCCCTCAAAATCCACAATAAATGAGTCGTCTCGCATTTGCAGGACGCGAAGGGGGCAGAGGTGGTGGGTGTCGTGTCGTTTACCAACGGAGGCGGCGACATCGGTGAGCGCGACCTGCTCCCGGGTGAGCGCCGACAAGCCGCAGACCGCCGCTATCCACACCGTCCCCAGCGCGCCCTTCTTGGACAGCAGCGCCTTGGAGTAAAACATCTCGCCGCGACCGCCCGGCGCCGAGCGCTAGGACACACCACCACGCCAATGAAAGTGCTCGCCCCGGCCTTACAGGCCGCGCGCGTCGACGGCCGCCGCCCTCGCGGCCGCGGACGGATGGAGACGCGAGCAATCCGCGCACGAGCCGAGCTCGGGAAGCTCGGGTTTGGTTTGGCTCTCGGGGGGAGGAGTCGGACGGGAAGGAAGCAGAGCAGGGAGGAGGAGAGGCTTTAAGGGGAAGAAGGGGGGGAAGAGAAACGGCTCGCGGGAGGAAATGACGGGACTGGCCCTCTGTTTTGAGATCTCTTTTTGCCTGATTTGGGTTTGTGCTACTGCTTGCTCTTTTATAGGGGCCGTAGTGATGGAACAGACGGAATGGCTTGATTTGCAAGATTGGTGGATTTGTGAAACACACCTCGTATAGGAGTGGATTTGTTATGCTGAATTAATAGGTTTCATTTACAGTCCTAACAAGTCTAGATGCATGAAATTTTGTGCTGAATTTATTCACAAAATTTCAGGGATTCTCGATGCATGCAATATCCTTGATGACCTATGTTATAGTATAGTATCTTCTATCATCCAAATATGTAAATAAATTGGGTCAATTGATTGCCAATTTACTATTTCTTCATTACTTACCTCCTTTTAATTAGAAAAGTACCAAGAAGGTTGGAATGTTGGATTTGTTCTTTCCAGCTTTTAAAAGCTACTTTTCAATTTTTTTGTACAATAATTACCTTTCAAATATGGGGCATGTTCTTTGCGGCATTTAAAAATAGTTTTTAATTTTTGCTACAGTACCTAACTTTTAAACGCGGTATTTTCTCAAGACGGGATCTACAAGTTAATTGTAGTACACGTTAAAAACCCAATATCTGTAGTAGCCAAAATTGCAAACGAGTATTTCTCTCTCTGTAATTTCTGTCGTGAACAGCCTAAAATTCAAATTTTCAACCAAAAGTCGTAAGCCAAAAAAAAAAGAACAGACCCATGGTGTTTTTTAAGACGGGCTCTACAAGTTGATTGTAGTGCATATTGTAGCGACTTCATTTATATCAGCTAAAACCGCACGTAAGTTTTTGTTACTTCGTACTCTCTCTCGTAAATAGCCTAAAAGACATAAGGCGAATCTAAAAAGAATAGGGTCCTTTACTCCTCTGTAGTTGTCTCTGGTTGACCATTGTAACTTGGTCAGTCAGTTCAGTTGTATCCAAACGGCTTGGTTTTCAAAAATCATTTAGAGTGCGTCGGATTGTTAATTTTGATTTTTTTTGGGTTTTTTGGGGTTTTCTTTTTTAATGCTTATTACTTTGTATTGTTCCAAAGATGTAGTGGTATTTCTTATTTTTTTACACTAAAAAATTAACAGAAGCTCAAAAATTATAAACTACCGTTATAAAGGAAAAAAAATAGGCCCAAAAGCCGAAATAACAGAAGCCCAGGTTTGTAGTTTGGTGTGGCGACGTATCTTTGCCTTCGCGGATGGGGTTTGAAGTGCGGATGAGCGACGGGGTTTGTAGTTGTCAAGAATCCTCCAGAGGGTGCAGTGAAAACGCTAGGCTCAGGTGGGCCTGCGGTTCCCGGGACCACTCGCCAGCCACACTGAGCATAACTGAACATCAAACCATTCCTTGTACCGGCTTAGAGCTTGTTTATTACCGCCCCTCTCTTGCAGCGAGGCCGTCCGGCTGGTTAACACGTGGGCGACAAGATGCGACCAGCTCATTCTCTGCCTCGGCAGCGGTGCATCGTGCCGGTGAAAAAAAACACGAGGAGCTCCGGGCAATGTGCACCGACGTAGACGGCTGTAGGCTCGCGAGCAGGTGATCGTGGCCGGTCGTCGTGTTGCGATTCTACAATCAACATTTAGCCCTTGTTTGATTGGGCCACGAAACCGGAATTTTAGTTGATTTCCAGCCCATTCATGTAGTCCGACGAAAATATGCCTTCCAAACATACATAGCCTTACACGTACGGAAGATTTTGCTTCAACATATTTGCACGTACTCACATCGAGTAGTGCTCTGTACAGTACATTGTTTCAAGGGCAAACACGAGGGAACATGATTTTTTTTTACGAATAATCTATTTTTTATTTAAAATAACAAAAATATATCCGTAATAATATTTTTTATAGAAATAGGTTCCAGCCACCCAACAGTTGGACAACTGAAGCCTATCGCCCAATGACCAAACGACAGCAACACTATCTACAAGCCATTCAGCAACAGGTACCAGTCGTCCAACCACAGGGTAACTGCATGTCCATTGAGCGACCGTTGTATGTTGTTGGAGCGTTAAAAAATTTGTAAAACCTTTTAAACCCTCCAGTCGCCTGGCCATTGAGTGACAAGACTCTAGTCGCCCAACAGTCGCCCAACGGTTAGATAACTACAATAATTCGCCTAACGGCCGACGAATTACATGCATGTCATTTGACCGTTGGGCGATAGGTTCCAGTTGCCCAACCGTTGGGCGATAGGAGCCTATTTCTGTAAAAAAATATTACTGCAAATATATTTCTATTATTTTAAATAAAAAATAGATTATCCGAACAAAAATATTCAGGGAACAGTACGCTAAACTACACCCGCATTGCCGCATGTGCTCCCATGCTGATGAAGTGCGTGAGCTGCCTTCCAATATCCACCTGCAATTGCCAATAACGAAGCGAAGTCTCTGCATGGTCGTCAGAATCGGGCCAGAAGAGGGAGGGGGGGGATAAAGCAAGTATTCGAGTTAAAAGTGTGATGGGGGAGGGACTGACATAATGCGCTTAGCGAAAGGGGAGCAAAGCGAGGGAATGCCAGTTCAGGTCGAACAAGCGATATTGGGCAATCAGGTGCTACACATATTTAGCCAAGAAGAATCAAACTTTTACCCTAAAAAGGTGCAAATGCTACTCGACCGCGTAAGGCGCGCAGAAGTGACGGAGCTCATACATACATGATTCGACGCGACAGCACAAACATTGGAATTGCATAGTCTAAAGCACGATGTACATTTATCTTTCTGGTTTGCACAAGCCAATACCACTGCGATTAAGCAAATTTGTAGGTCGAAGTAACATGCTGATGTACTAATATAACACGCTAGCCTGATGAGCTAATGGACCAAACCAAGTAAACCTGCACCCACATAGTGTTACTCATTACGACGTCGTGCCCTCGAAACTGGAATCGAAGCTAGGCAGGCTAAGACAGGGCAAAAAGATATGGAATTGGGGTCATACACTCATACCTAAGTAGACTACGCTCTCCAAGGTCACAGAAAGCAAAGGCATGTCACTGCACCGGCACTTGGCAGTTCCGCGACCGCAGCAGCAAAACTACCACAGCCCAAGTACCAAGCAACACCTATCTCAAACAGAAAAATCAAGACCATTGTCTACAGCCACCTAGCAAGTAGGATTAATCGTGTGGCAACTCCATAATCTACATGGTCCGAAACAACTCTTCACACAAACCACAAGATACATTTTGGGCAGCAGAAGTTGTGAAGTACAGAAGCATAAACAGCTCTGCACCACTAAACAGTGTGTCACGGTGTCGTTTCTGTAGAACAGAGCAAGCAATACCTAGTTCCAACCTAATTTTCACATGCTCCACTATCGTCTTAATAGACCCAAATTCATGCAGTCATGTACACTAAGTTTTCATATAATGTCGTATGTTCCTTGTGCCTTTTCTTAATAGACCCAAAAAAAAGTTTTCATATAATGTCAAAGGGGGTACATTTGGACTAGAAGGTGTTTTTCATCAAGACAATGACAGAACTGCCATTCGAAGAAAAACCAAAACCTACGCGAACAAATAATAACAAACAGTCCCCGAATCAGTTAGAAGAATGAGGCATTAATATACAAGGAAGGATAGTAGACTGACCAGTGACTACTATGGCTCACTATAGTAACAGGTGAACACTCTTGAAGACCTTCCACAAAATTTAGTCACTTATGTACAACAAGCTGACGGCCATCAAGGTAGGAATCTTGAAGCAGCCACAGCTTAAGCTGCAGGTGTGTCACAGACAAAGCAGTTGTAGTGAGTTCAACTAACTCTCTAAGCACTTAAGCAGTATGTAGTAGTAATCACCAAACTCAACGTACATAACAATAGAGCGTAGCGTTGGCTACCAATTCAGAGCAGAACAGCAATTTTCCACACATTCTGAGAAATAGCTAACATGCTTATGCACAGCAGGTAACAAGTCAACCACATTGCTTAATAACACAAGATTCCTACATTTTTGTTCTCATCATTTATACCCAGTAACATTTCAGTTTAAGTAATAGTTAACAGTCTTACTGGTGTGCTCGAGCATGTATTGACCTCAAAATCATTAATTAACTTTTTTCAGTAGCAATAGTTACCCTCCTACAATTTGCATGAACTGAAAAAATAGGCCCGTTCAACATCCCAAAACTACGTCATACACAAAACACATGAAAGCATGACTGAATACAAACAAACTTGTTTCCCCCAACAGGTTCAAAACCATTCAGCTTGGAAGAAGACAGAACAAGAACCTAACATTTATTTGTAAAGAATCAATACATGTAACCATCGATAATGTCATGAAATTAACCAGCAAGGGAGCAAATAGTCAAGACACATGCAGAGGGGGATGCACAGTACAATGAATAACGTGAACGAGAAATCACCATTGATGGTTTTTTTTTTGGCTAAGATCTCACAACACGAAAAATGGAAGCTAACTACTGAACAGAAATTAAATCTAAGCGTTCGCTTCAAGTAAATGATTTGCTTGACGAACACATGCATTCTACAATTGATTGGCCTACAATGCATGCGACAGAAAATAAAGCGCAGAAAAGCACTAGAGTGGTGAATATGCAATGTCTGTTAGATACCAACATTGATTTGTAGAAATTGTCGAGGTGGCAAGGAGAATGAATTCATCCAGTATTCCAGGAATTGTCATTTATCTGTTTTTCACTTTATTTTTAAATTTTGGAGTTATTACTCTACGTAAACACTATATGCATGATTGAGACTTCAAACGGCACTTGAACGGCAAAGAAATCACAAATAATCTTACAACTATGACCCTTCCAGTATAACTTATCTTTCAGAATGTGCACACATCATTTTTTTAGTCAGTAATACATCGCTTGAGGTAAATGGCTATTGAATATATTTACCTTTAAAGATGTATTACTGTCCATTGGTTTCCTGGTGAAAAGCAAAAGGCATCCTTCCCCTTCGCTTCTTTCATCTCTTGCAAACAAAGTGCAAAGATCAAAGGAAAAGGCACTAGGAGCATGGAGAAAAAAAATGATAAAATGCTCGTATTTTAAATCCAACACACTGAACATTGTTTACGACGTACCAATCTGGAATATTTTACATACAGAAGTTCCAAAGGTAAAACTGTGTAACCAATAAAAGCCAACACGCCACACCTCACGACGCAGGCAGATTAGATTTGCTTTTATGATCAATCTGGTTGGAGAGAGTTAATCCTGCAACAAAATTTCTATGATGGGCCTTGAGGAGAAATCTTAGCCACTTAAACCAGCACCAAGCCTGCTAAAGAACACTATCAGTTGCTGGTAGACACCAAGATGTGATACTTCATGTCCATGGCGCATCTCACCTCGGAAGATATCTGACCATTGATTCAGGATGAAGCATAACAGTTAATACCAACAGCACCCAAACAAGTGATTTTAGCTCAGTCAAAAAGGCCACGGTTGCCTATGTTCCCTTGCAGTTCTTTCAGCCGTTGCTCCTCTAGAGGATCAGGACTCTTCAAATACCGTTTGGTACGCCTGTGTATTTTATAAAATGAGAAATAACTTTGACTATATGAAACAGAAATATTTAGCATCAAGCCAAGTGGGCAAAGGGTTGCGAAAACTACCTGTCCAGTTCGTTTAGAGCAGGGAATGTTGGCATGAAGTCCTTCGATTTAGGTAGAGGAACTTCACGGAACCACTCATGCTGCAAGGCAGCATCCGCTGATATACGCTGTAAAAGAGAAATAAGTGTGTTCAGACAGATATAAAAGGATGATACAAGAATCACAGTCACAATTGCTGTTGAAGAGTACACATTTATTGCATTACCTGCTCAGGATCGTAAGTTAACATTCTATTCAACAGATCAAAACCAGCTTCAGATAGGAGTGGACGCCCCGAAAAAGATGCAGCTGGGAACTTTTCCCTTAACCTGTTGTACCTGAATAATATCAAAAAGAGGAATTTCATCATACAAATACATATTCACTCAGCAGAACAACAACAAAAGCAAGTATAAATGGAGACACTCACGGTTGTTTGACAAAATTAACTCTCACACCCGGTAATTTGGCATAGCCAGGCCATATCTTCTCATTAGGTGTGCCAAGTGTTCTAAATATCTACAACAAAGTAGCTTCACCATGAGATATCATAAAATAAATTTTATCTAAAGGGCTAAAGGTATCTGCAAGAAGAAAGCAGATCCACCATGAGATCTCATAACAAAGTAATAATAACTGCATGGATGCGACAGTCAAAAGTCAAATGAAATACCTTATGAAGCTGTTCAAACTCAGTTTTTCCATTGAACAATGGTTCTTTGGCCAGAAGCTCTGCCATTATGCAGCCCACTGACCACATATCAATAGCAGTAGAATATTCCTTTGTTCCTAACAATAATTCTGGTGACCTGTAGCCAGAAGGAGAAAAAAGGTAAGTATGATTGATAAAAGGAACTTACAGTGAATAATTTAAGAAGAATGTCAAAGCACTGCTGAGGAATCTGATGTTGGGCGATGACCTACCTGTACCACAAAGTAACAACCAATTGAGTATAAGGTTTTAGTGGGCTCCCATATTGACGAGACAGTCCAAAATCACATATTTTCAACTCACCGCGGTTATTCAGCAAAAGATTTGAGGTCTTCAGATCCCTGAAAAATGACAGACGAATACCAATATATAGTCACCATCAGAACAGAATGGATAATATATGCAGATCAAGAATGGAAGGTAAATCAATCATCACCTATGAAGTACCCAATTGTCATGAAGATACTTTACACCCTCTAATAGCTGAAACAACAAACATTTGACCTCACTTTGGTTATAGGGCTGCTTCATTGTCTCCATCACACCCTTGAGATCATGCTCCATGTACTCCATCACCATAAAAATACTATCTAGACTACTGCCGACTACTACTTCCTTAACATCAACAATTGAAGGGTCGTGGAAAGACAAAAGGATGTTTATTTCCCTAAGAGAGGTTAATGGGAAACCTTCTCTCTCCTTCTCCATCTTGACCTTCTTCAGCGCAACAATCTCACCAGTCTTCTTATCCCTTGCTCTATATACAACACCATAAGTGCCCTCATTTATCTTGTTGAGCCTCTCAAACTCATCAACACTTCTGCAACCTTTAAGCATATTGATACATCTGTGTAGCGGCTTCACAAGCTCAGGGGTTTCAGACCTACGCACTTCCTTCTCCGATTCAGTATGGGACAGATGGTTTGCTGAATCACTGCCACTAGCCTCCTCCCTGTCAACATCCATATAGTCATCTTTATCTACTTCCAAATCCTCATGCTCATCATTACCCGTTCTCCCTGAATCAGATGACCTTGACATGGACCTCCCTCCTGAGATATCACTGGCCACAACCTCTCCAAGTTCTGGACTACGAGCCTTCTTCCTCCAGCCCAGCTCAGTGGAGTCTGCAGGTGACACACTTTTCTTCTTCCTACGTGCTGCCACCTCTTCCTCATCATCATTAGTACCCGCCCACTTTGAAGTTGATATGTTCCTCATTGTTGGGTACTCCTCTTCCTCCTCCAACACTCTACTCTCCTCCTGCTCCTGCAACTGCTCAGTGGTCTCAGTATCAACAGCAAGCTCCACATCCATCGGCGACTTCTCCGCAGCCAACCTCTCTGGGATGTGTCCCTGCGGAGGCAGAGGGGGAGGCGGAGGAAGTTCAGCAGGCACGGATTCAACCACTTTCTTGCCCCTTGTATCAGAATGCGGTGGCGGCTTGGGACTAACCCTGTCCCAAATTATCGGCGAGAACTTCCTCTTCTTGATGGGCGACAGAACCGCCGACGTTGCCACTGCCTCACCCTCCCTGCTAGAACTGGACACACCATTCTCCCTCACTCTATGTGGCCTCCCACCAGAGTCATCTGATGCGCTCCCGCTCAGCACCTCACCAGGCTCCCGCTCCCCGAGCCTCCCCGCGAGGCGGCTCTTGGGCGGCGGCGAGCGGCGGTGGCCGTACCCGTTGGAGAACTCCCTGCCGCCCCTGCTGCGCCCGCCGTCGCGGCGGGGGTCGGCATCGCCGCGCTGGCGGCCGCCGAGGTGGTGGTAGTGCTGCTGCTGCTCCTTGCTCCTTCTGGAAGCCTCCGCGTCGAGCTCGCGCTCCCTTGCCTCGTAGTCCCTGTAACCTCCGTGGCGCCCAGAGGCCATGAGCGCGAAATCCAAACCTTGGAGGTAACCGAGCGAATCCCCCCAAAAACTCCACGGCAAACCCTAGATCCGTACCAAAACCTATAAAACAATTCGGCGCCCGATTCGGACCAGGGTTGGGGTTTGGATCTGACCTCGAATCGAGCGGCCGCGTGGGCGCCGGCCGGCTGCTCGCGGAGGCAGGGGCGGCGGCAGAAAGAGGCGAGCCCCGTGTGGGTTCGGCGAAGCGAATAAGAGGAGACGGAAGCGAGTCGCCGCTTCCCGTTGTTTCGGGTTGGCTTTCCGGCTTTAGTTTCCTGGAATAGGGGAAGGAAACCCGCGTGGACATGGTTTTGCGTGTGGATGGCAGGTAGGGTCGCGGCTGGGGGACGTGGGTCCAGGTTGCCAGTGGTCCTGTTGGACACTTGCTTACGACGCTATTGGGTCAGAGTTGGGCTGCGCCACAGGAAAACTTACATTCAGGTCCACTCGGTTGGTCTGAAAAATTATGATTTATAGCTAAAATTGCATTGTATTGACTGAAATTTCACTTTAGCTGAAGGTGGCTTATTTAGCCGTAATTAAGTTAAAAAATTTAAAAATAAAAAATATGCTAGCTCATCACGAACAACGCAAACGAATACGAGAAAAAAAGAACCGACAAAAAGGCTAAAAAGCCAAAAATTCAGAAAATGACAAAAATTATGAATAATGAAAAATAAACCAGAAACCAGAAGCTAAAACCGAAACGAGCGGGGCCTCAAGAAAGGCGTGACTTTCTTTTCAACTTGTACAGGCTGTTTTTCAATTTTTATGTAGTAATTAAGTTTTAAATGAATTATTTTTTCGATAAAGTTTATAACTTAATTGTAATACACACTGTATCGACTTCATTTATATCGGTCAAAACCGTACGCGAGTTTCTATTACCACATATTCTTTCTTACGAACAGCCCAAAAACAATAAGCCGCAACCAAAAACTATAATCTAAAGCCAAAAAAGAACAAGCCCGCTGGTTATGTTTATTGTGTTTACGAAATCCGTACGGAATATGCGAAGTCCAAATGATGCCAAAAATGCTCGAGTCATCATCGGTTGCTAAAAGCCATGTTCTTGCAGTGTGATCGAGATCAACAGCGCTTAGGTCTCTAGAGAAAATTAGGAAAACCTAGCAGGGTGGGCTTGCATGTGCCGCTTGTGCGGGCGACCACGTACGCGGAGAATCGGAGATGTACGTAAACGTAACGAAGCGATCCAAGCTCCCGAGCCAAGAGATTTCTTACATGGTTGCCGCTAGCTGCGTGCATCCGTTTCGACGTGCACTTCTGAGGATTGAGCGATCGATTTGCACGGACGTACGGACGATGTGTACCGCGCTAGCCCAGCTCGTGCAAGCTTCCTGGTCCATCGCTTGGAATTGGATGGCGTCCTCGAGCTCGCGGGCGAAGTCAGCTTCGTCGGCCGCCCCGTCCATCGCCATCTCGTCGATGGCTGCGTCGCGGGCGAAGGCGCTGAAGCCCAAGGTCTGTCTCCTCCAAGGCGGCAACTTCGGCGGCGGCGGCCGCGTCCGCCACTCCGATATCATCGAGCGGCGCCGATGGCCCCTTCTTCGAGCTGGCGGCCGAAATCGTTCATTGGACCATTGCTATGTACTACTAAGCTTCCTCTCGTTCTCTCGCGCTGCCTGCGTCGACGTACGCTCCTTATACTGCTGTTCCGTTCAATGTTCGAAAACCCATCAAAGTTAGGTTTTCTTTCGAACAATGCGCACAACTTCGAGCAAATTAAGCGAGAGGGGGCATGCAGATTCCAAGAAGCGAGCTAGGAGGAGACCATTTTCGGGGAGCAAAGCGCGCATCATGGTTTCCGATTCTCCGGAACGCCGCCATCGTCGCGCTTGTCGTCTCCTCCCCCGTCGTCGTCGCCGCGGGCTGGACAGCCTACCGCCCGCTGCTGGAGAAACTGTGGGCTGTGGCTGCGGCTAGGCGTGTGGGCGCTCGGCAGTGTTACCAATAATCTTAATTTAGAGTTTAAATCAAGTCCATTGTTTAAGTTAAAAGCTATGTTCAAACTTGAAGACAGGGTCTACAACGTGTTTGAATTGGAGATAAAGTCCAGTATTTATGAAAACTCTAAGTTATATAAGTAGGAGGCATGTAATCTGTTTAGATGCATGGAGGAAAATTAGAAAAGATCAAGGCTACGCTAGAGCAGCCGAACAAACAAAACACCCGTGTTCTTGCGTGCATATGTGATTGCCTTTGCTCTGTGTTCTTTCTCCATGTGCATGTGCATTCAAGGGCACGTCAGAGTTGCGTCTATAGCATGTGTACGTGCGTGAGTTCCCATTCGAGACTATCAATTGGTATCAGAGCTAAAAACAGCGTCAACTTCAGCCAAAGACAGTAGCGTATTTTTTCCGCCTCGGTCCACGCAACGCCAGAGAACTGCATGCTTGGTTCGCTCGCCTTGGCCCCAACGCAAGGAGACCGCCAGAGGTTCCCTTGGTCCAAGAGCTACGCCAGGGGTAAGTGGAGAAAGAAGAACAGAAGCTAGGCAAGAGAGATTCGTTTCTAGCTAGCCAGGAGAGAGAGAAAAGATGGCACAAAACACACGCAAGAAAATACGGAAGACGCGAGGAAGCAGCCCGATCTGACTAGGTGGGTTGATCTCATCAGCATGGTGGGCGACAACACGGTGCACGTGTGATACACCATCAATAGGGCCGTGGCGTAGGGCGTTATGCTGAACACCTCGAATATGAAGGTACAAGCAAAGAAGGGGACGGTGTCTCTCCAATACCCAATGCTTACGGAGAGTAACTATGTGTCTTGGGCAGTAAAGATGAAGGTGTTCACGGGTGTCCTTGGACGGCGCGATTACGGACCAAACAGTAAAGAAGGAGACTAGCTAGAGAGCCAACGACAGGAGATAATGCTCGTGTATGAAATGAGTGGATTTGCTCTCCTCATATCCCTCTTAATGGTTTATATACACGAGTGGGGTAAGATTGGAAATTCCTATCTTACCCCTTAATAATTACAAAAGATAGAGATACATTGATACATTCATCTATACTATTAGGCCTATTACATATTGGACCAGTTGCAAGGCCCAGTCACGAGGGTTGCCCCAGCTCTACAACAAGTGATGTTATGACGCTTGTGGAGGTGGTTGGGCATTTGAAGGTGCGCATGAAGGTATGACAGCGTGACAAGGAAGGTGAGCAATTACTACTCACCCGTGTTGAGTGGGAGTCCAGGGCCAAGAAGAAAAAGGACGCTAACAACTCTGACAAGAAGAACCACAAGTTCGACAAGGCGAAAGTTCACTGCTACAATTGTCAGGACTAGGGGTACTTCATTTCTGAATGCCATAAGCCAAGGAAGGAGAAGAAAGAGTGCACTTAATTGTGGCAGATGCTGAAAACGAACCAATGTTGCTCAGATCCTGATGGAACCATGTGTGGTCTTAGTGTTTTTATGTTAGTCAAGTTAGAGTCTTTACATGGAGATAGACGTGTACCAATTGAGTTGAGTTCCTACATGCAACTATGTATTTAGTTTGCATGTAAATCGGTTCATGTGGAGGCGTAGCTGGTAGTTCAGATCATACGTTGAGGCTAAACTTGTAGTTCGTCGAGTCAAGATTAGGGAGGAGAATGTTAGGAATAATCTTGATTTAGAATTTAAATCGAGTATGTTACCCAAGTTAAAGCCGTGTTCAAACTTGGAGATAGAGTCAACTACGTGTTCGAATTGGATATAGAGTCTAGTATTTGTGAAAGCCCTAGGCTATATAAGTAGGAGATATGTAATCTGTTTAGATTGAAAAAAAGATGTTACGGTCGAACAACACTACACGTGGAGATGCAAGTAAGCAACCGCGTATCATGAAAGTGTGTTGACCACGTTGCATGGACCACGTTGGGTCAAACACATTGCGTTGACCATGCATCCGAGCCAGGTGACAAACAGGGGGATCTGGCAACCGCAAGGGGTCGGGTGAGACCGAGCCGATCTGACAATAGCGCGCGCAAGTACAACTACTGTTTAGGCACCTTTATTGCGGGATATGGTAAGTTATCTCGAGTAGTTAGTATCTTTCTAAATTTGGTTGATTACTTTTCGTGGTAGTTAGGAAGTTAGCCATAAGTTTCTATTTGTTAGGAATATGATTAAAATTAGATTTTATCTAGTAGGGAGAGCCCATCTATATAAGGGGGTTGCGCGCATGCTATTGAAACTAAGAAAAGAATCAATTACCTTTTCTTCCCCCTTTGTCCATCTCCTGTGTGCTCGGGCGCACAACGCTCCCGGCTGACTGGCGCCTTCTCACCACCGGTTATTCAAGATCCAGCCATTCTCTCGGCGATGTTTACTCTCAATGCAAGCAAGTCCATAACAACTTGATATCAGATCCACTCACCATGGCTTTCGATGCCGAAGAACTCAAGGCCATGAGGGACCTCTACGCTGAGCTTCGCTCAAGAATCCAAAACTGCATGAGACTCATGATGGAGGTCAAGGAATAATTCATGGCGAAGAAGAAGCGGCACTAAGTTGCACTGCCACCGTCACCTCTGGAACAGGTGGCGCCTTTGGCGGCAGCTGCGGTGCTAACACCATCAGCTCCACTGCCGATGATGCTTACTTCTTCGCTACCATCGGTAATGGTTGCTCTTCCAGTAGCGCTGCCCTTGGCAACGCCATTCATGCCATCGCCAAAAAAAAAGAAGAAGATCGCCATGGTTTCGCGCTTCTAGTCGCAGACCAACACCGTGCCTTCATTGGTGCGGAACACGATGGGTGTCATGTAGGGGTTATCGACATCGTTGTGCCTTTCCCACCACCGTTGTGCTCTATGGTGTGAAGGGTGTCCTTGCTACCCCACGTGAGTTGCCCATGCCGTCGACAACTCATGTGGCTTCAAGCCACCATGGAGAGTTGTTGTTGTTACTGCAGTCCGTCAGTGCTTTGTTGATCCTTCTCCATGTAATGTTCCTTCAGCGACATGGCCTTTCATCAACATGGAGACACCTCGGGTTGCATCCATGGCTGCCACCCTGCAGCTCAAGGACGAGTTGTTTCCGGAGGACAGGAGAGATGTCATGGTCGGACAATAATACACGCGGAGACGCAAGCAGGCAGGCGCGTATCATGAAAGCATGTCGACCACGTTGCATCGATCACGTTGTGTCAACCACATTGGGTCAAGTACATTGTGTCGACCACGCGTTCGAGTGTAAGATCGAGGACGCCGACTAGAGGGGGGTGAATAGTCGTTTCTAAAAATTCTCTTTTTAAAAAAATTTATTTAAGCTATTTGGTTAAAATCAAGTATATAATGAGGAAGCTTAAATCAAATTGATTTTAGCACAAATAAAGCCTAAATCAACTAACTTCACATAAATGCACCAACAATCTAAGTCTATGTCAAAGGTTTACAATTCTAGAATAACAAGCAATCAATTTAATTCTACGAAAGTAAATTGCTTGAAAGTAAATTGAGTACAAGAAAACAAACCACAAAGACAATATATTTTTTACCGTGGTGTTCGGAGCCTTGCCAGTCTCCCCTAGTCTACGTTGAGCTTAGCTCAAACGAATTAGACTGACTCCACGAATTAAGTCGAAACACCTCAATCCACTAAGATTGCTCTTCCTCCACTCCAGAGATGACGAGCACCACACCACTCACAATTTGCCGAGACTTCTCACAATCTTCTTTGAGAAGCTCACTGCGCACAACACCTTCAACACCGTCTAGAAGTTGGAAATATCCAAGAGTAATAAGTCAAGACCCTCGCTTGACTCTCACCACGTGCAACGAATGCACAAATTCAAATAGACACTAAGTCCAAATCTATATGCAACACATACAATCTAGATCACTCTCCTTGCTCACAACATGCAACACAT
Organism: Bonia amplexicaulis; assembly: GCA_036346245.1. Taxonomy (NCBI): domain Eukaryota; kingdom Viridiplantae; phylum Streptophyta; class Magnoliopsida; order Poales; family Poaceae; genus Bonia; species Bonia amplexicaulis. The sequence goes on along the minus strand of CM070746.1, from coordinate 13,610,951 downwards.
GCACAATTGAGAGGAGAGACTCACATTAGCTCAAGAGAGTGAAAATAAGTGAAGCAACAATATCTCTAACCGGACACAAGGGGGTATTTATACTCCATACAAGAAAACTAATCGTTGGAGCCAAATTCATGAAAACTCAGGGAAATCAGAAGTACCGTCGTTATAAGGCTGGTACTTCCACTTTCCTCGCAAGTACCTCCTGCTACAAAGATTATATATGAGTTTCAACCATTTGCAAATATAAGGCTCATACTACAAAGAGTAGGAAACATGTATTTCAAACACTTGCAAAACACATTTGCAATGTATAGCCATATATTACAAGGATTCAAACACATGAGTTTCATTGTTCAAAAGTCCATAACGTGAACACGCATCCTGTTTCTTTTGTGCTGATCGGTGATCACATCAACGCTGATTGTTTCTTTTGCGTAACTATGACGATGTGAGGAAATCTCCCCACAGTTAGGAAGTTTTAGGACAAGGAGGTAAGTAGGTAACTTAAAGATATAACTGCACATTGGTTATTCAGTTGGTGTACCTTTTTTTCCAAAGGGGACGGCATGAGTTCTACCCTTTCATTAAGAGGAGTAGAAGCTCAAACTAAATGTTACACTGACAGGAAAAAGAAACAATGGCAAACAGATTACAACTTGTGTAAAAAAACACACACTGCAACCAGGTTACCGCACTACCCGTCCTCTGCATTAAACTTACTGTAGCAAAAACGGCAACCGTTGACCAGTACGCCAGTACCATCCACCTTCAGTTTTAATCTTTTACAAATGCTCACCTTAAAACTTCATGTGTAAGGTGTTTGTAATTCTTTTTTGTGGTGTTTACCTTTTGGGGCCGGTATATTATCTTCTTCCTGAAATGCATGATAGAGCTACTGCCATTAGTTTTTTTTTTAAAAAAACTTCATGTTTATACCGACTGAAGTTTATATGAGAGGCTGGTGATCATTTCAGTTTCAGTTTATAAAGCACATCTTTACTATTTAATAAGTTTGAGTTGGTGGTTGGTGCATTCTTCTTCCTCCCTTCTCAACCGTCCGATCTGAATACTGAAATCTTGACCATCTATCTAACATCTCTCTCTCATATTTAACTACCCCTCCTCTCCACTTTCACCAATAGTTACCATCTCCCACCTCCTCTTCTACCTGGCCTCTTCTACGGATTTCAAAATTTTATCATACTATATGTTCTAAAATTAACGGATGGTAAAATTTGTTGGAACGTGCATACAAATATATTCTAATTTTTTTAAATCCGTAGTAACACTCGAGTATTGCTAGTCATAAACTGAAACAGAAACCGCACGGGCCTTCTGCTCTGAAACTTTCGCAGATGCACACTGTTAGAAGGCTGTTCCCGTGCTGAATTACCACGCATATCGATACTCCGCCCGCTTCAATCGGAAAGAAATTTCCGCATATATGCACCATAGTTAGCGATCCTCGAAGCAAGTCGCATCTCGGCCGTCCGTTGGTCCTCGAGATCTGCAGCTCAGGCATCCTCCTTATATGTAACTCCGCGCCAATGCCATCCTTTCAAACGCACACAGCTGTAAGCCGCCGCTTCCAGTCCAGCAACAGAGAAAAATTCCAAACAGGCGACAGCGAGAGAGCCAGGAAGAGAAAGAAGCAAGAAGCGGGGAGGAGACAGGAGAGAGATCGAGAGAGCAAGAAATGGCAGAGAGGAGAGAAGGCGCCACGCCGTCCTGCTGCTGCTTCCCGTGGCGGGAGCTCCTGGGCGGCTGCTTCGGGGCGCTGTGGCGGCAGGCGGAGGCGGAAGTGCTCACCATATGCCTCTGCGGCCGGACGGTCTACACGCTCCCCTGCGGCCACAGCTGGCACCACCGCCTGCCTCCGCGGTTCCCGCGCTGCCCAATCTGCCATAGCCGTGGGGACAAGGGGTCCCCATCGCCGTTGTGCTCGGCCGCCGCCGCCATCGACGAGCAGGAGCCGCTGGTGCTGTTGCCGCCGCCGCCGTCCAGATTCGTCCATGCCCGGGGGAAGCAGAAGCAAGAGGAGGAACAGGAGCCGCCACCGTAGAGCTCAGTTCAGTCCTCAGGGTGAGGGGTGCAGGAGCTGTCGTCGTCGTCGCCATCGCCGTCGTAGGGACCGATCGGACTCTCCTTGAACTGGCGCGTGGCGTCTTGTCTGATCTTGATCGTTTCTTGGTTAGCCTTCTTGAAGGGTTCGATAAATTTTTCTGTTCGTATCTTTCATGTCGGCCTTGCAAGAATTTTGGGCCTTTTCTTGGTTCGTTTCTTGGAACTGATCAGAGGTCAAATTCTTGGATTTCTGTGGAGTAATCTTTAGGTTGTCGTACTATTTCATCCGTTTCTTGTTCTTTCGGCCTGAACTTGTATGTCGCATAGCTTCAACTGTGAGAACTGATGTCCTGAACATTCGCAAGAGATGGCTGGTTCTGTTAGGTTCTCTTTTCTTTTGGTGTTCTTGATCGGGTTCGAGTGAGAAGAAGAGAGGGAGAGGGGATTAGGGTTAGGGTACCGACCGTCCGAAGTAGAGGAGGTAGGGTTGGCCATTGCGGTTCGTCGGTGAGGTCTGCGCACGGGCAGCGACGGTCGGTGAAGAAGGAGAGCGGTCGCGGCGGCGTAGTACCGGTGACGACGACGGCGATGGTCCTTCCCGTCGCCAACTGCGCGTCCCTCTAGATCGGTCTAGGGTTTGTCGGGTGGGGATTGCGGCTCAGGTCAACCTCGTAACGTGTGCCGCCGGCCCCCACCCCTCTATTCATAGCGCAGCGCGACAGGGGGCCCATCAGCCAAAGTTGGGATGTGCGCCCCCGATCAGGGCGCGGACAAGGGGGGTTGGGATTTGGCCGTTGGGCCAAATCCCTGAGATCATTCTAACATTCTCCCCCTTGATCTCACTCTATACTTTATCTTTAATTACTTTTGACTTTACTCATTCCATCACAGATTAGTGCATAGAACATGTCTCATCGTCACGGTCAATCGCCGATAGATTTAACAGCTACAATACACCTCTTTGTTCTGAAATAGTTACTTTAAACTTTTGGGCCATCTTTTAGTCCAGGAATCATAGGCTTTCCCTTAAACCCATGCCGGCTATATGTTCTCTGAACACGTTGGGTGGTAAGCCTTTAGTAAGCGGATCTGCTAACATCTTTGCGGTACTTATATGCTCAAGATTTATAATTTGATCCCGAACTTTATCTTTCACAACATAGTACTTTATGTCAATGTGTTTGGCAGCACCACTTGACTTATTGTTGTGGGCATACGTTACTGCGGGTTCATTATCGCAGTACAACTTAAGTGGTCTATTGATGTCGTCAACCACTTTTAAACCGGGTATGAACTTTTCACCCACCACCGCCTGTAGCCTCATAACATGCTACAAACTCGGCATACATTGTGGATGATGTAGTGACGGTTTGCTTTGAGCTTTTCCACGATATAGCTCCTCCAATGAGAGAACACATATCCGGATGTAGACTTTCTATCATCTCCGCAAAATCGAATCAGATACCCCACTATATGGAGTGAATCGATCTTCAGATGTCATCATGAGGCCTTTTGTTCCTTGCAAAAAACGCAAGACTTTCTTTATCAATTTCAATGTTCTATTCCAGGATTGCTCTGGAATCTGCCAAGTAACCCGGTAACAAACGCTAAGTCAGGGCGTGTACACACTTGAGCATACTGCAAGCTTCCGACAGCTGAAGCATATGGAACCGATTTCATTTGATCGAGCTCGTACTGGTTCCTGGGGCATTGAAAATCCCCATATCTGTCGCCCTTGACTATAGGTGCAGGTGAAGGACTATATTTATGCATACCAAATTTCTTTAATACTTTCTCTATGTATGCCTTTTGTGACAGTCCCAATATCCCCTTGTTTCTATCCCGGTGAATTTCGATCCCTAGAACGAACGAAGCTTCACCAAGATCTTTCATATCAAAGTTTGAGGACAAAAACTTCTTTGTCTCCAGTAGCAGACTGACATCACTACTAGCCAGTAGAATGTCATCCACATACATGATTAGGAAGATAAACTTCCCATCTTTAAACTTTGCATAAACACAGTTGTCCTCTACATTCTCTTTAAACCCAAATTTTCTTATTGTACTGTCAAACTTCAAGTACCACTGTCTTGAAGCTTTCTTTAACCCATAAATCGATTTCTTTAGGCGGCATCCCATTCTTTCATTTCCTTCCACGACAAAACCTTTCGGTTGTGCCATGTAAATATTTTCCTCTAAATCCCCATTAAGAAATGCCGTCTTTACATCCATTTGATGTAACTCTAAATCATAATGTGCAACTAATGCCATTATGATTCTGAAGGAATCTTTACATGAGACTGGAGAAAAGGTCTCATTGTAATCAATCCCTTCTCTTTGCGTAAAGCCTTTTGCCACAAGTCGCGCTTTGTATCTTTCTACATTCCCTTGGGAGTCAAGCTTTGTCTTGTAGACTCATTTACAGCCTACTGTTTTGGCTCCTTTAGGAATAATTTCCAAGTCCCATATTTTATTAGCCTTCATGGACCTCATTTCCTCTTCCATGGCCTCAAGCTATTTTGAAGAATTTTCGCTTCTCATGGCTTCTTCAAATGAGGTGGGATCATCCTCCATTTGAAATCCCTCTGTATGATAAATTTGATAATCATCAGAAATAGCTGATCTTCTTACTCTTTGAGACCTCCTCGGGGCCTCCTCATTTGGTACATCTTCATTTTGAGGTCTTTGTTGCTCCCCTCATCTGTGGCAATTGGTTCTATAGGATCCTCAAGAACGTGTTCTTCATTCTCATTCATTGTTGCCACAGGAGGAACAATAACAGTCTTGGCACCACGTTGTCTTGTACCGTCGGTGCAATGACGCGTAGTGCGAAGAATGGCTCTTGAATCATCGGAGTGGGCGCATACGCCCGCTTCTCTTCAAGGTCAATCTCTCGAGCTACCATGCTCCCCTCATCATTTCATCCTCTAAGAAGACATCGTGTCTCGTTTCTACAAACTTTGTATATCTGTCTGGACAGTAGAAACGAAAACCTTTTGACTTTTCAGGGTAGCCAATGAAATGGCAACTTCATCGCTTTGGAATCAAGCTTCCCAAGATTTGGGTTAAATACTTTAGCCTCAGCAGACTCCCCACACACGTAAGTGGTTTAGTGAGGAACTCTTTACATCCATAACTCGTACGGTGTTTTGGGCACCGACTTACTAGGCACTCTGTTGAGAATATGAATGGCGGTTTTCAACGCCTCCATCCATAAACTCAACGGCAGTGTGGAGTAGCTCATCATGCTTCGCACCATATCCATCGAGTGCGGTTGCGTCTTTCGCCTACTCCATTTCTTTGAGGTTCGCCTGTAGAATCTTGGGCCACTATGCCATTTTCTGTAAAACCTTGCAAAGGTCCGAACTTGTCCATATGGGGTATGTCGATCGTAGTTCTCCCACCACGATCGATCGGACTATCTTAATCTTTAAATCGTGTTGGTTTTCAACTTCAGCCTTAAATATCTTGAATTTATCCAAGGCTTCATTTCTTTCTTTGATTGGATAAATATATCCATAACGGGAGTAATCATCCATGAATGTTATGAACGAGTCATATCCATCCACACTTTTCACAGGAAAAGGACCACAAATGTCTGTGTGAATAATTTGTAGAACTCCTATGCTTCTTTTGGCGTCTTTCTTAATTTTCTTTACATATTTTCCTTTAATGCATTCTCTGCATTGTTCTAAATCTGAGAACTCTAATAGAGGAAGAATATCATTCTTAACTAGTCTTTCTATTCTCCCCCTCGAAATATGGCCTAAACGACGGTGCCATAATTTCGACGATTCATTATGAGTTCTCTTCGCTTTCGTTCGTATTCTCAGGCGAGGATATACGCTCATTCACATCACATACAAAATTCACACTTTCACAAAGTGACAATAAATAAAGCTCATCTTGTTTAATGGCAAGACCAACACATTCTTTATTAAACATTATTTCACACTTGCCATTTCCAAAATAACAATCATAACCATCATTGTCCAAATTGGAAACACTAATCAAATTCCTCTGTAAAGATGGAACATAAAGAACATCTCTAAGTAAAAGCGTGAAACCATCAGGTAGCTCTAATGAAAGATCGCCAACGGCTTCAACTTCAGCTTGGACTCCATTTGCGACTTTAATGCATCTTTCTTTTCTTTGCGTAGTCCTCGTCGAACGGAATCCTCAGAAAGAATTAGCAACATGAGCAGTTGCTCTGAATCAATCCACCAAGTAGATTTCGAATATTGCACATACAGGGATTCATTTATAAAGGTAATAATATTCTCACCTTTCTTTGCCATTATCATCTTTAAGTAATCGGGACAGTTCTTCTTGTAGTGTCCCATCTTCTTGCAGTGAAGACACTGATCTTTGTCTACTGCAAATTTATTCTGTTGAGGCTGAAAAACAGAGGCTTTTCCCTTGTTCTTTGAGGAGAAGTTATTGTTGAAATTCTTTTTCTTGTTATCCTTCACATAGTTGATAGAACCACTATGTGAGGATTTAAATCTTTCCTCCTCTTGCACACACATAGCTATGCACTTTTCTAAGTCTCATTTCTCGGGCTGCATATTGTAGTTGACAACAAAAGTGTCAAACTCTTTCGGCAAATAAGCAAAAATCAAATGAATGAGGAACTCATCCTTGAGAGTCAAATCCATTGGTTTAAGCTTGGATGCCAAGTTGCTCATCCTTAGTATGTGCTCTCTTATGCCACTGCCACCACCAGAGTACCTTTCATCACAAGTCGCTTAATCACCGTAGCATAAGTCTTTGAAGAGCCAGTAAACTGACTCTTTATTTTCTCAAGATACTACTGACAGTGTCACACTCTGCGATTGAGCCCACAATTGCGAGCTCAATCGTGTTCTTTATCACGACCAAACATTTCTTGTTGGCGGTGACCCACTTTATGATCAAGATCATATGACATTTTATGGGAGCAAAGTCCTCTGCTTTTGTCTCGCCAAACAAAGATCATCCTCATTTGCCTCCCTCACCGGTGCCACAGGCTCTGTGGGACACGGTGTGGTGACTACCCAGTCCACCTCAGCCAAGATGAAGGCCAGGTCAATCTTTTTCTTCCATTCACCGTAGTTGTCTCCTTTGCGAACCGGGATATCTCTGATGTAGCCCATCAAAGAATATCCTCCTGAAAACACAATTCATATATAGTGAGAACATTTATAATAACAATAACTGCATGCCTTAGATTCAACGTTGGTTAAAATTAAAACATACAATTATTTACACATTAAATCTATATCACCGTTGGGCAGAAATAGAGATAAAGTATAAAAAAACATCAATTAAAATTATAATACTGTTATTATCAACGTTGGTCAGAAAATAACAATATCATAATTCACAACAATTCTCAAAAAATTAAATTCTCCCGTTGGTTCAAATTTAATTGAAAGAGTAATCAACATTAACTTTTGCAGCGGAAAACATTAAAAACAATTAAATTAGCATTTTATTACTGTACTCATCTAATCTCTGGAAAAATAACACGTGGTGCAAAAATTTACAGAGATTTGATTCAAATTTCATTCAGAAAAGCTTCTGAAAAACAATTAAAACTCATCTCGGAGTTACTGTTCAAACCGGCCATTCGGCCCAAACTTTCGCAGCCGCGGCCCACGGCCTGCCTCGCTCCCGCAGCGCATGGACCGTCGGATCCCGATCTGACCGCCCGCAGCCGCGAGATACGTTCGGACCATCCGAACGTTCGCTTCAATCCGCGCCGTCGGATTCCCATCGGACCGCCCGCACGCGCTGTGACGTTCGGACCTCCAAACGCCCTCCTCAGCGCGCGCCGTCGGATCCCGATCGGACCGCCCGGAGCGCGTGGGACGTTCGGACCTCCGAACGTTCTCCTCAGCGCGCGCCGTCGGATTTCCATCGGACGGCCCGCAGCGCTTGAGACGTTCGGACCGTCCGAACTTTTGTTTCAATCTCAGCCGTCGACGCTAATCGGACGGCTGAGCGACATTTTCGTGCGATTAAAACCGCTCGAGGCGGACGCGCCCGTAACCCTAGATTCATTTTTCTTGTCCCTTTCTCTCACCTCGCACCCGAGCGGCGGCGGCGGAAAAAGAAAGAGACGAAGAAGAAGACGGCGCCGCCGCGGGCCCTCTCGCCGGCGTGCGCGCTCCCTGAGAGGGAGCGCGCCGTCGAGCGGCTCGGGCGCGCCCCATTGAAGCGGCGGCGAGCCCACGGCTCGGCCGATTTTCCGCCGCCGGCGACGACGGCGAGAAAGACCAGTTAGTCCCGCTCGATACCATTGAGAGGGAGCGCGCCGCCGTCGAGCGGCTCTGTGGCGGCGGCCCATTGAAGCGGCGGCGAGCCCACGGCTCGGCCGATTTTCCCGCACGCCGGCGACGACGGCGAGAAAGACCAGGTTAGTCCCGCTCTGATACCATTGTTAGGTTCTCTTTTCTTTTGGTGTTCTTGATCGGGTTCGAGTGAGAAGAAGAGAGGGAGAGGGGATTAGGGTTAGGGTACCGACCGTCCGAAGTAGAGGAGGTAGGGTTGGCCATTGCGGTTCGTCGGTGAGGTCTGCGCACGGGCAGCGACGGTCGATGAAGAAGGAGAGCGGTCGCGGCGGCGTAGTACCGGTGACGACGACGGCGATGGTCCTTTCTGTCGCCAACTGCGCGTCCTCTAGATCGGTCTAGGGTTTGTCGGTGGGATTGCGGCTCGTGTCAACCTCGTAACGTGTGCCGCCGGCCCCCACCCCTCTATTTATAGCGCAGCGCGACAGGGGGCCCATCAGCCAAAGTTGGGATGTGCGCCCCCGATCAGGGCGCGGACAAGGGGGGTTGGGATTTGGCCGTTGGGCCAAATCCCTGAGATCATTCTAACAGGTTCTAGTTAGTTCTTGACTTCTTGGTTAGGTTATTGAAGGTTCGTACTTATTGTCTAATGGTGTGCCCTTTTGGATAAGTTAATTGCTTGCTCTTGATTCTGTAGCATTAGTTTGCATCACAGTTCATGAAACATATACTTCTTACTTTCTTCGCAGGTCATCTAGTTTCTCGCAAAGCGATGCTTTTGTTGCTTAAATTGTCCCCTGTTCATGATAAGACTAAGTCCGTATGTCACAAGCAATCTATAGTTTCAGTAGGTTCTTGGATGGGTTATAAGGAATTGATTAGCAATTGATTCCTTCTGTTACATGTTATAGAGTTGGAGTACATGGTGTATGATGAAGTGTCTGTCAAATATTTAGGCTGAATTGCTCATAGATGTTATATCTTTTGGTTCACCCCACGAGCAAGTAATTCGTCTGATTTGATTGACTTCTGGGTTGCTACATTGTTGAGTGTCTTCTTGTATGGACAGCAATTTTCAGAAATATCAGTTGTTGACAGCACTTTGTAGAAGAAATACTTGTGTTTTTTAGTGCATTTGACATCGTGGCGTTCAGAGTTCAGTTCTAGACCAGCTTGGCATTATTGGTTTAAACTATATGCTGTTCTATTATGGTTCTGTAAGGCTAACGAAAGAACCCGCAGCTGAAAGCTTGGAATGAAACACTTAACAGAGTCTCATATGATTTTTCCAGTTATAATATATTTCTAAGCGTTCCTTTAGCTGGCGGAGTACTAAATAGGTTTGCAAATACTGAAAACTTACCTAATTATAATATTCTTTGCCAGAATTAATTGATGCATTGTTTGCACATGCATACTTTTTCTGAAAAATGGACTTGTAGTGCACTAATACCAGAGCAAATGATCACCAGCTATCTATTTTTTAAAAAAAGTGATAACCAGCTATTGTAGTCGAGATAACTGGTGAATTAGCCCAAAAGATGACAGCCTGGTAAATTTGTAGTAATTGTATAAGATGCATATGGTCGAGGATAACCTGGTAAATCAGTACTAATCATATAAAGTGCAAATAGCTGTATTGCTCGAATATAGAATAACTGAACAAGCCAGCAAGTATTTCTGAATGATGCCAACCTCAATTTACATTCTTTTAGTACTTGTCAACTTCCAAACAGTAGAACATATTTTTCGGTTTTTTATCATGTCAATGCTGCTTTGTTTCTTCCTTGTAATTTGGAAATTTTGATATTCCCAAAACTTGATTTATTTCATGGAGATTTGGAGGTTAATTTAAGAAACTTCTGGTTTTTTTGCCTTGTTGAAATCTTGGCGCCAGTGTTAGATTCAGATTTAACATGTTTTCATACAGTGTTGTCAGATATCTATTTTGTACTTGGTTGCGATCCTTGAAACTCATAGAACTTAGAAAAAAATACTTTTATGATATTTTGAGCCATATTTCTGAGAGTAAACAGTTAAGCAGAAAACACAAACCTGAAATCTGCAAACGAAACTCTGAAATCTGTACTTCTGAAATCATAAATGCTTTTTTTCCCATTACAATTATTGTATCTTAAAATTGGCACGTATATGGTTATAACTCAGAAAATAAAACCTATTCCCAGTCATACAGGCTAGCCCCAAGAGTTTTCTTGAATTTTTATGAGCATTTTCCCCTCTTGAGATCGAGGACACTGTTGAAGTATAAGTAAATTGCCCATCTTTCCTCATCAGCTTAAGCTTTTAGGTGAACTGGTTGGTGCATGCAACTTAATATGGTATCAAGCTTTTAGGTGAACTGGTTGGTGCATGCAACTTAATATGGTATCAGAGCCAAGAGGTCCCGAGTTCAAGACCTGGCTGACACAATTAAAAAAATTAATTGTAGTCCATTTCTATTCCACGTATTGGCCTGAGGGAGCCTACACGTGAGGGGGAGTGTTGAAGTATAAGTAAATTGCCCATCTTTCCTCATCAGCTTAAGCTTTTAGGTGAACTGGTTGGTGCATGCAACTTAATAGACACAACCACCTTGGAAATGACAAATATCAGTTCAATCGACTTTTCAAACGTTTGGGATTCATAGCTTGACTCCTTTACCAAATATGTCTACATTAACAAATACCTTAGAATCAGTAAAACCAAAATATATATATCGTACAAATGAGAGGGGCGAACAGGGAGGCGACGCCAATGTTGACCTATGTTACCGCATCCTGCATTGGTGAGCCTCCAACCGCAGGGGGATTCCCGCGAGTGGAGGTCGCGTCCAAGTCCTCTCGCCATGGCGTGAGGCAAGTTTGAATTTCCTGTCACCACTTTGCAGAGACACGTCACCTACTCCTTCCTGATCTAGATTGGCAACACTTGGAAACATCTCTACCGCCGAGGAGGCGAATCGGATCAAGGTGGGGGAGAAGGTGGCGAACCCGATCCATCAGAACACTATAGAAGAGGGAGAAGAAATCGTTGGGAATTTTTTGCCAACTTTGGGTGGTGCCAATCTTGCCACCGAGGCCTAGGGTTTCGGCTTCCAAGGTAATAGAGCGAGTTCTGGTTTGGGTGTGGAGTGATCTAGTGTAGAAAAAGCAATTCACGGCGACAGCTTGCTACCTACTTGGGATATCTAATCGACTAGGATCTGAGGTAAGAACCATCAGTTTCTCGCATGATATTTGGGGGAAAGGCAGAAATTGAGCAACATTTGCTGAGGTAGTAAGGCACACTAAGATGGTGTAAGGCAACTAGGTTTGGGCTCACGGTAGAGATTTTGGAGGAGGAAGGGGTGCCGACAAAGGTAGACGGCCACCGTGCAGCCGGGCTCCAAATCAAGGGTATCAAGGTTTCCGTGGTGTAGAATCGGTTACGGTAGTCACAGGGGGGTGAATGACTCTGACAATTCCCCCCTAAGTATTCGACAATCTTTTCATTGCAGTAGCTATAAACAGCTGTGAAGATCAAGATTGAACTTGCAACCAACGTAAACAACACCCACAAGCAAAATTCAAAGATCACAACTATCAACCCTGTCAGGTCGGTTTGATCACCAACTCTTGGGTAGTTTGATCAGTGGCCAGTCTGACTGGCAAGCAACTAGCAGTTTGACTGCTCCCTTGCTGACAGACCAAAAATTGCAATATTTCAAGTAGCCAACTTCACCTAACTTTTGATCTACTTGTTCAAATCGCACCAAATTTGAAACACAGCTACCCTAGGATGTCGGGAACCTATTACACCCAACAATTTCAGGAATTGTTGTCAAAGTTCCCACCTGTATCCATTTTAGTGTAGAGAGGTCAAGAACCGAGCAAAAAAGGGAAAACTTGATATACTCAAAACTCATGAGATGTAGACAACAAAGATCATCCTAGATGAGTTCCTACATGTGCTAGCAAGCCATATCTAAGAACGAATCATACTAGAACAAAATGGAACCAAGAATCGCCAAGATTGCAAGAAAATCAAACAAGAACACAACTAATACATGGAGGAACAGTTTTGATCTTCTATTACCACTTGGAGATGAAGGATTACAAACACTCTACTAGGAGTACAGAACCCTAAGGGCAGCACCTAGCTCTCTCAACAAAACCCTAGTTTCTCTCTTGGAGCTCGAGTACACAACCATCTCTAATGCCCCCTTATATAGTGGAGGTTCACAAGAAACCCTAACTTGGTCACAAAGTGGATCAAATCCATTACACACACCCCGTGGGAACTCGTTAACCCATTACATAATCGGGTTTTTCACTCAACACACTCATGCACTCTTTTCAAAGCGGCGCCTTCATCCTTGGCTCCAAAAGCCCGAATTCATTATGTCTTATCCTCAAACGATTTTTCCCGATTCCTTTACCTCGAAGCATCAACCATGATCCATCACCTTCTATATGGTCCTAATGACTTCTCGCCAAGCCTCTCACGTGTCCGAATGCCACAGAACTGTCCTCGCTTTCAAACGGGTCCAAGTCACTTAACGTACCACATGTCCCTCTTGACCTTGACCACTTCTTTTCATGGCCATTGTCCATCTTGCGCCTTGTTCGAGTCCAACTATCTCACCCGGCCTCCATGGCCACTCTGAATCTTGGTTCTCCTAACCAAGCCTTGATCTATCGCCGTTGACCAAGTTGACACCGGAACCGCCTGCACAACAATAGATCAAGTAAACTATTTTCGAGCACAAGTTCATTCCAACTTGATCCACATCAGTCTAAAAATCCATCATGCAACACATGTCATGAATTTATAGCCCTAAACCACTTCCAAACTCAAACTGCAATATTCATTTCGAAAATCACTTCCTCTAAAAATTCCTTGCACTGTTTGACCGCCCTCATCATGCTAGTCAGATCCATGGTCTGATTTCATTTTAATAAAAATAGAACTGGGGTGGGATACACCCACTGTTTCAAAAAAAACATCTTTCTTTCTGCAAAATCCCATGAGATTTGTAGGAGTAACATGGTAGGATTATTTTGCAATTTCAGTTTGTTCGATCGCAGCAACTGAGCAGAATTCTCAACCGACCGCTTCTTTCCTTTTTTGTCCCCTCGCGGTTGCTCCACCGTCCGATCTACGATCGTCGGCGGGAGAAGAGTGCCGCACCCCCACCGACCTAGCCGTCAGGACTCGGGTCCTACCTTTATAAACTAACCGATCAACCAACCCAAATGTCAGATTCCCAAATCCAAGCCACCTTTCAAACACACAGCTGCGCGCTTCTCCGAACGCGAGCAAGAAAGGCAGCGCAAGAAACGCGAGAGGAGAGATCGGGGGGAGAACGCGCGGGCACCATGGCCCCTGATCGACACGACGTCGCGCTGGCCGATCTCGTCATCGGCGGCACCATCATCGCGGTGGGCATCGCGGGCGCCGTCCGCTTCTGCGTCTCCCAGACGGGGAGGGAGTGGCGGGATCAGCTGCGGGTGCGGACGCTCGGCGGCGTAACGACCCTGGAGCGGACACTGCGTGACCAGTGCGCGATGTGCCAGGAGAACATGGAAGCCGGCGGCGTGGTTCGCACGCTCTCCTGCGACCACGTGTTCCACAAGAGGTGCACCGCCAGCATCGACAAGTGGCTCCGCGAGAGCAGAGTGTCCTGCCCGATCTGCCGCAAGATCGCCTACCCCGTACTGCCGTGGAAGGCGCCGCCGCCGTCGTCATATTCGCCGTCGTCTTCACCGAGCTCGGCCGCGGTTCGTTCGGAGGAGCAGGACCTGGAGGGGCAGAACGAGTTGCCTCCGCCGCCGCCGCAGCCGATCCTGGCCCAGAACCAGCCGCTTCTTCCGCCTCCAGCGCCGCCGACCTTGACCCAGAACCAGCCGCCGTCGAGCTCGGCCCACGCCTCGGGGTTGGAGGAGCCACTTCTGCAGCCATAGCTGTCGTCATCATCGCCGTCGTAGGGATCGGACGCTCCTTGAGCTGGCGCGTTGTGTCTTGTCTGATCTTGATCATTTCTTGGTTAGGTTTATTGAAGGGTTCGTTAGAATTTTCAGTTCGTATCTTTCTTGGCGGCGTGAATCTTGGGTCTTTTCTTGCTTAGTTTCTTGGAACTTAGAGGTCAAGTTCTTGGATTTCTGTGGAGTAATCTTTAGGTTGTCGTAGTATTGCATCTCTTTCCTGTTCTTTCAGCCTGAGCATGTCATTGTCACATGGATTGCAACAGATGGTCAGTTTTGCAAGTTCTTGACTTCCTGCTTAGGTTCTTAGTTTTGTAGGGCATTTATCTTCTGATGAAATGACCCGCACGTGATTATACTGAAGTGTTCTTGCTCATAAATGTAATCTCTTTTGCTTCACTCTGCGAGCAAGTAATTCATCATATTTGATTTACTTCTGGATTACTACTTTGTAAAATATGTTCTTGAATGGTCAGCAATTTTCATGGATATCAGTTGTTGAATGTTGATAGCAGTTCGTAGCAGAAATACTTGAATTTTTGCGTGGCATTTGATGTCTTGGTGTTCAGATTTCAGTTTTAGACAAGCTAGAGCTGGCATTATTGGTTTATCTTGTCTGAGTAAACTGTATGCTGTTCCATTATGTTTCTGTAAGACTAATGAACGAATCAGCAGCTGAAAGCCTGAAATGAAACAACTTAACAGAGCCTTGTATGAAATTTTCAGTTCCTATCTATTCTCTAAGTATTTCTTTAGCTAACAGAGTACTAAATAGGTCTGCAAATATTACAAATCCATACTGTTTTCTGAAATATTGACTTGCAACACCAGAGCCAAAAAACACCAACTCCGTGAAGTTGAAATAACTGGTGAATTAGCTCAAAAGATGACAACCTGGTAAATTACTACTAATCATATAAGGTGCATATGGTAGAAGATAACCTTGTGAATTAGTAATCAAGTGCACATAGTACTACTGCTCAAATAACATAATAACTGACCAAGTTGGCAATCAGATTTCTAAATGATGCCAACCTCACTTCACATTCTTCAGTACTTACCAACCTCCAAACAGTAGAACAGACCTTCTTTTTTTGGTCATATCATTGCAGCTTTTGTTTTCTTGCTTGTAATTTGGAAATATCGATATTCTGAAACTTGATATATTTTATGGAGATTTGGAGGTTAATGTACTAATTTAGGCAAGTTTTGATTTTTTTCCCCTTACTAGTTGAAACCTTTGGCGTCAGTATTAGACTCAGCCTGAACATGTTCTCATACTACGTAGCAGTTTTTTGTTTTGTAGTTGGTTGCGATTCTTGAAATTCCTATAACTTAGAAAACTTGCCCTTTTGATATTTTGAGCCATTTTCTTGAGAGTAAGCAGTTAGCTGAAAACACAATCCTGAAATCTGCAAAAGAACTGAAATATGTACGTCTGAAATTGGATTTTTTTTGCCCAATTATGTTTTTTGTATATTTTAATTGGCTCATATATGGTCATGACTCAAAATATAAAACCAGTTCCCAGCCATATAGGTTGTATCCTGTTGTAAGAACACACACACATACACACACACACAACATGGTGTCCTAGGTAATTATTACATACGTACATACATACACATATCATATACACACACATATACATATAAACATATACACACACATACATACATACATATACATACATATATGTATATGTGTGCATATGTATATATATACTTGAATTCAAACATTTTGAACGAATTTAGATTACATTTTTGCTATTTTTTAATATAAAACCAACATATACTTATAATCAAACTATCATAAAAAAAGACAAATGCAGTTCAAATTTCAATTCAAACTTGTTAAAATCGACATCCAAAAAAATTCAAAAATTTTTACATGTGACACATAGAAAAATACATATTTTAAATCATAGTGCTCTAACATCGTGATGTCTCAGTTAATTATAATATATATATACACAGATATACATATACACATATATACATGTATGTATGTATGCTCCAAGAGTTTTATTGATTTTGTGTCTGCGTCTTGTGATCGAGGAAACAACCACCCTGGAATTGGAGCTTTTCAGTTCAGACGACTTTCAAACTACTGAGATTCATAGCTCGATTCCTTGGTAAAAGATATGTGCAGTGATACTATCTTTGTTTCTACAAAATTCCATGAAGTTTGTTACACATGCTACGACGACAGTCGTTTCTTCAATTTCAGTTCATTCGATGCCTTCATCTGCACTCTTCTATAGGCAACAGCTCTCCTTATGTTCTACTCTAGAGACTGGCCTACCACGGGCTCACATTGCACAGAGATCGATCCATGGTGTGCGGCCCAGAGATGGGCGGCTGGCCTCACATGCTGCTTGCAAGAACTGAGCTGCCACTTCAACAAACCCACTCCAACCACTCGCGCGGTCACGCACGGGCATGGCGTTGTGGGTACGAGGCGTCGGACGGCCACGGCCCACGCGCTGCGGCACGAGACGGTATATTACCATTATAAAAAAACGTGTTAGTAAGTTATACATCCATTTTTCTTTAACCGTTCTATTTCCTTAACTTCTCGCTATTTTTCACTTTCCAACTCATCAAAACAACTCTCTTCTATAGCATAATTCTTTATATATTCAATGAGTACCGTTGTAATGTACGGATACGTAACTAACCACATTCACACATGCCGCAGCCAGCACGCTGCTGGTGCGGTGCGGTGCGGCCGGTGCAGGCGCGACCACGCGGCCGGGCGGGCGCGTTGAGGTCCATGCCGCGGCTGACGGAGTGGATCGGGCGTATTTTCTGGTCGTTTCACATGTTTTTTCGTGCGGGAGAGAACGTCGGTGGGTCAAGCCCAGTTGTTTGGCACGCGAAGGCCGGACCGGTGTGCCAATCTGGCCTGCTCGGCGCAGTTGCAAACCACGGCTTCCAGGTTCGTCGCGGCCAGCGTCTAGCGCTGCCGCGCGTAAATTTACGAGCAGCCACAGCTCAGGGACGGGGCTTCAGGGGGAACACAGCCATCTCGTTCGTCGTTTCAACGTGCAGCGGCGGCAACAGGAAGACAGCTTCGGAAGGCTCACCGCTGCCATGGGCAATGTCAAATGTTACTCATCCACAACTTGGGCTCGTGCAAACAAACTTGTTGCCTGATTCCAACATAACAAAGCTCTCCACGCGGTACAGTTCGACTTTACTCGAGCCTTGGATGAAGAAGCTTGTGCACAATCGCCATCGCATATTTATGAATCTATTTTAACTTAGGTTTAAATTATTAACACTCTTTTGATATTAGGACCGCTATATTTTAGTTTCCTAATATATGTTCCATTAATTGTATAATATTGTATTGAGCTATGAAGGATGTATGTATTAAACCTGTTAATCTGACTAATAATCACTTATCACACAATAAAAGTTGATTGGCTGATAACCTTGTGTGAGCTGTATTGTAATACCTCTTTAGCATAATTCCTATATCGCTATCACTTTATCACTATTCCACATCGCCCTCATATCAAGAACTAGGTCTCCATTTTCAACCCTAGCACACTCTTTCACTTCTCATAACTTTATCGTAGCCTTATCCTCGCCATCTCTTAGTTTTCTTAAATTCATATTATATAATCTGTCTATGATGTATTAGTTACCTTATCACCATATTATCATCCTCATATCGAGAATTAAGTTTCTTTATTTCCGACCTTAGCAAATCCTTTCACTTTCCCTAATATTATCATAACTTTCTCTTAGTTTCTTAAATTCACACTACATAACATGTTAATAATATAACAGTTAACTAATCTAAGATTATCCACATATAAAAAAGATTTTCATCCATCTGCTCACGTACAAGAACCGATATCGATGGTAAAGCTTGTAGCTTTTTAACGTTTCTCTACGGTTGCGACAACCGTACGGCAACAATTGGGACGATCCTGTGAGCAGGCTAGTTTTGAGTCGTTACAGAAGAAAACTAGAAAAAGCCTAACTCGCCAAGCCGGTCAACGATGCGAACCGAAGCGATCGACGGTGACATGCCTCCCGAGCGACTAGTCGCGGCCGACGCGCTCATCTCACCGCTCGTTGTGTCTGAATGAATCTGCACTCCATCGTCCGTCAAGTTATATGGTGGTGTTCAGAGATCACAGCGGGGGCTCCTGCTGTCCTGGTGCAGAATGCATCCTGCAGGCAGAGGGACCGGGTAACAATCCATGTCCATGGAAACGTCTCGAGCAGATAACAAAACTCCAGGCAAACACATCTTGTCAAGGAGATACAGCAACTACTGATTGCGATCGAAACATCCATGGGTGGAAACGGCCAAGCTACGGTCGTTTCGACTTAACCTTCTTACTTATTTTTTTTACTATTTTTAAATTTTATTTTTTTGACTTTTTTAGAGTTTTTTTGCTAATTCTTTTTTCCCATATTCGTTTGCATTATCTATGATAGCTAACATGTTTTTTCTATTTTAATTTTTTTAAATTTAGTTACATCAAATAAGCCACCATCAGCTATAGTATAATTTCAACCAACTACAACGTAATTCCAGCCATAAGCCAGCTTATTTTAGCCCAACCGAACGACACCTAAACCATCGAAGGAAAAACACTCCATCACAAGTGACAGGTAAAACCAGAGAAAACAATTTCGTTTTAGAAAAAATTTCAGGCCCTTCGAGAAATCCAAATTTCAGAAATTTTGAATTTTTTAAAATTTCAGCCAAAATATTCAAACATACGGTTCGAATCCAAGAAATACGATTATACAAAAACAGCAAAATGATCGGAATCGGTGAAATTTCGGCAAAAGCTCAAAAATCTCGGTCAAATATCGAAAATTTAAAATGGACCAAATTTTTGGTTGAAGTGGGCTTTTCTCAGGGGCTAAGATAACCGAAATTCACCGAATTTCACAAAATTTTGTCCAAAATTATTTTCCCTGGGTAAAACCATCCTGAATTCCCAGAAGATCATGAACTTCAAACTGTTAAACAGCTGCATGATATTTTTTTTGGGAACAAAGTCGAGGTTGATCGATTAGCTTCCTGGAGTATAAACTGAAAACCCTAGGGACGATCATAGATCCTAAAATATCTGCACAATCCTGCATCAAGTGTAGCATTCCAGGCTTCCAGCGTCCTAGCACCTAGAGGAGTCAACAGAACAACTCCATCAGACCATGATTCTTCAGTATCCTCCCATTCTTGAATCATGTAGGTCCCGATCATGTGTAGAGAGGTCCAACGTCCAACGTCTATCAGACAAGGCATGATCATCATTGCAGCCTGATCTGCAGATGCCAGCTGCTGAGCTGCCCACCAAACATTTTCAGGCCATAGATAGAAGAACCATAGGACAACACACCAAACACTTGTAACCGTGGTACTGTTGCCAATCCAGAGAGATGGGAGGGACCTTGGTCACTGGCTGAGGATGAGTAAATCGGATTGGCTCGTAAGAAATTATACCTAGACGTCAGGTAAAAAAAACTTTGGCCGAAAAGAGTCAATGTAGCTGTGTCTTTTGTCTCACAGTCCTTCCTATGTGCAACATGCTCATGCAAATCTGGACAAAGCAACTACTACTAGTCTAGTACAATAACCGCAGCCACCAGCTAAGCACATGATTCGAACAGAGTTGCTACATCTCGTTTGTTCATCTCTCTCCACCTAGGTAATTCTGATGGGTAAAAGCTAACATATTGTACAGTCACTTCACACTTCATTTTCTTAATTTTAAGTTCTTAACCATCCAAGTAACAGAGTGCTAGTCAAGGGACCAAATAACACCCGCTATCCTAGGTAAGGTCAAATTCAGGATTGTGCTGTGATGGTGACATTTATGTAAATTGGCATGTGCACCGGAATTGATTATTTTTATTTGTCACAGAGAGCTGACTTTCAAATCAAAGAAAGCATACAATACAGCAAGTAATACAACTAGATAAGACTGGAGAGCGAAGATACCACCGAATTAGAAGAAAGGGATAAAAACTAAAAGCGAGGTTGATGGTGTCATGTCCTCCATACTAGTGCTTCCAATTAAGCTTTAGAATATAGAAGAGAGACCACCAGTAGATGGTCCAAGGTCCACAAGTATAGCACATGGTACATAGCTTGGAAATGTATGTCGAAGATTTTAGCATCAAAATTGGAAAATTCTATATTATCAGTACCCAGCTATTAGCAGGGATAGCAACCAAACAGTACACTCAAGTGTATGAGAATGATGTATGGGATATCATCGAGCAAATTCACAAAAAAGGAGATGACAAATGAGAGAACATGTTACTAGAGAGAAGTATGGATGGAAAATGACCATGTAGGAGTAGGCATTAACAAACAGGGTGAAACATTCCTGCAAAATGAAGATAGATTGGTCAAAGATCAATTTTTTTGAATGCCAATCTGACTTTTTTGGAGACTAGAGAGCATGCTGGTTGTTCCAAGAAGGAAGGCGATATCATGATTTAGACACAACAAGAATTACAGTTCCACAGAGATACTACAAGCGCTAGCAATAATTTTAAAAGACAACACAGACTAATCTTACAGCTTACATGATTATCTCAACATGAGATGACGCAAGGCTGGAACTGAGCATCCAGCGATAGTTATGGCGTCGATATGGTTGGCTCAGCATGCCCCCGGTCAATTCAAGTAGCAGGACTACACATGTAGCATCATTGAGCCTGACCAAGAGGTTCACAATCCGAAGCGTGTGATCACCATCAGCTACATGGTGTCCGAGTCATCCTTGTTATAAGCCAGTGGGAATTCATCGAACTTCTCCGAGACGTCACGGCCTTCTCCAATACTCTTCAGAGAGTGATAAACACGGTACATTGAGAGCCTGTCCCTTGGATGAGCCACGATACATTGGAAAGCTATCTTCAAGAACTCATCAATCTCTGCATCATGGCCCTTCCTGCACAATGACTTATCAACAGCATCAGTGATTCGGCCGGAGCTCTTGAGCTGATTTACCCAATCCACCAATGTCCCCTTGAACCCTTCACCTGCTGCGTCACTTGTCACAGTGCCAGCCTCCTGCCCGCTAGCGAGCTCGAACAGTATCACCCCAAATGCATATGTATCACCCTTCATGGTAGGAACTGGATTGCTAGCATACTCTGGGGCAACATACCCAAACTCCCCGAAGTCTCCATTCAGGAAGGGGCTTGTATCGCCGCCCTCGCCTGGCACCATCCGGACCAGCCTTGTGAGCCCAACATCCGTAATCCGAGCCTCGTAATCCTCATCGAGAAGCACTGCACTTGAGCTCAAGTTCTGGTGAATCTGAGGAACCTGGAACCCGTGGTGCAGCCACGCAATCCCCCGCGCCGCCCCAATGGCAATCCTAAGCCGTGTCGCCCAATCCAGCAGTGCCTGCCCAGGCTCCTTCATCACCGACGAAAGAGCCCCGCTCTCCATATGCTTGTACACCAGCAGCCGCTCATCCTCAACAACACAGAACCCCAGCAGCGGCACGATGTTGGGGTGCCGCAGCTGCCCGACCCGCCCCATCTCCGCCCGGAAAGCCTTCTCCGAGAGCGGGCACGAGTGCAGCCGCTTCACCGTCAGGGCGGACCCGTCACGCAGCACGGCCCGGTACGCAGTCCCCGCCCGCGAGCTCCCGGCCACTACGATGTGGCTTGTGCTGAAATCCTGCGTGGCCGCCATCAGGTCGGCGAGCTTGACCTTCACGATCGGCTTCTGGAACAGCGAGACCGGCGCAAGCCGGTTGTGCGTCGCCCGCAGCCGCTCCGTCCACCAGCTCCCGTCCTCCTCGGCAGCACCGCCCGACTCGCTTCCTCCGCGGCGGCGGCGTCGGCGCCCGCCCTTGCTCTTCCCGGTGCATCGCCAGAAGAAGAAGGCAAGGAGCAGCGACGCGGCGGCGCCGAAGACCCCAGCAGCGATAACGATGCCGAGGCCGGCGCTCCCAAGCCCTCGGCCACAGCGCGAGGACACGGGGCGGCCACACAGTCCGGTGTTCCGGGAGAAGGACTCCCTGGAAAAGGTCGCGCCGAGCTGGGGCGGTATCTGGCCGTCGAGCCGGTTCCCGGAGAGGTCGAGCGACTTGAGCCGGTCCAGCCGCTGGAGGGACGCGGGGATCTGGCCGGAGAGGGCGTTATCGTTGAGCTTGAGCGAGTTGAGGAAGCGGCAGTTGGCGAGCTCGGCGGGGAGCGGGCCCGAGAGGCGGTTACCGGAGAGGTCGAGGGAGACGAGGAAGGGGAGCCAGTCGCAGAGCGCGGGCGGGACTTGCCCTTCGAGAGCGTTGCTCGAGAGATCGAGCGTGGTGGCGGCGCGGCAGTACTGGAGCGCGGAGGGGACGGCGCCCTGGAGGCCGAACCCGGAGAGGGAGAGCGCGAGGACGCGCGACTCCTGCTGGTTCCAGCACGAGACGCCATTGAACTCGCAGACGGCGCCGGCCGACTTGTTGCCGAAGGTCCACGACGCGAGCCGCTCGTCTGGGTCGCGGAGGCCGACCTTGACGCCGCGGAGGCACCGCGCGTCGTCCTCCTGGGGTACCTCCGCCGCCGGTGACGGCTGCGGTGCGGCGGGCGGGGCTAGGGCCAGGGCTAGGAGGAGGAGGGCGAGGGGTAGCAAGGGAGGCATGGTGGATTGGTGGAGGTGGAGGTGGAGGTGGAGGTGGTGGTGGTGGGGTGGAGTGGATGGGCAGTACTATTACTGGGCGTAGTGTGTGCGCGTTTCGGTTCAGTGGGGTTGGGTTTGGTTTGGACCGCGCTGTGCGGCGAGGGTGCGGTGGAATGGATTAGACCTGTCCACTGGGCCTGTCGGGCTGACACGGCACGGCTCAGTTTAGACATGGCTCATTTAGATATAATTGGTTTAGATCCGATAAATAAACGGATAGTACCTATAGGTCCACGGGTCATGGTATGAGCCTAGACATAGCCTAGGATCGTACTATACCAGTACGGGTACGGTTAGGATTTAACGGGCCGTGTCGGTACTGTAGGTCTGTTAAGCCGAGAAAAAGAAAAAAATTCAAAAAATTATAGAAAATTACAAAAAAAATTAAAGAAAATTGTAGACATTGTTAATCACCAAGATAATTATTTTCAATGACATAATGAGTTTTATTAACTTGTTAAATTACATAGGATGACTGCCTCGTTAAAAACTTTATCAAGTAAGAACTTAACTTGAGAAAACTTTGGTTAAGAAAAAAGATTACAACCTATGAAGCTCACTAGTGATTACATCTGAAGAAAAATATTGAAAATCATATTCATTACTATCCAGATACAAATTCTCAAAAGATTCTTCTAAGTCCCTATTCTCTGTAGTATGTTAGAGTCTTGATTCAGCTTGTTCCTAGTCTTTGACGATCAGATGTATTTCGACCATCTCGTTCGAGAGACTTGTTCGTCGCTCCTCGATTATTCTTCCAGATAGACTGAAGGATGACTCCGAGGAGACCGTATAGACAAGAACAGTCAACACATCCCGTGCTAATATGGATAGCACTGGATATGTTACTTTCTGGGTTTGCCACCACGAGAGGATGTTCAACTCTTGCTCGAAGCTGACGCTATCACTATTGAGATAGCTTGATAGGTCTCCGGTGCTTTGCCGCCTTCCTCCTCCCGACTGATCTGTACCTGCACGAGAATCTCTAGAGGAAGAACAAAAAATCTTGCTCCATTGTATAGTCCCCATAGAGGTGCTAGTGGCTACTAGGGGTCTTTCCAAACGCACGGACCCAAACTTATTTTCGTATTTCTCGTATACCTCATATAATTTATCCTTAACTACTATATAGTATGTACAATAATCTAAACCGGTAGCATCACTTAAAAGTTGTAATACATTTATAAATCTTTGGAGTTTGGGCTTAGGATCCAAAATAAAGGTGACTGCATATAAAATAGCAATTTTCCTCCAACATTTTAAAAACTTAGTTTTCATGGCAACTATAGCATCTCATAGTACATAATCATTCTCAAAAGCCTTTATGTGAGTGACAATTTCAAGAATGTTATGAACAATTAGAGGAAAGGTTGGGTAGTATACTCCAGAAAAATAAATTGTAGCTTTATGAAAAAGTTCTAAAAAAGAAAATATTTTTTCACCAACAACCAATCGTCCTCAGTTAGTTCAGAGTCTCTAACTTGGGTTCTACTGGAGCAACTACGAGATTGATGACCTTGGGTGCGAAGAAAAATAGATAAGTTGCTCTTATATGGCAATATATGTTTAAGCATAAGGTAAGTAGAATTCTATCTAACGGGCATGTCTAAGCCAAATTTTTTAAGTCGGACATTCATTGCTACGCAAAAGCTTTTATATGTGGCTATTCGTTGGTTAGAACAATTAATATATGAAATTGCATCCCTAAAAAAAATCAATACAAGCATTTAATCTTTTTAAACCAGATTTAACAATAATATTAATAATATGACAAGCACAACGTTGATGTAGTAAAAAAGATTGTGCATAAGTATTAAACAAAGAAGTAAGAATTTTCATAGTCTTAGTGTTTGCAGCTGCATTATCTAAAGTTATAGAAAAAATCTTATCCGTGAGGCCAAAATCTTCTACAACATAAATAATGCATTCTGTAATATTTTTAGTAGTATGCGAAACATTAATTAATTTAAATCCTATAATTCCTTTTCCATTACGCAGACATTATTAGCATAATGAGCAACAACACTAATATAATCCTCCATAGCCCTACCACTCCATATGTTTAATGTCAAAGCAATAGAGAATGTACATGTACAAAACATTTCTTTCAATTTTTCACGGCAGTTATTATAATATTTAATTAAATCTCTAGTTATGATTTGCCTAGATACAACACTAAATCAAGGGTTATGAGCAGTCCTAATATATTTTTGAAAAGTATTAGACCCACCAAAATTTAAAGGTAAATCATGAGAAACAATTAATCTACAAAGGGATTCCCGAGCTACCTCTGGGTTGTACTCCCAAGTACGTACCGAGCTGTTGGGGTTATATTGCAGCTGTGTTTGACATATTTGTATTCCTTACCATCTTTTGTAGCTTGCAATATATCGTTGCAGGTGACCCGTCCCACATGAAGATTTTACAGACAATTCATTATCATAAATTTTACAAACAACACACCTCACCGAATTCTCATTCTTCCTGGGTATAACCCTTGGCCATAAGTCTTGCTTTATACTTATCAACAGTATCATCAGGCCTCGTTTTCTTTTTGAAGACCCACTTATATCTAACAAGCTTACACCCGCTAGGACGATCAGTGATCTTTTAAGGGCCTGTTTAGCAAGTCACAAATCGGCCGGCTTTTGACTTTTGCTACAGTACTTAACTTTCAAACGGAGTATTTTCTTAAGACGGGGTCTACAAGTTAAACGTAGTACATGTTAAAAGCCCAACATCTGTACCAGCCAAAATCGTAAGTGAGTATCGGTCTCTCCGTAATCTGTACCGTAAACAACCAAAATTCAAAAATTTCAGCCATAAGCCGCAGCCAAAAAGAACAGACCCTAAGTCCTCTTAGCCATGATGGAATCCATCTTGCTATGGATTGTCTCTTTCCAACACTCAACATCAGGCATATTAGTAATATCTCAAGCCCCATTAGCCATGATAGAATCCATTTTCAATATCAACATCTGGTAGATCAGTGATCTCCCAAGTCCCATTAGCCATAATAGAATCTATCTCGCTATAGAGTTTTTGGCACATTATCTATGAGGTATACAATAGAGCTTATCTTCTACTAGTGTCACTCATTTGTTCAGAAATAGGGGCATGTTTAGATTATTATTGCCAGTTTGATTATTCACGCAAATATGCATGTAGGGCTGTAAAAAAAACTCAAGGCTCACGAGCTGCTCGCTCTAGGCTCGATTTGAGCTCACCTCAAACTCTAAACGAGCCAAGCTCGAGCTTGATCCGAGCTCGTGAGCTTCAATGAGCCGAGTTCAAATAGCTCGTTAGGGTTTGATTCGAGCTTGAATATTGATGCATATTAACTCTTGCTGAGTTTACTCCCGCCGATTTTGAGCTTTTCTATTGTTGAAAAATCAGTGTATGTTGAATTATTTTTTACTGTTATCGAGCTTACTCTAGCCGAGCTCGAGCTCGAGTTTTTCTTATTATTGAAAATTAGTGCACATTAAGTTTTTTAATTGTTATCGAGTTTATTTGAGCCGAGCTCGAGCTTTGACCGAGCCAAACTCGAGCCTAGGTACATGTTCGGACCCCAACTTAGGTTCGTTTGAGCTCAGCTTGAGCTTCTACCGAGCTCGAGCTTAGGGGGCTAGGTTCACTCAAGCTCGGCTCGTTTACAACTCTATATTCGTGCATGCGCGTATGTGCTTGTGTGTCTAGCCAAAATGCCCCTTATACCATAGCTATTCCATACGTCATATATTTTATATGGTAGCAAGGATTTCATCTTATAAATTACTTTTCCATCACTTAGTTAGATAATATGATACTAAATTAGGGATGTTTTAAAATTTCTATATAGGCGACGACCTACCTTCTACTGTTCTACATGGAATTTTTGACCGCCCAATGAGACGCGTTTGTCTCCCTTGCTCGTCGTGTGCAATGGTAGCGCGGCAACATTTCCAGAAGAATTAGCCCAACTGATAGTACTTAGGTACTTAATCTAGACTGCAGCAACAGAAATGGGACTGGCACAGTCCGGAAAATAGAGGCCTTCGCATAGAACTATCCAGCGCCGTATGTGTATTTTTTTTCTTTCATAAAAAAAAGGATTGGATGAGAAATTGGGCCCTATTGATCCCATGTACTTTGGCATGACTCGGGAGTGTTTGTTTCGTTTGGAGCAGCTGTGGTTTAGGTTATAATTTAGCCTAGATTATTTTTGTTGGGTTAGGTTGTTTTTGCCCTTGTGTGGGTGGAGACCAATCTCAAGTTTGTACACCCCGTGCTCCACTGCCCGGCAACATATCCAGGCCCCTACCGTTAGAATTTACACGTAATCCAAACTAATCTCGCGAGAAACAGAAGTGTCAGGACAATTGAACCCTACTTTGTTCCCTAACCAGAGTTCAGAACAAGCTCTTGTACGAATTTTCTTTTGCTAGAGAGAGACGGAGTGAAACAACCCAAATTTGGCCACCGCCTTCCCTCTTTCTCACAACCGACCTCTCCCGCACTGACTCCGCACTCAGCTGACCTGACACCTCTGCGCATTTGATCGCCGCAACGCAGCGCCCGAGAAGACCCTGACACCTAGTGCCACGCCATCGCCAAGCCTTCCCGCACCCTCTGACTTGGCCACGCACCGCAAAATGAGCAAGGCGGCGATTGTGTCGAACCGCCATTTCGTGGTTATAAAAGCTGTGAGCCTTCTCATTGGTAAACATAGACGTCCAGTGAACCACACATCAGTCCACTCAACACGCCGGCCAACGCTTTGCCATTGTCGTCGCAAAGCCAGTGGTAAGCCTTGTTTTTCCAATTCACCTCTCTCAATTGGATGTTAAGAATGCCTTTCTTAATGGTGTTTTGCATGAGGAGGTTTACATGCAGCCTTCATTTGGGTATTCTGTTCCAGTTGGCCATGTTTGTTGTTTTCATCGTGCTCTTTATGGCCTCAAACAGGCCCCTCGTGCCTGGTTTGCGCGTTTCACCTCAGTGATTACCGCTGTCGGTTTCACTGTCAGTGCACACGATCCTGCTCTTTTTGTCCATGTCTCACCTCGAGGTAGAACAATACTTCTTCTATATGTGGATGATATGCTTATTACTGGTGATGATTCCTCATTCATCACATATGTGAAGAAGTATCTTAGTGAGCAGTTTATGATGATTAATTTTAGTTTGCTTACGTACTTTCTTAGGATTGAGGTTTCTTCCATGCCTGAGGGTTACTACCTCTCCCAGCAGAAGTATGTCTAGGATCTTCTTGATCGGTCTGGTTTAACTGACACTCGCACTGCTGAGACTCCTATGAAGCTCTCCCTTCAGCTTCGTGCCACTAATGGTGATCTTCTTGAGGATTCTACTTGTTATCGTCATCTTATTGGGAGTCTGGTATATCTTGTGAGCACTCGCGCTAAAATTGCTTATGTTGTTCATATCTTGAGTCAGTTCATGGTTAGTCCTACTCATCTTCACTACAGTCACCTCCTTTGTGTCCTTCGATACTTATGTGGGACAATCTCTCGCCGCTTGTTTTTCCCTAGCTCCACCTCACTACAGCCTCAGGCATACTCTGATGCGACCTGGGCTAGTGATCTTTCTAATCGTCGTTCTCTTTCTGCTTACTGTGTTTTTCTTGGTTCCTCCGTGATTGTCTGGAAGACAAAGAAGCAAACTGCAGTTTCCCGTTTGAGTGCAAAGGCTGAGTTGAGAGCTATGGCAGTAGTGACAACAGAGATTACTTGGTTGAGGTGGCTACTTACAGACTTGGGTGTACCTGTGAGGGGACCTACGACGCTTATATCTGACAATACAGATGCTATCAGTATTACTCGCGATCCAGTGAAGCATGAGCTCACCAAGCACATTGGAGTGGATACTTCATACACTCGCTCACAGGTACAAGAGGGAATACTTGCTCTACAGTTTGTGCCATCAGAATTACAGCTTGCTGACTTCTTCACGAAGTTCCAAACTAGAGCACAACATTTGTATTTTCTTTTCAAACTCAGTATGTGTGATCTACCATGAGTTTGAGGGGGTGTTAAAGATAGAATATGATTGTTATTCGTTTCCTTATATGCCATGGTTTTTTTATCTGTATATGACATATTTCTCTATATATCTCCTTGTACTCTATATATATATATTGCCTTTTAGGCCTTATGAATATACACACAATATTCATAACACGTAGGACATGTACCTATCTTCATGTATTAAGCATGTCAGCTATTTGTCCAAGAATCATCTATCTAATATGATGCATGCAGGAGACAAATTTTGTGCTGGTTCAGTTGCAGCATCCTTTAAGCTTGTATGTCCTGGCATTCATGGCAGAATAGCAGTCCTAAAAGCACATATGAGTACAGGGCATTATGCACCCATACCATTAATAATAAGCTAATAACAGCAATGCTCTTCTGTTCGGAAGCAAGTTGGTCATGACTCAATATGATCTCTTCATTCTGATAGCAGAATTGACGTGGTACATTTTTTTTTTACACATTGTTGATTTAACTTATGGTACACTATTGTCTGTTTTGCGGTTTAAGGTACAGCCAGAACTAATCATAATATCGAGGATCAATTTACCACTTATGTTGAACTTGTATTGTACCGAAAATTTATGTTAAATGTATCATTTTGTATGTATGTGTTATCCGTCTATATTATCCGTTGTCCTATTCGAATTCGTCAAGTATCCGCTCCGGTGTTACCGTTTCCAAAAATCCGCATATTCTGAATTTGTATCTGGGTTGACCGTATTCAATACCGAATCCGAAGAAAAAAATATCGATTAGGATATAATATAAATAATATCCGTCTAAATTCGACCCGATTACACCCTCACTACGAACAATGTAACAGCCATTTTACCGTGCCGATAGGCCAACACCTGGATAAGCAGGGTGCAGCAGGAATGCAGGATATCCAAAGCCTGTAGTGATTAAACAAAAGGAAATTAAGAGGAAAAAAATTGGCAGAAAGCCGAAAGCCAGTAAGTGCTTCACTGGCAGCAGTAGCTGCCCTCCGGATATGGCCTGCTTTGCAATGGGCATGGTCCTGTGCAAATATTCATGGGAATGGGTTCTGTGGTCATCAACAAGTTGAAACAATTTGTGGCACAAAGGAGTTGAACTGTTGTGGAATACAAGATGTAGAATCTGTCAGAAAACATTTGATGATGTTGACAAGGAACCATCCAGCCACTTTATGCAAGCTAACACGGGTATAAAGTACCAGGTATCAGAGAACAACACTTTACCACTCACAGAAAGCGTGTGAGAGGCTTAAGTTGAGAGCTGAAGTCAACTGCAAGAATAGCTTAAGACGATGTTTAGAAGATATATACTGAATGGATCACATACAGTTAGAGGCTATTGCAGACGTTGAGAGTAAATTCTGCTGATGTTTTGTTATGATGAAAGAAGTAAAGCAGTGCTGATAAATTGCTTCAAAACCTGCTGTGTCTAGCAGTATTGCTACAGAAGGGTAAGAACCACAAGAGTAAATGTATATGTTACGAGATTACGACAATCATTGCAACGATGATCAGTTTTTTTTTGTACAAAATGGTGTAAAAGTTGATCATTCTATGATATAACTAAAAAAGCATACAACAGGCTGGTGGCATGATGTGACAATGCACAACAAAGCCAGCCAATTCGTACGACAATAAACAACTCGCCCACCGAGGGGGAATGAAACAGTTATATACCCCAAAAAATGCAGAAAGAATGACTTGGTCATATCAATTTTCCTTTAAAAAAATCACAAGTGCAACTTAGTTCTCCACATGCACCCGACAACCTTTTTAGGAGATGGGTCTGTTGGTCCTTTGTCTCGTTGCCCAGAAGTGAAATACAGCCCGCCATCCCAGTATCCTACTAATGTGGTCTTGATTCGGAAAGGTAACCGCCCGATCACAGTCCATTCCTGTATGCAGATGGAGTTTCAATAGCATCACAATGACAAGCCGAGGCAACTAATGATTTATGCAATGCATTTTCGAAAGTTCCCCTTTCATTGTCTTTGCCCTTTATTAACACAGCTAGATGTTTTATATTTTTTATTAGTATCATATTCAATTAATAGAAATTTGGATGACAGGAAGTTTTAATAGGACTTCAGTCGCTTTTGTCTATAAACAGCATAATACTGCAAAACAAGAAGCATAAATGCCACTAAATGACAAACAAGAGGAAGTTAATAGGAAATATCTCATGCTAATGTTATATTCCCCCCATTCCCCCTCCCTTTTTGAAACTATTTTCTTCAAGAGAAGGAGCAAGAAACGATCTGTACCAGTGTGTCCAAATTGAACCGAAATACTTCACCAACTAAGACCATTTTTTTAGTTATTGGATGCTTTTCTGTGGTTCCTCCAGCAATAATGAGAGAATTGTTGACATTCACCCAAGCAAACTCTATATGTGAATCTGGCTTTGGCATAGGTGGAAGCTCCTTCCACCTCATTCCATCATCAAGCATGTACACATTGCTGTACACTACCTGCACAGGCAGAAGATTAAAGAAACCTATAATGAAGATCAACAGAAGATTGGGAATCTGAAAGTTGCTCTAAGAAAATAAATGAAACTATAAGACGTAACATTTCACAGGAGTACTTAAATTGATTAAGTTGTCAGCTTAAAATCATCATCAATTGGGTGACATATCGTACTATGGCAACAAATGATTTGACAGATGGAACAGATAAAACATACTTGAAAAATAAGAATTATCAATTAGTACTGATTCATATAGATCGTAAAGTATTTATCAGCGTTGAATACACACACCAATATGATAGTTCATTCAAATTAACTGGCCTTGTCTTCTGTATCAAAAACTGCAGTCCGCTAGGCGCCTGCACTGCTTTCAAGTGAAATAAGACTTCCCACTATTTAATGGCAACAGTAGCCAGTAGGGAAGGCATGCTAGGCATTTAGCTGTCTATTTAATAGACTCAGTCATGCAATATATATGGTTAAGATGTCCTGCAGTAACTAATGCAAGGAACTAATCTCAGTTTCTTCATTAAATGTACAACTTCCTACATAATGTGCAGCAATCAGCAGCTATACTGAATGAGTTACGTATCAACATACCTCACTTCTTCTAACACATTTAAATATAGGCGATCCAGGTTTGGCCATAAAATCCCCTTCTTGTCCACCAATTGCAAGGAGTTTGTCATTAGCAACAACACAAGCCCTGGTAGCAAAAGAGGGAGTTAAGATTAAGTCGTTATGCTACTTAACAGTGCTGTTCACGGAAACAGGTCATATGTCACATAAACCATCTTGAACTTCTTTGTTCTTTGTATGTCGTGCAACCAGGTTTCTAGCGAAGAATTAATTTTAATTGAAATATTTTATTAAAAAATAGCCTAGCAGCATACCTAATGCCTGGGGCATAAGAAAAGATTAATTACACCAGATAGCAAAATGCCTAGACACTTTAGGCATCTAGCAACATTGCTTTCCAATGAAAATGACAACAATAGATGTCAAGGGAAGGGGAAGTTACAGACCTATGAGGACCGCCACGTGGTATTGGTATCTCGCTCCTCCACTCTTTCTCCAATGCTTTCCCATCCTTTACTGCAAGGCTCCAATGTTCAAGTCCAGGTTCATGCCTATCCTCCTTGCTGCCACCCATCACATGAAGCCTGCCTCTCCAAAGTTGTGTGGCTGGAGCATATCTGAACAATGGATTTAGAAAAAAAATGAAATAAGAGATCAAAACAAAGATTTAGTTGTTTCTTGACAGCCTTCAAGCTGACCAATTCTTCAAACTTCAAAGGTAGTATTTGGATTGATGGGAATATGTGACCATGCAAGTACAAGTACAAAATAAATGCATAATGTCTAGATGACAAATTTAAAGAGGGAAAAAAAGACAAAAAGACTTGTACCTAGGAACTGGCAATGGAGGCAAATCATGCCATTCTTTTGTTTCGGTGTCCAATACAAAGTTTCGAGCTGTAGGTCCCCTACATTGCGGACCATATTGTCCAGTTACTACATAAATATACCTTCCATCTGTAACCATCCCCAGATGTGAATGCGCCATATCCTTTGGCATATCAAACCTTCCTCCCCATGAATTATTCGAGAAATTGTAAATATCCACATGAGAATGCACCTATAAATGAAAAATATAGGAAAAGGTTACTGGCTGACATATTGATTAACTCATGGTAGACTTCTGCTGTTCTGCAATGATGAAAACAGCATGGCAAGGAGTTACTGGGTAAATTTTGTAGTCTGGTCTTATTAAATATATCTGACACTCCAGTAATATTAAGTTTTTACCACAAATATTTAGAATGGGCTCATGCTACAAACAGTAGTACATTGCACAAGTACTTCAACTGTGTTTCAAATTTCAATAAGGAGGATCATGCTTGAACTGAAAAATTGAAATTAAGAGCATGCCTGAACTTTCCATAATGCTCATTCATTTTATGCAGCTTAACCTGTTGAATCTATGGAGTACAGACTAAGACTGGTGCAATTGGTCACATACTGCAGCAATAGAGAGCATAGATTTTTTTCCACAACTCCGGCAACTTTGTGTGAACTCAACTTTTAATGAAAACAACAGTACAGGTAGCCAACTTGAGTTAGCCAAAGCCAAATTACGCTTCTCTGTCATGGCTTACATGTATTTTAGCCAAATTACGGGAAGAATAATATTCATTCCTGGAAAATGGGATCACTTCTCCTAGTACAAACATGTTACATGTATGTTATTCTTCAGCAACCATCAGATTTTATAAACTACAGAAAAAAAAAGGTAAACCTAAACACAAAGCATGGATGGATACAAGATATATCAGACAAGTTTCCTCACATAGTTAATGGTGCCATATCCAGCAAATACATATAAGAGGTTCTTAATCTGTATAGCAGCACCATCCAAACGTGGCACAGGTGCTTCAGCCATCTCCTCCCATTCTAATTCTGGTGCTGGTAAATCCGCAAAAGTTGTATTTATGCCCATGGAACCTGTAGATTTATTGTCCTTCGTTTGCTGTAACAAAATAAATAAATAAACAATGACTAATTTTGAATGAAGTCATTGTAGCAGAACGTCGAGAATAAAGAAACAAGTCAACTTGAAATCCCATATCACGTATTACAAAGTTATAGACCATAGCAACGACTCTTCACAGCACAGGTCGTTATAATTAACAATAAGGGCGGAAAACATTCAAGTGTAAAGCACGAGTTTGCACATTGTTTACTACCATCTGATGCCAAATTCACGCAATGTAGACATAAGTCAGATACCGAATATAATTTGACAACAATATTTTAGTCCACGGAAAAGTACAAGGCCAAGTCCAGCAATCTACTGCTCCATGTTCATACTCTGGTGGATAAAACCAAGGTACTAGATTAGATGGTAGGGGAAGGATGGATATGCCTAGATAAACATAAACCAGTAGTGTTAACAGAAACCGGTTATTTTTTTTATTTTGGTGCTCTTAACTTAGTCAAAATGAGGGCCAAATGGAAGTCATATGGCAACTTGCTATTTAAGTTCCAACAATTGACGAAATCATCCATGGCTTAGGATGTGTTCCCACGTTACCGTTTGGAAAACAGTTGTTTTTCCTCAGCTCTTCACTCATAATTCAGAAAGCTAATGTCCACAACCAGAAGTTGCGGAAATAAGGGGAAAAGGCTTCTATAGCCAAGCGACATGATTATTTGCTCCCCCTTCTAACAACCAGAAATCCCATTGCGCAGTCGAGACCCAATGTATCTACATTGTCACAAGCAGCCATCATAATCAATTTTCAGAGTTTACACCTAACAGTCATGCACATAATGGCTGCTCATGCGAACTGCATTAGGTCGAGTGAAATATACCGATCGAGTTAATGTGTTCTACTCTTGCTATCAGAACGCAGAGGTATACCTAATTCCCACCAGATCTCACTAATCGCACGCGTCTGAGTACTACGCACCTCGACACTACCGGATCACAGAACACTTGAAGGCACTAGAGGCAGCAGTCCAATAGTCCTAAGCATTAGGAGTGATATGGGAGGCGTCACCTTCTTCGGCGAGGGCGGCAGCGACGCTGTGGGGCGAGTGGAGGGGTCGAGCCTGGAGGACCAAATGGCGGCGGCGGCCGGGGAAGAGGCGGACGAGGAGGCCCAGAGGAAGTCGGCGACGAGGACGAGGCCGAGGATGGCGACGACGGCGAGCGCCACCAGGTGCTTCGGCGGTGGCGCCTTGGCCGCCGGCGCGGGTCTGGCCATCGGCGGGTGGCTAGAAGAGGCGGTGAGGAGCGGAGTGTGTCGGTGGCTTCAACGGTGAATTGGCCATGAGGAGAGTATAAAAAGGGGAAAACCTAGGAGGAATAACCTAGGAGGAATAGGTATTTTTTTAACGGTTTTTGCTATTGCCAAGGCGACTGAAATTTTTTTATCTCTCAATTACTTAAAGTTGCACTCTCAATCAACTAAAATTGCAGCCCCTCAAAAAAAATAACTGCAACTTTAAGTAATTCAGAGTGCAACTAAATTTACACTTAGTTGCACTCTCAATCAACTAAAATTGCAGCCCCCTCCAAAAAGAAGAACTGCAATTTTAGTTGATTGAGAGTGCAACTTCAAATGACTGAGAGACAAAAAATTTCAGTCGCCTTGGTAATAGTCACTCCTATTTTTTAAATAAGAAGAAACTAGATACTTAAACTTATGTTAAAGAAGACTTAAGGAACAGAGCTTCAGTTTCTAACTTTTTAATTTTATTTCTCTAGCTTTTTATTTTTTTGGCTTTTTTAGCTTTTCTTTTTTATTTGTATTATTCGTAATGATATAACTTTTTAAAATTTTTAAATTTAATTATGCTGAAAATGCTAACAACAGCTACATTTTAAACAATCATTACAGTGCAAAATAAGTTATTAGCGTGAGCTTAAAAGTCCAAGGTTGGGTATGGCCGGACTTCTAGCTCTGGCTTATTGTGTTTGCTACAGTAACTGATTTTTAAACGGTGTGTCTTTTAAGACGGAGTTAACATGAAGATTGTAGTAAAAATTGTATTGAGTTCAGTTATATCGGCTAAAATCGCATGCGATTATTTTTCTTTGCATACTGTCTCTTGCGATCAGACAGAATTCAAAAATTAAATCATAAGTCATAAGACACAACCCAAAAAAACCCACCCCAAATAAGCACCCTCTAAGTCGTCGGTATACATCAACACCTTTCACCAACTAAGCTAGCCTCAATCTTGACGAGGAGAGTATGGCAGTGCGAAAGGTAGATGGAGACGGTGGGATTGCGAAATGAGACCCGGGAATGCTCAATGCTCATACAGGTGATCTGCTTGTGTGCAATCTTGCCATCTTGGTATGATAAGGGATTTTTCTTCTTGACATGAAAGGAATTTGTTTTTGGAGTGCAAAATTAGATAACCCTTTTGGATGTTCGTTTAGATTTTTTGATGTTATTTGCCAAGACTTG
The DNA here is from genome assembly GCA_036346245.1 of Bonia amplexicaulis. Lineage (NCBI taxonomy): Eukaryota > Viridiplantae > Streptophyta > Magnoliopsida > Poales > Poaceae > Bonia > Bonia amplexicaulis. Next base: position 13,574,502 of record CM070746.1, on the reverse strand, counting down.
GGCCTGGAAGATTGCAGCTAGGAATTTCAGTGACTAGGGACTCTAGGATTTGGTCCATGCATAATGCATTGCTCCCGATCATAAGAATTAGACACCTCCTGTGGTGAAGAAGCTTGTCTCAAGTGTGCATATTCCTCGCGAATTTTCTTTAGCTCTCGATCAATGGCTCGAAGAAGATGTGATCTATCTCGTAATCATCCCGTGAACCTGCCATGTTTAGTAGAAAACAAGAAAATAAATCACAAGAATATATTCCTATCAACTACTAGGATTTGGAACTTAACAAGTCACACATCTCTCAGACTCTTGCCAAGCTCTTACAAGTTCTTACTGGCCACGACCATAACACTAAGCAATTGCTAAACCACACTCCAAGTCGTTATCAACCGTACCAAGAACATGGTTGACCTGACCACGAAGGTCTATTCGATAACAAGCAATCTGAAATTGTAAATATTTTTATTGAGTTTAAAAGGTGGGATTCCGTAGAGGTTCTTTACGGCTGGTCTAGTCGACACAAGCAAAGAACAAGAGTTTTCACAATGAAAACCTAAGCAAACGAAATCCGAAAAAACTAGAAGCGTGCAGCCTCCTTAAATAAGGGAGGGAAAGCCGCACAAAACTAAGAAATAAGTGATGGTACTATTCACGGTACTATTCATATGAATAGTGCGGCAGTGAACAGTACGGGCCTAGAGGGGACGCCTCCCTCTTGGGTCCAAGCATTGCAAGACCCAATTTGACCCAAATAAGTGATGCAGCACCTTATTTTGATGATTATGATTTGCGCAAGAGGAATTTGAAGTTGAGACCAGATTCATTGGAAAGAGTACGAGAAAAGCTTTCCAACAAGTACTCGTGGAGCTCAAACGGAATCTGTATGTGAAAGTAATGCACATTTGAAGTTGGGCCTATCAGGCTGAATCCGAATTGATTTGGAGGCCGAATTGGATTCCAAAACCTGTCCAACTTGAACTCTTGCTTCAATTGGTCCAAAGTGATGTGGTACTACAAAAATATATTTTTTCATCATTAGGTAGCATCATATTCTCATTTAAAATATGTTGAAACTGAAGGAACGAATTCACCTTTAATTCAATCTTGATATTGGACGCTATGGTCGTATATATTTATGGCGTGATCACATCATAAGCTATAAACCACAACCTAAAAACCCACCTCAAATAAGCACCCTCTAAGTCGTCGGTGTACATCAACACCTTTCACCAACTAAGCTAGCATCAATCTTGACGAGGAGAGTATGGCAGTGCGAAAGGTAGATGGAGACGGCGGGATTGCGAAATGAGACCCGGGAATGTTGAATGCTTATACAGGTGATCTGTGTGTGCGCAATCTTGCCATCTTGGTATGGTAAGGGATTTTTCTTCTTGACATGAAAGGAATTTGTTTTTGGAGTGCAAAATTAGACAACCCTTTTGGATGTTGTTTAGATTTCTTGATGTTATTTGCCAAGACTTGGGCCTAGAAGTCTGAAGTTGGGAATTTCAGTGACTAGGGAGTCTAGGATTTGGTCCATGCATAATGCATTGCTACGGTAGTATGTGTTCATCTCGGCTTTGGATTTGACAGATGTAATGTTTCCTTCCCTGGCGCTTTCTTTGACTGTGTTTTGTACTCGGATTTAGAGTTTGCAACAAATGGGCATACGACGTCCCTCTTCTTGACCATACAAGTTCATTGTGCAAATGTGTGCCGTCTAGGGCTGCCACTAAGTAAGATATGGATAATCCAAATCTATACCTAATTTTTATCCATATCCATTTAAAGTGATATTATCCATACTCAAATAAAAAAGGTATACCCAATGAGTTTAGGTAACCCAGTGGGTAAAGAAGAAGGAAACGAAGGGGTTAAGTCAAAGAAGCTTATGAAGAAAGTTTTCATAAAGTTTTGGTATTTAGAATTTCAACCTCGCATTCACAGCATAAAAATTTCTCGAAATCAATTAAAATTTATTGGAGATGATTTTGCATGTAGGAGAGCTACTCTATGTAAATTGGCAGGCCTAGACGCACACGTGGGCCACACGTACTTTTATAGTAAGTTTTTGTAAAACTTTGGTATTTAAAATTTTAATCTCGCGTTCACACCATAAAAGTTTTACGAAATTGATTAAAATTTGTTGAAAATGATTATGTGTGTATGTGAGCTACTCTGTGTAAATTGACGGGCACAGGTGTATAGGTGACTCATATATGCTTTTACATAAAGTTATAACTGAGTATGGATAGTCTAAGCATATGGATAGTTCAAGTGCACTCTCAACACTTAGTGTGTATTACTCTCTCCATACCTAAATCTAAATAGATACTTTATTTTTTCCCATACAATACCTAATAATATGGGTATGAGTTTACGTAAGTACAATTGGTATCCAGTGGCAGCCCTAGTGCCGCCTCAATGGAAAAAAAATAATTGTGCAAGTGTGCATCTGGTCGCCGACCACACGAGACTAGGGCTGGAAATGAGCCGAGCCAAGCCGACTCGAGCCAGGCTCAGCCGAGCTCGCCTAGAGCTGCGGCTTGGCTTGGCTCAGCTCGTTCAGGAAACGAGCTAGAAGCCCGGCTCGGCTTGGCTCGTTTTCGCTCGAGCCGGCTTGAATGGCTCGCGAGCCATAACATGGATTTCATCCCTGAGCCTTGAGCTTAACAAATCCATATCACATTTTGCAGCAAGATACTATCATCGTAGACCCAAACACCCACCACCATCGCCAGCACACAAGTTGACCATGCTGCCTTTTGATGCTTCAATTGAAGCCAGGTTCCCATCATAAGTTGACAACAAAATTTGTTTGAAAACACCAAGATCTCCATGGAGATAATATCAGATGGCTGTTAACTCGCAACAGAAAGAATATTTCTGAATGAACAATGATATAAAACATTTACAGCACACACATACAATTCATAAGCAGATAATCAATCGCATCTTCTTCTAATGCTGGATGGATGCTCATACACAACAGTGCATTACAAGCTTCAGCTCAGTTATTGATTTAGATTCCTATAAAACATGTAAAATTTTGAAAACTGGAGCTTAGGACATCAGTGAAAATATTATCACTTTATTTTCAGTAAGGAGAATCTAAGCCTTGTTCTGAATAACTAATCTAGCTATTCCTCTGTCAGAGCATATATTCCATCACAAGGATATCCCCTTAGTAGCACAAATCCGTCCACACTGATCACAAATGTTCAAGCACAAATACATCACATGGCATCTACACGGTCAGATCTAGAAGAATATGGAATAGGGAGTCACATTGCAGCCAGGGAGAAGTCCTTGTAGCCAAGGAGAAGTCGTTGCTGCTACGCCGAGAGAGCAAGCCGCCACCACTTGGGAGGGGCAAGCAGCGCGGCGGGCGGTAGGAGGCACGGTGGGAGGCCAGCAGCATCTTCTCCATGCCAGTTGAGCACCATCGTCTTCCTCCTAGTCGATGTCCTTCTCATCGTACCTAACGTCTGGCCATTAGATGTCGCTGACGAATCTCGTCGCCTCGGGGTCGCCTCCTCCAAATCCACCGTGCGGATGGTGCCGTCCCGGCCCACAACCACTAGATCCCGCCACCCTAGCCCTTGGTTGCCAGATCTCACTGCCCCAGGTCTACCGGATCTTGTTGTGGCGAAGTAGAGTGGGGGTCGTTGTGTGTGGCCGGAGGCGGAGGGGGAGGATGTGAGGAGGAAGGGAAGGAGGGGAGGGCCGTTGGAGTAGAGACGGAGGAGGGGATGCAAGGAGGAAGGGAAGGGCCGCCGATGTAGAGACAGCGGGGGAGGATGTGTGAAGGAAGCAAGGGGAGGAGGGGAGGGCTGACGAGTGGAAGGGGTGGAGGAGGTGTGAAGCAGTGAATTAAAGTAGAGGCTTCGTGATTGGGCCGATTGCAGACTGTAGACGTGAGCCAAAATAAGCTCGCGAGCCGGCTCGAGCTCGGCTCGAGTTTTTTGCGAGCTGCAAAAGAGGCTCGACTCGGCTCGTAACGAGCTCAAGCCGACTCGTGAGCCTCGAGCTATTTTTTCACCCCTACGAGGTTTGCCTACAAGGATGACTGGAGACGTGCGCGCCCGTGCCGCCGGCCATCGCGGACCGCACCGTCGTGATCACCGGACCTGTCGACCCAAGGAGGATGGTCATCAACGCGCTCAACTCTGGCGCCAAGGTCTTCATGGTAAGCAACTAAGCACGTAATCCCACATACGTACGTACGAAACACAAGTGCACTGTAGTTTTGATCCATCATATCTAAGACGAACGAAAAAAACGTGGCGTGCGTGCAAGGCTGACTTCAAGGACGCGCTGTCGCCGACGTGCGTAGTAGAACCTGATGCGCGGGCAGTGAACCTGCGGGATGCCGTGGCCGGCACGATAAGTTCCGATGAGGCACACGGCCAGGTGCACAAGCTCGACGACCGCCGCGCGGCTGGCACCTGGCCAAGGCGCACGTGCTCATCGACGGGGCTCTACTTCTTCCACAACCACGCCGCCTTCTGCGCCAGCCAGGGCGCCAACTTCGGCCCTTCTTCTACCTCCCCAAGATGGAGCACTCGAGTCGAGGTTCGCATTTACGTGCCATGACCTTCACCCGGCAGTGCACCGCGCCGGAGCTGGACGACTTACTCACGCTGGACGCGTACAACCTCATCGTGGTACACCATCCCAGGGCATCGCCATTGCAAGCTCTGAGCAGAGCGTCCACGGCGACATGCATATATATATATACTACGTCCACTTAAGCGTTGCTGTTGCTTTCGGCCTCGGAATAATGCCTTCTTTGTTTGCTGCAGCTACGTAATAAGGATGAGCTTTCAAACTAGGGATAGCTAAAAGAAGGTAAAATGGAGGGTATAGCCTCGTAATACTCCCTGCCGATAACCTGCTCCCTCATGTAATCTGCTTCGAGAACTTGTGCTGCTTGTTTAAGGTGTAAGAGAGAACAATACCTGTTGGATTACACTGAAGATTCATAAAAAGAGTCCTTTTAAATAAGGCCTAAATTTGAAATAGCAAATATACGAGGTTCGCTTAAACGAAGAACAAGTCATTCCCAAAGAATTTCAGAGTAGGACAGAGCAGTCTGAAGAAAAGTAGATCAACATGAGCAGATGAGCTACTCAGCACAAATGCAGATGCCCTAATATGTGTTCAAACATGCCATGTCTGGGCTCTGGAGCTAACAAGCGTTACGCTGTAAAAAGGAACCAACGGTAATTCGTGTAGCTCAAGATATCATGCGTACCGTCCAGAATGCACAGCTGATGACATAATATATCAGCTATTCAGACCACCCTCATAATTTCAGATCACTGCAGTGTATAACAAAGGTTCAATCGCATGAGGTTTAAGTCGACAGTAAATTTCCCGGATTTACAGCACCAGCTGAAGCTGCAACCAACAACCCTACAACGAAGAGCTACATCAATTAGAACTTTATAGTATCATCATGACAACTATTTGTGCAAATCACATCCAAGAGGAGACCAGGTTTTCATGCTTTACAAGTCATCGATGTGATATTATATGATCACGTACTGCCAATATCTCGGAGCAACACATGGTTAAGAACCCCCTAGAGCCAAGTGCATAAGGGCAGCCGTGAGGATTCCAAGGATGAAACCAGCCACAACCTGAGATGTCAAAAAGGAAGAATGCTTCAGATCTAGCATATCACTTATAGCTGATAACGATTAGTCAAAGTAGTATATATAAGAAACCAAGTGGGTGGGTTTTTTTGGGCTGTGGCAGTGTGGCTTAGAGCTTTTGGCTTAAATTTTTGAATTCTGGTTGTTCGCAAGAGAGAGTACGAAGAGAGAGACACTTGTGTGTGATATTGATCGATATAGATAAATTCGATACAGTGTCTACTTCAATCGACTTGTAGACCTCACCTTGAAAGATACACCGTTTAAAAGTTAGTTACTATAGCATAAGCCAAAAACTATAAGCCTAAAGCCTAAAAGAACCCAGATATATCCAATCAGCAGAGGTGAGCATGGTGGCAGAAATGATGCAAAACAATAGCATATACACCACAGTGGTGAGAGGACCGCTGGACTAATGAGAGAGGTCAGTGCATGTTTAGTGTTTGTGTTTGTTAACGATAGTAAGCTTTCTAAAACTGATAATTACAGTTAGGACCATTGAAGAAGCTCACTAAACAACACTTCGAATATCAGCAGTTACATTTCTATTTTTAAGAGGAACGCAGTTCCATTCCTTATCTTGCAAGGCCACAGAATAGTTGAACATCAAGAGAGGCAAACTGAAGGATGTAAGCTAACCTGAGGAACAGTGTGTCCAAGAATTTCATGCAAAGGCTTTGTCTCCGACAGTGGATGCTCTTCTGGCAGCTCGTAGACAATTTGATTAAGCACCTGAAAGGAGTTGCATCAACAATATCACTGTCCATCGTGCCTTAATGTTACAGAAAGTTGAAAAGATCATATGGAGAATCAGAGAGCACATCTGTACTGCCTACTCTTATCCAAATCAGCAATTCAACATCAACTGACAATGGGGTGGGTAAATAGGACAAAATATCCTCTCACAAATCACAAGAAAATGGCACTTCATACTTATGTGCTTTTTTCAGGGTAAACGGGAGGGGGGCGACCCCTACCTGATTCACACTTCCACTCAACCCTGCTTTGGATGTCAATGGAGAACTTTAAACATACAGCTGGTCATTATCTAAATTTCTTGTTCACACAAATCACAAATGTGAAATGTGAAAATGTACTTGAGTTCAAGCCAAACATGTTGGTTGAGAATATTCATCAACAGCTTATCAAATGTTTGTCATTATGGCGAATATCATCTATTGCATATAGGAAACAGAGTGTTTGTCTATGTAACTAAAGCCAAATAGCCGATTTCAGGGCCTCGGAGGCATCCTTAGTTGTGCATACTGCATACATAACTAGTTGCAAATTGAATTATACATTGAACCACTAGCAACAAACAACAACCAGACAATTTTAATGTCTAGTAACCATTCAGTTGTAATTTATATTTACATGTCTTGTTAGTGTTGTTTCCGGCATTACCAACACTTAGCAGAATCCTTGGGCATTCTCGGTTTGAGTACAACAAACCTAGGAAGAAATCTAACTCAAGCTAATGTATATGTGTAATGCAATCGATAAGTCTCCAATAAAACAATACAATAACAAGCAGCTGTTGCATGCCGAAAATCAATATGCTAGTTATAGACAGGCAAATTCTGCTTATTAGCTCACAAAGATATAATCAGAAGCTACTAAGCAGAAACCTCCCATGCTAGTGCATCCTATTTAACCACAAGTCCAAGATCTTTTAGGATGAGACTGGTGACAAACCTCTGCCTGCTTTCCAGCATGTAGCCGAACTCCAAAAGCATCATGCATCACCTGCAAACACAAGTTAAAGCAGAAAAAAATATCAAAGGTTGTAGGCATACAGGCATTTCACGTCGAACAAGATATGTGCATTTTTCAACTACATATCACTGTTCGAATATTCATGAACTATGAATACTGTCATGACTCATGAAAATGTAGTTCAAGCAGTAGTTTCGCAATATACAAGGGAAAATCTAAAAAATAATGTGCAAAGTACCATGTACATGCAGAAGAAATGAATCAAAATAGAACAGAACAAATGAATGCAAAACACTCTCATGTTCTCTGTAGTAGGATCCTCATGCAACAGAAGCAGTTAAGACTTAGGATTATAAATAAAGACTATAGGGCATGTACTCACCACACATGCAAATATCAGTGAAGTTGCAAAGGTGGCACTACCATAGCCTTCTTGGATTCCTACAGCCACTGCAAGTGCTGTTACTGTGGCTGAGTGGGATGATGGCATCCCGCCAGAAGCTATAAATTGCCTGGCATCCCAACGCTTCTCTTTATACCTACACTAAATCAATGTTACAGCAAGTGCTTTGAAATAAAAATAAATAAAAATGCACCACACGCATACAATAGGACAGTGATAAAATTAGGGTGAATTGCTTTCGTTTTATCTTTTATGTATCTTTACCAGTATACCTATGCTTTTGTGATAAGGTAAATTGCAGAAAATACAAGGTTTGGTGAAACTGTTAGTGAGTCGGAATTTTTTTTTTGTACATCGAAATATCCCATAAGGCCATATATAGTCCGCATGACCCTTAAATGTTCTCAGGCTAATAGGAAAACCTCATAACTCATAATTTGCCCCAGTGGTGCTCTCCACTAGTTCAAGACAAAACATACCAAAAACGTACACGAAATTTCGGCATATTTCTTGTCCTAGCCCACCACAACGGTCGTCCAACTCTTACATCACGTGGCATTTGGCATTTCAGTTGCCACTCGTTGACAAAGCATCCTAAGAGTAGTTCATGAATAGCCGTTCACAGAAGCAGATGCTGCATATCATACTATCATAGCGAAGCAAAACACAGAAATAAGAGGAGGATCTCGCTAAGCTTCGTTAGGATCTGCAGCCCAGCTACGAAGCTGATCCACCGAAGTAACAAATACCCTAAAACTAGCAAGCATAAACTCCTCTTATGTGTCGAATCTCAAGTCGCCTTCACATTTGTAATGAAAGCACAATCAACGAACCCCAAAACCACCCGAATCTCTCACGATTCCCACCGACCCGGCAATGCTCGCACCGAGAACACACGAGCAGCAACCCAAACGGCCGCATCACCCAGAGGTAGAGCGGTGGGAGGGGAGGGGAGGGGGGCGGAAGCGGAAGCGGAAGGAACCAGCTCACCAGGCGGTGAAGAACTTGGAGGACTGCGCCACCGTGAACGCCACGAGCGCCGCGACGAGCGGGTAGTTCACCACGCCGGCGGCCATCTCCACCTCGCGTACCCCTTCTCTCCAGGGGACGCGTTCTCCTTGCGAAGAGAAGAGGCAGAGAGGGAGGGATTCGAATTCGCCGAGAGGAAGCAACGCGAGCGAGCGAGGGCGCCTGGAGCTCTGGGTCTAAGAACTTCTCCTCTCTCTATTTTTTGAGCGCTTTTCTTCTTGGGTTCTTCCTTGCACGGCTGTTTTTCTTTCCCCCTCTCTTTTTTTCTTTTCTTTTTTTTGGAGGAGGGGGTGGCTTATAAATGCCGCTGCATTACGCACAGCTCCGCACCGCGTACCAACTAGTCATTATTACTGACTCTGTACGCTGAGCTTTTCTGCTGCACGGGCTCACGGCCTTAGGGCCGTGCTTCAACTGATTTGTAGGGTTTGTTTTTTGACTGGGATTTATGGGTTAAAATTTTAAATTATAATTATTTGTGAAAGATAGTACATAGATGAAAATAGTTGTATATAATTTTAGCTGATGCAGTACATTTGTTACTACAACATTCCTATTGATCCTATCTTAAAAAATGTATCATTTAAAAGCTAGTTATTGTAACCGTAAAAGTGTAAACCAGCTGACAGCCCTTTCGAATCCAGCCATAAGCCGTGTTTTCTATTTTTTTGTACTGTGGCGACTAAAAATATACTATAGCAGTTTTTAGCATTTTTAAATAATTAAATTTAAAAAAGAAAAAATATTATATTATCACATGACAATGTAAAGAAATAAGATAAAAAAGTAAAAACTAAAATCATTTAGAGCAGGCTATGAGCGGACTACGGAGTTCGTCAGCGCTGGTTGAGAAATTTTACGTTGCTACGTACTGTACGTAGCACATGCCCTTCGTACTGCTGTAGAACCGTAGAGATGCAGACGACGGTTATTTTTCGCAAACCGAATGAAGCTTGGTGAAACTCTTATTGCACGTGAGATTTGTGTGTCGTTTTGGTTGTGGTTACTGCTTGATTCTCGTATACGGGGTCCACTGGCTTAGGGCCATAAAGGATGGCTTTCACTCTAAAATAAATATTTATATGAGTTAATTGAATACTAATAAATTATTTTTAAAAAATAAAAGATTATTCTATTTATTTATTAGAACAAAACTACTAACCACAAGCCTTCAATCCATGCTTTGTTGGAACGGTAGTTGGCAACGAGCGTACCAAAGCTGGTCCCTCCATTACGGCTGAACGATGAATATGCTCTAGGCCGCTAGATTTGAGCCAGCGAATATGCCTCCGATAACAAAACCCCTTTATGATGCCTCCACAAATATCTTCGTGAAGACGGCGAACCCGGCGTCTCGTTTTTGTGCCAAGTGAACACGCCAAATAAAAATGATGTTTTTATTGGTTTAATTACGGCATTAACGTGGTTAGCTAAAAAGGGACAGCGAGTCCGTGTTTACGCGTGTGAGTATATGCACGGTAGTGCTATTTTGTGTGTACGTGTATGCTACGCACAGTCTTGCCCCTCCGAAAAGCTATCATTGACTGTGATAAAAGTTATCATCAGTTGTGTATTGTGAGTGTTCGGTAGTAACTTTACTTGCTAACGATGGTAACTTCATTTAGAAACATCAGTAACTTTCTGACACTGTAAATGTTTGACAATAACTTCATTCAGAAATGTTAGTAACTTCCTCAGATATTTTACATCTGCGTGCTGGTTGGTAATTATATAGTCTGCGGTACTACCGGTGACCGGAACAACCGGCGTTGTAATCACGGAATTACCGCGTGCGTTGATGGTCGAAGACTATCATGGTCGAGAGCTGACTTGGTCAAACAAGTGTGGTCGAAGACCTGTGTGGTCAAAGATCTGTGTGATCGAAATCAGCGTGATCAGAATCGACGTGGTCGAGATCGGGGTGCTCAAAACCAGTAAGGTTGGAATCGAGTGGTCGAAGATTTGTGTGATCGAAACCAGCGTGGTTGAACTGACGTGGTCAAAGATTTGTGTGAACGAAATCAGCGTGGTCGAACTGACGTGGTCAAAACCGACGTGGTTGAGATCTGTGTGATCGAAACCAGCGTGGTCGAACCGACGTGGTCAAGACCTATATGGTCGAAACCAACATGGTCGAACTGACGTGATTAATACAACGTGGTCGAAGAACGATGGAGCATTCATAGATTTGTGTGATCGAAGACTAATATGGTCGAAAATCGCCATGGTCGAGACCAGAGTGGTTGAAACCAATGTGGTTGGAGGCCAGCGTAGTCGAAGACCTATATAATCGAATTGCACAACATGGTCAGACATCTGAGTGATTGAACTGTTCGACATGGTCAGGGACCAGTGTAGTCGATGATCGGTGCTTTCGACCAGCTCTATGTGAGCGATCGATCGGCTCTGTGTGAGCGGTCTGATCAGCGAGCGGTACTACCGGCTCTGTGTGGGCGGTACTTCCGATTTGCAGAACGACTAGCTCTGTGTGAGCGGTACTTCGGATCTGTGGAACGTCCGTCTTGTGTAGCGGTACGGTTTTTTTCAGAGGGCACCTACGTGGTGGTCTTCTCCTCGCGAGAGCGGTAGTTTCACATGTGGGAGCGATACTTCCGATGATCAGAACTACCAAAAATTGTACAATGGAACTACCGGATTCGACTGGTCCTTTGCTTCTAACAGCTAGTTTTTTGACCATTACGAAGGGAGCGAAAGTACCGCAGTTTTGCCGCCAGTACTTTCGATAATCCTGATTTTTCAGGGATTTGGCTCCAATGGTTAGTTTTTTGTGTGAGGTATAAATACCCTTTTATGGTCGGTTGGAGATAGAGTTGCTCGATCCATTTCTATTCCCTTGAGCTAGTGTGAGGTCCTCCTCCCAATTGTGTATGTGTTGCACCTTATGAGCAAAGAGAAGGGATCTAGATTGCATGTGTTGCATCTAGAGTTAGACTTAGTATCTATTTGAGCTTGTGCATTCGTTTCACGTGGTGAGAGTCAAGTGAGGGGTTTGACTTATTACTCTTGCAGTTTGCCGACTTCTAGACGGCGTTGGAGACGTCGTGCGTGGTGAGCTTCTCAAATAAGATTATGAGAAGTCTCGGCGAATTGTGAGTGGTGTGGTGCTCGTCAGCTTCGGAGTGGAGGAATAGCAATCTCAGTGGATTGAGGTGTTTTGTTTTAATTTGTCGAGCCGATCCAATTCGTTTGGGCTAACCTCAATGTGGACTAGGGGAGATCGGTAAATCTTCGAACACCACGGTAAAAAGAAACCGTGTTAATTATGGTTTGTTTTCTTGTGCTCAATTTACATTCAAGCAATTTGCATTCGAAGAATTAAATTGATTGCATGTCTTTTTAGTATTGCAAACATTTATCATAGACTTAAGTTATTGGTGCACTTAGGTGAACCTAGTTGATTTATATTTTATTTGTGCTAAATTAAATTAATTTAAGTTTCCGCATTATATACTTGGTTTTAGAAAAATTGCTTAGATAGAGTTTAATTGAAATATTTAGAAACGACTATTCACCCCCTAGTCGGCCTCCTCGATTTTACAGACACCCCCTGCTCCACCGCTTTGCCCCACACCCATGCTCCATCGATTCACGCCGCTCCATCCCCGAGCTATTGCTTGTCCCCCCTTCGCTCCCGTCCAGCCCCCTACTCCACTGCTCCATCCCTCCGCCTCCTCGCCGCCATTCTCCGCCTCCCGCCGCCTCGCTCCACCGCACTCTGTGCTTTGCCCCACTCGGCTCCCACATTGTCGCTCTGCAACACTCCGCCCCCTCCAGTCTATGCCCTGCGCCCCTTCCTCCGATGTTCGTGCCTGTGCCCCCTCCTCCAGTCCGACGACGCCTATCATTGACTTAGCCATTACTCGAACGCCCAGTGATGACTTACGACCACTATACCTCGACCACGACACTTTAACCATGGCACTTCGACGGCAACTCTGACCATGGCTTCTCGACCATGGTAGTTCGACCGCTTCTCTGACCACGGCACTTCAACTGCTTCTCTGACCATGGCTTCTCAATCACGACACTTCGACCGCTTCGAATCCTTCAACCTAGGCGTCTCGACCACGGCACTTCGACTACAATACTTTGACCACGGCTCTTCGACAAGGCGTTGTTGGAACTTAACTCAGTAGCTCCGATCGCTACTCACCAGGAGAAAACGCACACATGCTTTCTTCCTTACAACAACACACCCACACGATCACCGACTCATTGATTCGGCTGTTACTCGGACGCCTAGTCACAACTTATGGCCACTGCGCCTCAACCACATCTGCTCGACCATGGCACTTCGACCACGGCTGCTCGACCACGACACTTCAATCGTTTCTCTGACCGCAACACTTCGACCACTTTTTCGACCACGACTTCTCAACCACAGCACTTTGACTGCTTCTTTGACCATAGCACTTCGACCGTTTCTCGGGTAGTACCGCTCAAACAGAGCCGGTACTACTGATCTTCGAGCACCGGTCAGGTACTGTAGCTACGACTAGTTCACTGTAGCTACAACCGGTTTAATGACTTTGTGGTTTTCAATTCCTACACACACTTCAGAGTTTCCAACTCTGAGATCTTCGACTACACACTGACTACACTACTTAGAACACGGTGTCCCCACCACAACGCTTCGACCATGCTACTTCGACAACGGTGTCTCAACCACGACTATTCGACCATGGCTCTTACCGCAACCCTGGTCGTACCGCTCACACATCACCGGTACTTACCGATCTTCGACAACACAGGTCTTTCGAGCACCGACCAGGTACTGTAGCTTATGAATACTGACCAGTTACTGTAGCTATGACTATCGGTTGATTCATTGTAGCTACAACCACAAATACATATCTGACCAAGTCTATGACCACACACAGACCTGACTAAGTTGACTCCTTACGATTTCGAGTCCTTCGACCACGACCCTCGATATGGTAATTCGACCACGGTACTTCGACTACAACTAGATAGGCACCTCGCGCGGTCAAGTGCAGTGCCAGCAGGGGTGGCGTGGCCTTTCTATGGTCAGCGACCGCGCGAGGGGGCTAAAGGGGCAATTTCGCAGTAGGCGGGGCCAAAGGGGGATTTCTTTGCCATATGGGACCAAAAATGACCATGCTTCGCGAGGGCTCCAGTTCCTCGACCTCCAGTCCAGCATAGCTATCCTATTCGTTTTCATGAATGTGATAGAATTTCTTGGCTTTCTGTCATGAGGTGTGCCTAACTGCATGACTCATGAGATTCAGTCATGAGGCATGGAGCAAAATTTGTATTTCATTTCTGGACATATAATCAATACTTTTGATGTGGATTCCATGTGCATGCTTACTGGTTTTACTAAATGAAACAATATGATACAATTATTTTTGCACAAAAAAACACATATCATATCTTTTACCGTTGTAATGCTTGATAAAGCATCACATTTAATACAGAGCTAAAATCGAGTCAACTGTCAAGGAGGAGCGGGAATGCGGGATAAGCCTCCAAAGCAGGAGAAGAAAGCATGGGAGAGGATACACAATGATCTGTCACATCCTTTTTTAAAACTAAAAATCTATAACAAAAAATTATCCTATAACAAATAAATTAACTACTAAAATTTTTTACTCCTACAAATTTCTTTTATATGGGCCTTTGTCATACTCATATCTTTCTGCTTTTCAGTCACCACTAACAAATAAAGTTGTAACAAATATTGATATCGCTAGACCATCCTGTTCATCATCATCGAGTGTGGCCATCTTTGTTAGCTCCAACATGGCCCAATTTGGCTGCAAACGACACGACAATACCGATTCCTGACTGAGAACATGGTTTAGGCCAACCTTAACAGAGGAGCCTGAGACGGAATTTGACAAGACGCTACGACAGAGCTGAGAGCGTAGCATAAGCCAGACCCATCAACATCAACTTAAAATACTGGCTCATATGATTTTTATAGCAATACACGGGCATTAAACTAGGTGCCGCTCGGTTGGGCTAAAATAAATTAGCTTATGGCTGAAATTGCACTGTATCTGATGGTGGCTTATTTGATGTAACTAAATTTAAAAAAATAAAAAAATAGATTAACCCATCATAGACAATGTAAATGAATACAGAAAAAATAATCAGCAAAAAATCTCAAAAAAAACCAAAATAAAAAGATAAAATTTAAAAATAATAAAAAATAAATCAGAAATCAGAAGATCAAACCGAAATGAGCGGGACTGGTCTCTAAACAAGTAACAACAATAAAAGAAGAGAGCACTGCTCGGCGAATCGCGCCATCCGAAGCCCAGTGGCCCACCCCCCACACGACCGTTGGGAGCGACTGTCCGGCCCACCTTTAAAAGCGCTGCGCATCATCCACCGTTCGAAAACGCTCCGAAAAGACGCAAGCTCCCATAAGCGCAGCGCAGCCGCACCACTAGCCGTTGTCGCTGCCCTTCCATTCCCCAGGGCGAACTCGTCGCACGCAGGCGGAAAGAGAAGACAAGGAGGAGGCGAGGCGGATCCGGAAGGGGCGGCCGCGAGGGAGACCAAGGAGGAGAGATGGCGTCGAGGACGGTGTCCAAGGACATCATCACGCTGCGGGGCTCCGCCGCCATCGTCAGCGAGTTCTTCGGTACGTACGCGCCCGTCCCCGTCCCCGTCCCCACCCCCGCCTCCCTAATCGCCCGCTCGATAGGTGTTTGATGGAATGCTTCGGTCGCAGGTTACGCGGCGAACAGGTGCGCGGGCCGGGAGCGGCGACGGCGTCGATTCTTGAATTCCTTTGGAACGGATTGGTGAAAAGTAGCCGGTGTTGATTGATTTGTGTGTGTTTGGTCTGTGTGGTTGCAGCATCCTGTACAACCGCGGGGTGTACCCCGAGGAGAGCTTCGCCAAGGTGAAGAAGTACGGGCTCACCATGCTGCTCACGCAGGACGAGGGGGTCAAGGCCTTCATCGCCAGCCTCACCTCCCAGCTCTCAGGTTCGTTCCCATCGAGATCTCCCTATCCTCCTCCTCCTTGGTTCCTGCACCGGTTGCAGATTGCAGCTAGCTCACCGTGCTGCTTACGCATTGATTTGTTGTGTGGCTGCAAACTGCAGAGTGGCTCGAGGCCGGGAAGCTGCAGAGGATCGTTCTGGTGATTATGAGCAAGGCCACCTCCGAGGTGCTGGAGCGCTGGAACTTCAACATCGAGACCGACGCCGAGGTCGTCGAGAAAGGGTACTACGCCACTCTCGTTCGTCCTCTGAATTGGGGATTGCTATCTTTGATCTTGTCCTATCGAATTGGAATGCGTCGTTGCTTGATTGCATCCTCTGATGCTCCTGGACGGATGGATGGTGTGCCAGGGTGATCAAGGAGAAGAGCGACAAGGAGATCATGAGGGAGATCCAGGCCATCATGCGCCAGGTCGCCTCCTGCATCACGTACCTCCCGTGCCTCGACGAGCCATGTAAGAAGCAAAGCTGGGCCGCCATTACCGACACCTGCTCACCTTCCTGTCCGACGTCTCCTCTTGACTTTGCATCGATTGACCAGGCATATTCGACGTGCTGGCCTACACCGACAAGGATGTCGCCGCGCCGATCACCTGGGTCGAGAGCGACGCCAAGCTCATCAACAACCCGCAGATGGTGAAGCTGCATTCGTTCGACACCAAGGTAACAATGGCAACTAGGCACATCTCGTGGACGCATTCTCTTTGTTCTTGGGATCCATTTGATAGCAGCTTGATTGCTAACTTTGGCGTTCTTGCGATGTGCAGATCCACAAGGTGGACACGCTCGTCTCCTACAAGAACGACGAGTGGGACGAGCAGTAGCAGCCACGAGACCCTGCTGCTGGCTAGTAGCCTGGCGTGAAGGTGTTGTGTGAATCATTCATTCACGTCTAGGCGAACTCTACTACTGCTTTGGCAGAATCCATTCATATTGCCTCACTGTGATTTTGTCAAGCCTGTGCCTTCCCTGAAGCCTTCTTCTGAAAGCCTGTAATTTTGGGATTGAAATTTCCCTGGAGTGAATGCATCGTGTGCCATTTTTCATGTATGCATGCTCGGTTATGCGTCGCTTCACAAGTACTGTCACACAACTCTCAAACTTAGATGAAACGTAATACCATTTTTAGGACAGAAAATGCGATACTGCTAGCTCGAAATACCTTTGTATTCCAATCGTAAACTAACATAATGATGTTAATAGTTCAATTAATGTTTATACTTGGTTCAATTATTCGGGTGATCAGGCACTTGTAGTACTCTATTTTATTATTAATGTTTCAATGATGAAATCGTGTATTATAAGGATCGAAATTACTTAAATCATTGAAACAAATATTTATATCATTTAAATAAGTATTATAGTCATTGAAACAAATACCAAGGATAATTAAAGCCACAAGAAAATAATGCAAACATACGACCTAGAGAGCCAACTCAACTTATGGAAAGCAAAGTAAACAAAAATAAGATATGAGGAGGAAATTGTAAAGACATGTGACTTACAAGGGTGTTTATACATTTTCTCAACTTTTTTAGAGGACTTTATATAGTATATTAGCCAAATACCCGTACGTTACAATGGAAAAAATAGAAGTAAACATTATATTGCAGTTATATATTCTTACTCAAGTGAATAGAAGTTTGTTTATGCTTGAGTATATGGCTTATCTCTAATATAACATACAACCAAATGTATGTTCTGAATAATCTGAATAGCTCAACTAACAAAACACCGAATCCAAATCTTTTCGTGGTCTGCTTGGGTCGGTTGCGCTTATGGCTTTTGGTGAAATTTTTAATTTTGGCCGCTTACTGATCTGATTACGGAGATAGATACTCACTTGCGATTTTGGCTAGTACAGGTATTGTGCTTTTAACGTGTAGATCGTTTAACTTGTAGACCCTGTCTTGAGAAAATACTCCGTTTAAAAGTTATGTACTGTAGCAAAAGCTAAAAGCCGTCGGCTTCAGAGGAAAAGAACAGGCCCTCAAAAAGCCCGCCTTTGGCATAACCACACAAACAATATGGATCAGGAATAGATCAAACGCAATAGAACAAATAAACTAATTCATGAGGACAAGAAAACTCACATGTAGTTAGAACTTGAAGGATATCCTCCCTCCAAAATAAAGTACACTGGAGTACCAGTGATCCTACAAGAATAGCATATAATGAAAAGTTGAAAACAGACAAAAGATATCACATTAATGCTAAAGCTTAAAGAAAGACAATAGTGTTGACAGGAATCCATGTAAGATTTCCATATAGTGTTGACAAGAATCCATGTCAGATTTCCAACCTTACAAGTAAAATAGTCCTAGTATACGCAGGTCATGTTAACAAATGGAGTGGGTTAGATTTTGTTGTCATGTTTCCCCTTAATATCTATTAGGGGTGAAAACGGATTGAATACATATCGGATAGTGTTCAAACCACATTCATATTTGTATTTGTATATGAATCCGAATATTCTTGAATACAAATTAAATATTGTAACAAATATGAATTCGAATCGAATATCTACTCAATTCGGTCGAATCTAGATATCCTCATAACTTATGTAAAATGAAAACATTAATGACATTTATCCTCGTACAATTATGCTTAATCATTCTAATTCATTTACTTCACCTAAAGAAACACAAATTCATGCTCAATTAAAAAACTTGTCCAACTAATTAGTCGTATTATAATAGAATATACATATTCCTTCATCAAATACGAATACAGATACAGATAGTCCGGATAAAGTAACATTTTGGATGGTAAAAGTCATACCATATTTGCATCCATATTTTTATGCGAATACGAATACGAATAGAATATAAATTGTTAATTGGATGAGAAAATCTATACCATATTCGCATCCTATCGAATACAGTAACAGAATAATACGGATAATTTGTATCCACTTTTCACCCCTACCACTCGTCAACTACGTCAGTCTTCGACCACGTTAATCTTCGACCATACAGGTGTTCGACCACGTTGATCTTTGACCGCACAGATCTTCGACCATATCGATTTTTGACCACATTGATCTTCGACCACACAGGTCTTCACCACGTCGGTCTTTGACAACTTGATCTTCGACCACACTAGCCTTTGACCACTGACGCTGTAGTACCGTGCGTTACAAGTCAGTAGTTCCGCCCAGCTGTAGTTCCGCAAGACTCATAGCGGTAGTTTTGATTTTTCTGAAAAGTGCATATACTTCAACAATTTTTGCGGAACACATTTGTAAATTATAATATCATGCATACAATGATCAACCATGATTCTCAACAAGTTGTAAAACATATTTGCACACTTTCGAAATCATGACACAAGATATAAGTACATGGACTCAACAAGTTTGCAAAATACATTCACAAATCTAAGTCACATGCTATAAGGATTGTACATGAGCTTCAACTATTTACAAAACACATTCGTAAATATAAGCCTCATGCCATAAGGAGTAGGAAACATAGATTTCAACCTTTACAAAACATATTTGCAAAGCATAATCGCATGTCACAAGGATCATGTGCATGAGCCTTAACTATTTGTAAAAACACATTTACAAATAATAACATTATATCATGGAGGGCTAGAGCAAGAAAGATTGAGCTATCAACATATGATGAGACTCAAGCTACTAGACATGACCTCTTTTAATAGTACGACAATCATATACTAGCAATCTAGTCTTCCAACCAAATACAAAGACCAGTAAAAGATTAGGAACGCATCCTTAGCCCTACCTAGTCATACCTTTGCCTTGAATACCCTCTTGAAGCTTGATAATGCACATCTTCATACCTTTGCCTTGAACACTCTCTTGAAACTTGATGACGCACATCTTCACTTCAAGTCCGAGTCATTGTCTTGATATGTATCAACCAATTATGCATCATTGACTTGAACTCCATTAACTCATGATGTGTCTTTTTCTGACTTGACAACCAACCCATGATCATCTCCTCTTAGAAATCTTGATCAATTTATGATCATCTCTTCTTCTTAATGCCTTTCAACTCATGAAAGCCATATTCCATCCCGAAACTTGACTTGATTATCTTCAACACATGAAATCATCCAAAATCATCCTCATCATGAAACCTAACATATTCATCCAACTTATGAAAAATATTAGTCCCACAATGTGATTATCATTGATTACTGACATGTACCATTAACTCATAATGACGGGTCTAAATTCTTCAATCTTTTTATTTTTGGTAATTGATAACGATCTCAACAAATAATAAGATAATAAAATAATTTACGAGTATACAATATATACATAACAATTCTATACTCTAGAATAAGCTTTCAAAGCAATTAACTTATTTGAATGATAGTGTTTGTTTTTGAATTAATTGCTAGTAAAGCTACACATCCGGTTGTCATTAATCATCCAACCATTAACACATAATGGAGGGAGACAAACACATTGTGACAACTCGATTGCAAATGATTGAATTTAAATAAATCATGAGTATATATGAAATACACAAGTTTGTATACTCAAAAGGATATGTTTCAAAGTAGAAATCCCAAATATGTGGAAAAAGGAATATGGATTAATACTAATGAAACCGCAAAATATAGAGTGAACTCCCTTAAATGTGTGTATACAAGAATGTGTAATAAAAACATATGCACATATTCAAGTTAGACTTTTGGTGCAGTTCAACCTATATTTTGGATCCGAGGAATGCAATGAGATATATAAGAAATATAACATGGAATGCATACCTCCATGATTTTCACCTTTACATCTAAATGAGACTAGACAATGTAATACTTCAACAACCATGTTAGTCTCATATATAGATTTATCATTTAACCATATATTTGAATATGAGGAGTGCAACAAGATATAAGAATAAGATGTCGAATGCATACCTCCATGATTTTCATCTTTACATCCAAATGAGACTAAACAATATCATACTCAATAAAAGAGTTAATTTCATATTTAGATTTATCATTAATTAGATAGGCACATATTTATATTTATCATTAATCAGCAAAACCAATTTAATTGAAGTTTGAACTTATACCAGCGTCCTCGCCTCCATCTCACCACCCCTTCCCCTTCCTCGTCGCCACCCTCGGGATTCTCCCCTCCACCTCCACGACCGTTGCACCAAAGAGCAGCCTCGACTGCTGCACGACACTGCCCACACCATGCATGCCCTCTACTTGGACCGCGGAAGGGGCCTATCGTCGGGGAGCAGGGTGAGAGGGACGACGCCACAGATGGAGGGAGCACGGGGAGAGCGGGGGGAGGTATGCGGCTTCGACGCCAGCGGGGAAGAAGAGCACTGAGCCGAGATAGCCAGTGAGCTTGCAGCGCATGGCGTCGTCGCCCATGGCGAGTTACTGAGGACTAGGGTTAGTGCTAAGGCTGGCAATCTCCCATGTGGGAGGATCACACCTCGTCGCCGACGCGAATCATGCGTGGTTTTGACCCAGTTCGTTTGAATTTGCTTGGAACGAAGGCGAGGAAGAGAAGGGAAAGGCAAGGAGAGTACATGAGGATTGGGCGGCACGAGAGGAGAAAGAAGCGTAACAACTGGGCAAGAGGTGCGGCAGTTTAGCGGATCAAAGTTGTGCGTATAACAATGGAGATGGTTGATGGATGAGGTATTCGATGCAAATCCTTCTGTGAGGATGGGGAGGGAGGGGGAAAACGTACCACTTACCGACTTCTTTTAAGTAACAGAGATATATACTGATGAACAATAGTACTTGCTTTAGAGCTAAGGAAACAAGAGTGAGTAATTTTGTACTTTGCCTTTGAACCTCAGGGAGCTTGCTCTTACTAAAGCTCTATTCGTATTGACTTCTAAAAACTATTTTTCTACAGTAAACAGCTTTTTATAGTACCTAACTTTCAAGCGGAATATCTTTTTAATATGATGTCTACTAATCAATTTTATTACATATTATAGTGACTTCATTTATATCGATTAAAATCATACGTAAGTATTTCTTTCTATAAGCTTCTCTACAATCTGTTACTATTTATAAACCAAAGCCAAAAGACAATATGATCAGAGCCTAAATGTTTCAAGGATTTTTACAAAGATGGTCAGATTTCCTATCTAGAATATGACTGCCTGAATCTCTTCTCTTCCCTTTTTCACCACATGGGAAACACAATGGAACTTAGCTTCCATCAAGACGCTAAAAGGCTACATTTACATACAACCAGGGAACCCCCAAGATTTGCTTGGCTTTAAATTATGTTGAACTGTATGACCCACTACTTTGGACACAGATTAGATGCCTTGGTCAGGCAAATGTTGCAAAATCAATCACCAAGTGATCGCATCCCCTGATAAATCGCACCAGGACGAAGATCGTCTAGAGTATCAGCGATTCTGTAGCCACCATACACCCTAAGGAGTGTCCAACCACGCCGCGAGAGGAAATCCCGGAAGTCCTCTTCAGTGTAGAATGTTTTATCTTCTGTCCGGACAGTCATGCGGTCAGCATCTTCAATCGTGCAGAGTTTGATTGTCATCCCTGAAAAAATGAACACACCAGATGAGATTGGATCAACATCATTCAGTAATTACTAAACCAATAGTAGGATTGACTGAGCTGGAGTGAAAAATACCATACTAGATTACAACTGACAAAAACATAATAGTTGTATGGCTTGCTGTTAAACATTGAAAGAAATGTCAGATAGGATGTGTACACAGATTGCGGAATAGGCTGTGCATCACTCATTTACTGGAAGCATCCAAGGATGAATGCCCATGAACATGCATTACTACTACAATTTGCTCCTGATACCATATTTGCCCATTAGCGACCAAGATAGATGCAAAATCCATCGTCAGGAAGAAATAATGAACAACACTCAACATGCACTAGTGAACTCTAACCGGAAGGCAAGAACAATTTTAAACAAGCTATTCAATCTTCACATTTCATGGTAATGGATGTGAATCCCCTGAGTTTGCTCCTTGCTTTTATTCCCCTGTTGGGTGGGGACCAATAGCACCAGCAGAGACAAATTGAAAAGCCTCTGTGAAATCGCAAAGCCCTACAGATGGTCGTAATGTTTTTGTGTCCTAAACAAGACATGTTGGTGATAGATCTTGTTTTCTGAACAACGTACCTTCTTTTGTAACGCAAAGCAAATTTCGTGAAGAGTTATTTAGGTCTATGTTCTATGGGAAATAAACATTCCAAAAGGAAGGAGTAATCATTCCCCGCAACTTACATAGCTATAGTGGTATACACTAAAACTGATATACTCCCTCCGTTGATTTTTGTTGGGCATGTTTGAGCTCAGCACAAGAATTAAGGAATGTAGGCATAGTCAAAATTACCCCCAATAAGTGCAGTTATACTTTCCCATATTCTCTGAAATTAATTGCATGACGCCTCCTCTCCACCTCTTGATCTCTCTTTGAGATTGCAACCGTCATGTACAAGTGGATTTGATCCTGTTGAGGGACTTGAGCCAACCTAATTTATAGGGTCACAGTAGGAAACAACCTGCAAATCTTGCCTCGTTTGCTTCATGTGCCTAACAATCAACAAACTCAACAAAAAAGTACGCGCAACAATTTTCAACCGAGTACTATGGTATTCCTAGTTCTTAAGAAAGTAAAAAAATCTTATTCCTTGGAAGAGAACACATTTTATAATTACCATCATCAAGATGAAGTGTGTATGTTCCAACTGGCATATCTCTGTCCAAGGCACGAACAATCTCATCTTCATCTTCAAGCCAAAAAGCCCGCCTTGTTCTTAATCCAAATGCCGATTTGATGGCTTCTTTAATTGCCTCAGCAGTACCATCAATGCCTATTCTTTTAGTGTAATCGCCCCACTTGACTAAAATGACTCTCCCACCAAAAGTGGCCCGATTATCTCCACCTGTATGAGGTTTGTGAGGGTTTCCCAGTAAATGCAACACGTTAAGACAAGGAACCATAATAATAGAATTGAGGTAAGAACTGTTATTGAACTATTGGATGCTAATTTGTCATTGCTGTAGAACCTGACATTTACTACCATCTATAGTCAGCAACTTATAGTGTCTTAAAACATAAAATAAATAATTGTGTCTAATCTGTACAAGTAGAATCAAATTGAAACAATAGCAGCGAGTAAGAAGAGAATTAACAGCTTCTACCACATTCTAAGAATTCCTGTCAAGAGTTAGTTAAGTTCAGACATTTTTTAACCTTTTTTGCCACAAGGTTTTTTAGAGGAACAGGAAGTTAACGTAGTCAAAACAAATACTATCCAGTGAAATACTAAATCCAGTTCATAAACTTCTTCGAATGTAATTAACTTTAAGTGTGAGTGGATTAGCACCATTAGTTGAGGTGTCTCTCCAATTCCATGGGTTCACACCATTGGTTGCAACTGCATCAGCTGTTGTTAAGGCAAGTGGATGCCTGTCAGGTTCCAGACGATCTTCGACACTCAGCAATGATCTACCACTTGCTATAAAACAGAAACGGGTAAAACGTTCAGCACTAAGTTCCAAGCAATTACTTCATCAGATGTATTAATATGCATAACTTCGTCGTCATAAAACCACAATTGCAGCAGGCAAACCTTGATTACAGAAGTTGGATTAGCAAAATATATGAACCAGATAATAAAATGGTAGAAGTGCAATTCTAGTTTGTACTTGGTACCAAACAAGTCAAACAATCACTTTAAAGTGCTGCTTAGTGGTCACTTTTTCTCCTTGATTGCGACTTCATATCACACGAGCATGGTTGTCACGGCGGAGTCGGCGACCACGGCGAGCGAGAGGCGCCTGGACGCCTAGGCGACGCCTAGGCGAGGGCCCGGCGACGCCTAGGCGACGGCACGTCGACGGATGGAGCTGCGCTCCTCTCTCTCTCTCTCGCGTATATCCGACGGATGGAGCTGTCTCTCTCGCGTATATTTCTAGTCTGCGCCTCCTCTCTATCGCGTAGATCTCACTCGCGACTCTCTCGCGTCGCGTCGCGTCTCTTTCTTCCGCCTCTCTCTCGACTCTCGCGTCGCTGCCTCCCCGACTCCTGCCTCCCGCCGCCGATCTCCCTCCCGCCTTCTTCCTCCTCCCCGCCGCCTCCGTCGGCCCCACTCCCGCCTCCCGACGCCTCTCCCGCCGCCGCCCCCCCGCCTCCCTCCCCACGGCGGGAGCACACTGGAGGTAGGTGGCCGAGCACGGGAGGAGACTACAGCGGGAAGAAGGCTGCATGACAGAGGAGAGAGGCACAAGCGGCCGGAAGGAGGCGGCAGCTAGGGTTCTGCCAAGGCGAGGCGATCCTCCCTGCGCCAGATGACTTGGCGTCGCCTAGGCGACGCCGTGACAACCATGCACACGAGAACATAGAGAAAGAAAATTTTGCTACAGTTCCGCACCCCCAATGAGCTATTCAGTGTAAATTCTAGGTTCAACCAAAAAATTTACAACAATACAAATGTATTTTTCAATAATATCATCCTATAATTTACTAGTTTCTGCATTTCATGGGTAGTTTATCTTTTTGGAAGTTTTGAACTCATTGTTTCAGTCTAAACCATTTTAGATTATGGGTCTGTTCTTTTTGGCTGTGGCTTATGGCTTTTGGCTGAAATTTTTGAATTTTGACTGTTTGCGATAAAGATTACGAAGAGAGAGATATTCGCTTGCGATTTTGGTTGATACAGATGTTAGGCTTTTAACGTATACTACAATTAACTTGTAAATCCCGTCTTGAAAAAATACTCCATTTGAAAGTTAGGTACTATAGCAAAAGCCAAAAGCCACTTTTAGAAGACATAAAGAACATGCCCTATAATTTATAAACTTTCAACACACAAAGTGAACATGGGAGTGGAAACTGCTCTATAAGGCTAAGAAAAATGGCCAGACCTAGAAAATTACTATTTTGGAGCACTTTTCGGGTGTTCGACCATGAAACGCTGTAACAACTAGTCCACAAATGACTTTACCTCAAGCTTAGTGTATTAATCTCTTAGGCAGACTGTTGTGAACTAGCACAACAAGGAGGTAATCATCCATCAGAGGGAGGTCGGACGGCGACGACTTGAAGTAGAACGGCGCTAAACGAAAGAGGGCACTGCTTGAGGGAGGAATAGATCTAGAATAGCTGGTCAAGAAAATGACCACAGCTGGACTTTAGAGACTAGGGACTTATTTATTCATATTTGCTTTCATTGAAGAAGATACAATGACATCCCTTTTATAGGGATAACTTAACTTGACCCCTAAGGAATAGCCTCTAATTTAATAAACAAACTAACCAAAGATAAGTTTCCAAATTAACCAAATCAATCTAATCCCAAAGAAAGGAAACTAATCGCAGGTTGAATAGTACACGTGCTACAATACCGCGCGTGAACGGTATGCACTACAGTAACCGCGCGCGTAACATTGCACCCCTCCTGGCGAGGCAGCTCGCCCTCGAGCTACGATGGTGGCCACCGTTAATGACCTTTTGCTCTTCACTGTTAGCGTTCAACTTCTACAAAAGAGATGGTGCGGCACCAGAAGCCATGGTGAGTGGCTCTGATACCAATTATTGTGAACTAGCACAACAAGGGGGTAATCATCCGTCGGAAGGAAGTCGGACGGCGATGACTTGAAGTAGAACGACGCTAGACGAAGGAGGGCATCGATTGAGGGAGGAATAGATCTAGAATAGCCGGTCAAGGGAACAACCACAGATGGACTTTAGAGACTAGGGACTTATTTATTCATCTTTGCTTCATTAAAGAAGATACAATGTCATCCCTTTTATAGGGATAAGTTGACTTGATCCCTAAGGAATAACCTCTAATTTAAAGAAACAAATTAACCAAATATAAGCTTCTAAACTAACCAAATCAATCTAATCCCTAAGAAAGGAAACTAAGGGCGGGTGAATAGTACACGTGCTACAGTACAGCATGTGAACAGTATCTGCTACAGTGCCTACGCGTGTACCACAGACACAACTTGCAGCCAAAATATTGAGTCAAATAAGTGGAAAACCATAGATATAAGCAGAGAGCTTGCTGATAAAATGAGGTACGGAAAGAAACAGGTGGCAATTATTGCATGTGAAGGGATATCTCAGTACCTTCAACAGGACCAAATGGAATGTTAGCATCTTCAAAACCTAGATTGAAGGCAGAGAATATTAGTCCATGAGCTAACAAAATGTCAGACAACCATAAATCAAATATAAGCACAAAGTCGAAATATTCGGTTACTAAGCATGATAGTCATTAGTAAGTAAACAGATACATCAGACATAAAAATCCAACACCACATCAAATAGTATCATCTCGCATGCGCACACTGATACACATACACAACTCAGCTCAGCAGAGAAGCAAACCAATTGCAAATATAGTCTTGAATTAGCAAGTACCAACCATAATTGTGTTTAAGTATTCTCACACCATGTTGCTCAGAAAGCTTGAACAGTTGAACTAACCTTATATTATGCAAATATATACCAGTAATCAGCCAATGAACTACACAGCAAATAGCACTGTAATGCTCAGATATTCTAGAGTTTGTAAGGTACTTCCTGACAGCTTAAATTACTACTAATTCGCATTGCACAGGCGACAAATCAGTGCTGTATAGCTAAATTTACGCTGTGTTATGCCTAAATCGATGCTGTATGACCAAAAATCCAAAGCTGTACGTTGTCAAATACTACTCAGATGAGGGATTGAAATGCTTCTATCCATTTCATCAAGCAAAGCATGACCATCTTAATCAGAAGGGTAGTAGTGGGTTCAAGAGGAGGCATACCCTTATCAGTGGCGAACTGCAGGTAGGAGTCGATCTTGGAGGTGGCCGTGGGGCTCTTCACGATTCCTCCTCCACTGCCACTCCCCGCGGCCGAGCCGCCGCCGCCGCCCGCCTTCCCGCAGCGCTTGAGCAGGTCGTCGATCTCCTTGTAGTATGCCATCTTGGCGGAGCCGTTCCCTCCGGCGCCGCCGCTGCTGCGGGCGTGGCTGCGCACCTTCTTGAACTCCTTGAGGAGGTTGCGCCACTTGTCGGTGCACATGGTCGGGGAGCGGTCGAAGCCCTGCTCGCGCATCTTGGCGGAGATGGCCTCCCAGAGGTGCTTGTTGGACTTGGAGGTGTTGAAGTGGGAGTCCATCTCGCGGCGCAGCGCGATGAGGCTCAGGGTCTCGTCCTGGACCCACGTCTCGGCCCGCTTCTTCGGGGCCGAGGCCGCGCGGGAGGAGGAGTCGTGGTCGTGGCCGCCGCCGTCCTCGCCGCTGCTCTCCGGGAGGAGCAGCGAGGGTGTGGGCTGCGGCGGCGGCCCGGAGAGGAGCATGGCCGCGGCGGAGGAGGTGGGGTGGTGGGGTTTGGGAGTGGGACTGCGTGCGGGAGCCGGGAGGTGAGCGGTGGCAGCAGTGGAGACTGGAGGGCGGAGCCGACGAGGGCCGGGGACTCGGGAGGAGCAGTCGAGCAGAGCTGAGCAACACGCGGGCCCGGCCCGCGGCGGGCACCGCCTCGAGCTACGATGGTGGCCACCGCATGACCTTTGCTCTTCACCGTTAGCTCAACTTCTACAAAAGAGATGGCGCGGCACCGTAAGCCATGGCGAGTGGCTCGATACCAATTATTGTGAACTAGCACAACAAGGGGTAATCATCCGTCGGAAGGAAGTCTGACGGCGATGACTTGAAGTAGAACGACGCTAGACGAAGGAGGGCATCGATTGAGGAGGAATAGATCTAGAATAGCCATCAAGGAACAACCACGTATGGACTTTAGAGACTAGGGACTTATTTATTCATCTTTGCTTCATTAAAGAAGATACAATGTCATCCCTTTTATAGGGATAAGTTGACTTGATCCCTAAGGAATAACCTCTAATTTAAAGAAACAAATTAACCAAATATAAGCTTCTAAACTAACCAAATCAATCTAATCCCTAAGAAAGGAAACTAAGGGCGGGTGAATAGTACACGTGCTACAGTACAGCATGTGAACAGTATCTGCTACAGTGCCTACGCGTGTACCACAGACACAACTTGCAGCCAAAATATTGAGTCAAATAAGTGGAAAACCATAGATATAAGCAGAGAGCTTGCTGATAAAATGAGGTACGGAAAGAAACAGGTGGCAATTATTGCATGTGAAGGGATATCTCAGTACCTTCAACAGGACCAAATGGAATGTTAGCATCTTCAAAACCTAGATTGAAGGCAGAGAATATTAGTCCATGAGCTAACAAAATGTCAGACAACCATAAATCAAATATAAGCACAAAGTCGAAATATTCGTTACTAAGCATGATAGTCATTAGTAAGTAAACAGATACATCAGACATAAAAATCCAACACCACATCAAATAGTATCATCTCGTGCGCGCACACTGATACACATACACAACTCAGCTCAGCAGAGAAGCAAACCAATTGCAAATATAGTCTTGAATTAGCAAGTACCAACCATAATTGTGTTTAAGTATTCTCACACCATGTTGCTCAGAAAGCTTGAACAGTTGAACTAACCTTATATTATGCAAATATATACCAGTAATCAGCCAATGAACTACACAGCAAATAGCACTGTAATGCTCAGATATTCTAGAGTTTGTAAGGTACTTCCTGACAGCTTAAATTACTACTAATTCGCATTGCACAGGCGACAAATCAGTGCTGTATAGCTAAATTTACGCTGTGTTATGCCTAAATCGATGCTGTATGACCAAAAATCCAAAGCTGTACGTTGTCAAATACTACTCAGATGAGGGATTGAAATGCTTCTATCCATTTCATCAAGCAAAGCATGACCATCTTAATCAGAAGGGTAGTAGTGGGTTCAAGAGGAGGCATACCCTTATCAGTGGCGAACTGCAGGTAGGAGTCGATCTTGGAGGTGGCCGTGGGGCTCTTCACGATTCCTCCTCCACTGCCACTCCCCGCGGCCGAGCCGCCGCCGCCGCCCGCCTTCCCGCAGCGCTTGAGCAGGTCGTCGATCTCCTTGTAGTATGCCATCTTGGCGGAGCCGTTCCTCCGGCGCCGCCGCTGCTGCGCGTGGCTGCGCACCTTCTTGAACTCCTTGAGGAGGTTGCGCCACTTGTCGGTGCACATGGTCGGGGAGCGGTCGAAGCCCTGCTCGCGCATCTTGGCGGAGATGGCCTCCCAGAGGTGCTTGTTGGACTTGGAGGTGTTGAAGTGGGAGTCCATCTCGCGGCGCAGCGCGATGAGGCTCAGGGTCTCGTCCTGGACCCACGTCTCGGCCCGCTTCTTCGGGGCCGAGGCCGCGCGGGAGGAGGAGTCGTGGTCGTGGCCGCCGCCGTCCTCGCCGCTGCTCTCCGGGAGGAGCAGCGAGGGTGGGGCTGCGGCGGCGGCCCGGAGAGGAGCATGGCCGCGGCGGAGGAGGTGGGGTGGTGGGGTTTGGGAGTGGGACTGCGTGCGGGAGCCGGGAGGTGAGCGGTGGCAGCAGTGGAGACTGGAGGGCGGAGCCGACGAGGGCCGGGGACTCGGGGAGGAGCAGTCGAGCAGAGCTGAGCAACACGCGGGCCCGGCCCGGCCCTGGCCTGAATATCCCATTAAAATCGTACGGTCTAATGGGCCAGGCCTAGCCTAATTTACAAGTTCCGTAGTTCAGCAGCCAGCAGGTTAGTTGAGGCTCGTGAGCTAAACGAAGCGTGAGCTCTTGTTCAGGTTGCATCTTCCCATGACGGCTGAATCCATCCATTTTGTACTAAAGGCGAAGCCGCTTCGCAGTCTACCAGCTTTTCGATGGAGTTGCTCAAGTGCATAGGTTAAGGAACTGCTCTATCCAACGCATACAATTCTAGCACCTACTCTTTTTTTTCCTACAAGTTGGTATATTGGTGGACGGAGTACACGATTTTAGACTTAGTCCCATCGGTTCAACTGAAAAGCTATAACTTATGACTAAAATTGCACTATAGCGGTTGAAATTTCACTGTAGCTGAAGGTGACTTATTTAACGTAATTAAATTTTAAAAAAATAAAAATAGAACAAATATATTAGCTCATCACGAACAACGCAAATGAATACAGGAAAAAAGAACCGGCAAAAAGCTCAAAAAACCAAAAGTTTAGAAAAAGATAAAATTTATGGATAGTGAAAAATAAGTCAGAAGCTGAAACCAAAATGAGCGGGGCAAGAAATTGTTTAAAGAGTTCGTTTCAAAAAATAATTCTATTTATTTTAACTTTTTGAAGAGTCAACCACCAAAAAATCAAAATTCTAAAAGAAGGGGAGCTTCGCCTTGTTTGACAGAAAAATGGCACTCTTCCACGCCAAATGGCTTTTCTTTTGGGTTATAGTTTACCTTTTTTGCTGTGATTTGCTGTGATTTATTAATCTAATAAATATTAATTATTGAAAGAAGTTGAAGAGTAAAAGCTAATTTAAAAGCCGAAAAGAACGAGATCAAAACTTAGTTCCTTTTAACTTATAATTTATGACTTCTCTCGAATAAAAAAACGAGATAACTTTTTGCCGTCTTTTAAAAGCGACTTATTGAGATAGGCTTTTCGAAATAATTTATCAGTGTATTAGCATTCAACTTATTCACATAAATTCTCATATTAACCTTAAAAAGTTATCATCGATAGCTATAAAATTATTAGCCATAGCTAAACAAATCTATCCTAAATTGGCCTTTTGCAGCCTGGTGATCCACTCATCCTCTTGCAAGCGCGTGTGCTGCCGCTGCGTAACGCACACTGACTGAACCTGTCGTATTCGAAAGCTTTCGTGTCGACCAAGCCGCTGCTGCGGCAGACGTTGACATATCGTGCGCTCGTCAGTGCTTACACATGAACTTTTGATCAGACGGTCGAGATCATGTAAATGGTGTATGTACTTGACGCCAAGTCGCTGGTGAATAGGCTACTAGCTAAGTAGCTAGGCCTGTTCTTATTATGATTTTTGTTAGAATTTTTAAATTTTAGCCGTTTGCGATAGGGATTACGGAGAGATATATTCGTATACGATTTTAGTTGATATAGATAATGAGTTTTTAATGTGTAATATAATTAATTTGTAGATTCTATCTTAAAAATTAGATATTGTAACAAAAGCTAAAAATCAGTTTAAAAAGCCGGATAGAACAGGCTTGCAAAGATATTTTCCCGATGGACGGACACTGGGAGCAAAAATAACTATTCTTCCGCAAAGCCGTTTACTGAGAGGTGTACTTTGCCACGAAGGAATCCATCCAAAGAAGAATGTGTTGAGACGTTGTCACTGGGCGCCGAGTAAGAAAAGGCCGAGGAGAGTTGCAGAACATGCTCCAGGAAAGCAACAGAGGAAAAAAAACCGT
This sequence comes from Bonia amplexicaulis, assembly GCA_036346245.1. Lineage (NCBI taxonomy): Eukaryota > Viridiplantae > Streptophyta > Magnoliopsida > Poales > Poaceae > Bonia > Bonia amplexicaulis. The sequence goes on along the minus strand of CM070746.1, from coordinate 13,542,405 downwards.
CGTATTCATGCGTTGCAAGGCAGCAGGCGCCACCTTTCCCTTCTGGAACAAACTAGAGCCAAGCCACAACAACTTCCGAACCGATAGCATCACGTGCCGCAGCTGATCAAACGATACAAATATATCCTCATAAAAAAAATTGACACATTTTTCATGAAGCTTCACCAATACGTCGGCCCCTTTCATGCATTGATCCGTCTTATCTAGCTACCATACCTGTATTGTTAATGTTCTCAGATCACTAATTTTCTTTTGGAAAGCATCCTCATTCCCAATCTCTAACGTTGGGTCTATTTTTTTTCTTCGGATTATGACTTTGGCTATTGTTTATGATTTTTGAGCTGCTTGTAAAAGAGTACAGAATAATAAAAACTCGCATGCGATTTTGATCGGCGGCCCCTTATAGACTCTGTTATGAAAAGACATTCGTTTGAAAACGAGTTACTATAAAAAAGTCAGAAACAACTTTAAGAAGTTGAAAAGAAGAGGCTCGTTGGTTGCACATCCTAAATCAAAGCAGTGCCATCATCCAAGTAGAGTTACGAGTGGGTTCTTTTAGGTTGCAGTTTATGTTTTTTCTTAAAATTTTGAATTCTGGTTATTCACAAGAGAGAGTGCAGAGAGATATTCGCGTACGATTTTGACCGATATAGATGAAATCGGTACCATGTCTACTATAATCGACCATAGTTGAGAAAACTGAACCGGACAGCTGGTTGAATAGGGAAAAACTGGAACCAGAGACTAAACCGGCTTGGTTTGCCTCGAAGACCGTCCATGTAGTTGGACCAAAAAAACTGGATGAACCGACCGGTTTTTACAGAACCACTAAACCGGCCGGTTTCAGCTGAACCAAGCAGCTATTGCATAAGGACCAAAACACCCTTGGTCTTAATGTTATGTTGCTTAGGGTTTAGGGTAATACTGGAAAATGTGAGTATGAGTGTTGTGCATGGTCATTGAGGGGCATTGACTCACAGACCACAATCACCACTCCCTGAGCCCGATGGCCCCGACCTGAGTCGACCTAGTCGTCGCCATTGGGCCGCCCCCTTATCGCCGCTGCCGATCGTCCCCTTGCCTTTTTCGTCGCCACCGGTCGCCCCCTTTGGCCCTTGTCGCTGCCACCGGTGACTTGATCCGTCGGTCGTGGACAACTCAAAACTCAAAAAACCTCACTCCATTAATTATTATGGTAATTGATTTGCCTACATTTAGATATGAGCTTCTTGCGTTTGCTCCACATTGATTTGTTGCTTGTGTGCCTTGGTCAGTGACAGCCAGTCTGCTACTATGCTCTGCTGATACATGCCGAAGCCAAAGTAGCCTCTCCTTTTGCTACTAGCTAGCTAGCTCGTCCATGACAACTGTTACATGCCACCGGTACAGTTTACTCACTGTTCTTACTCATGCGGCATAGTGCATAATAGTAATCTGTAAGCTTGATTGCATGGATTAATATATGCTAATTAATTTCAAGAGTTAACTGCTTGTATCATTAGAGTTAACAACTGCTGAAAATTTTGACAATATGACTCAAATGCACACATGCATGCAAGTGCTGAAGGAACCGAAGGTTCACCAGTTGAACCAATGAGCCGGTGACTCCATCAGTTTGATTACCAGTCCGCGTTCAATAACTTTGTAATCAACTTATAGATCTCATCTTAAAAATACATACTATTTAAAAATTAGTTATTATAGATAAGTCAAGAGTGATAAACCATAAACCGATAAAAGCGACAATTTTATTCAGACAAGTTAACACAACAGGGGATGGACAGAGCATGATGGAACCGGTCCACCACGTAGCACGGCTGGCGACGTGCGCGCCAGGCGAAGCCTCATCGGGCGCGATCTAGCCCCACCACTCAAGCGTCACGCTCCCCGATCACGCAGCGATCAAGGCGACCAACAACCGCCCCCTCTATCCATGAATGCTAGCTCTGTCGGATCCTCGTCTCTCACTGCTATGTAATCCGTAGTTTTGCCTGGACGTACAGTGCACGGGATAGGTGGTAGGTAGGCTGCATCAGCCGAGGCCTCACGTGTCAGTGACGGCACGAGGAGGGGAGAAACGGTTCGTATTTGCATGAAACCCCTTTCACTTGTGAAAACACACAAACTGAACAGTTAAGTATTTTAGGAACTTTTTGTGGAGTATTTTGCTATTCTTCCTCAAAATCATTATGCATTTTTTCTAGCTATTAAATATCGCTGATACTAGTACCAATAACCCTAGTATTCCCCCTCTGCTTTCCCTCACTTCCCTCTCTATTATCGCCGTCGTCTGCCACTTGCAACAATTGTAGGCATCAAATATGTCGATAACGCCGCTCACCTCCTTGGCTTCCACCACGCTTTGGTCGGTTTTGGTGCCATCGGCCCACTGTCAGCCCTTCCTTCTGTTGTAGTCATGATCCAATTCGTCGCTTGCCTTCATCCTTCTTGTCGCCCCAGCCTACGCCCACAGTTGGTAATGCCCCCGTGCGATTTGCTACCCCTCTGTTGGTTTGCTGCTCTCTTGGAGGATCTAAGGTCCGCATTACGTGAACCCTAAACGAGAACCAAGGCATATTTCTCAGACAAATTCAAGGTTTTAAGAATTGCTGTATTTAAGGGGAATAGGTACGTTCTCCCTTGAATAGTTCATCACGAAATTGTGTTTAAATTTCAAAACAAAAGGAGGAACTATACTCCTTAAAGAAAAGGATAAACTAAACTCTTGGAAACAATCTGATCCGTCTTAAAAAGATATTATGTTTAAAAATTAGATACTATAGAAAAAATATTTATCAAAGAAAAATTGTTTTTAGAAACTAACACAAACATATCTGTATTTTCTGGAAAAGATCCTGCTGGCACGGGAGAAACGAAGGAAAAACCCCATGAAAACGCAACAAAAAAGAGAGCGAGAGGGGACGCGAGTAGAAAAGGCGATCGGTTAGCTGCCCCACCAGAGCAGGCAAGCCACCACGCCCTCTCTTCCTCTCCTTTCTTCTCCTCCTCTTCTCGCTTAGTATATATTACAATCATAAGTAGATTCGTCTTAAAAAGATATTCTGTTTAAAAATTAGATACTATAGAAAAAATATTTATTATAGAAAAATTGGTTTTAGAAACTAACACAAACTGATCTGTATTTTTCGAAAAAGATCCTACTGTCACGGGAGAAACAAGGAAAAACCCCACAAAAACGCAACAGAAAAGAGAGCGAGAGGGGACGCGAGTAGAAAAGGCGATCGGTTAGCCGCCCCACCAGAGCAGGCAAGCCACCACGCCCTCCCTCCTCTCCTTTCTTCTCCCCTCCTCGCG